>LR812537.1:45532059-45544934 GCA_903798195.1 Danio kyathit | reverse complement strand
AGGAGAGAGTTGCCTCAATTGTGGGCGACACTTTACTGTCTGGAGTAGTATCCGTGTCTGTGGTATGGAAACCTTATATACCTGCTAGACATGCGGATGATCCCATCCTATACAGCTGGCATTTTACAGTTTAAAGACGACTGGCTTAACCCAGAGCGGTCTGCCAGTCCCCTTTGGAAAGGACCAGTTGCCAGGATACTTTGTTGGTGCGATACTTTGTAGTATGCAATTTAACATAATTGCCTCTAGGAGTCGCCAATGGAAATAAAACAAACACACAAGAAATACACATACACCAGACATGAAGTTGGCGCGCACCAACGCACATTCTCATGTTAATTTCATCGTTAAAAAATCCAAACGGGAGCGTGAATCTGGCATACGCAAAGGTTTTGTGCGTACGCAGCGTTGATACATGAGGCCCCTGGTTATCTCTATGATCACGGATAATAAAGATGTCTATATAGGCGCACCTGCTTCAGACAAAATCTCTTCAAAGTGTTTTATATTCTCAAATCAAACGCGGCGATGCTCAAACTTTTCGCTCGAGTCTCAAAAAAAATAATGCGCTCCGCCAGCCGAAATCATATCGCACGCACTCAAAGCGAACCTCTGCAAACACATCGATGATGTCACATTTGCTGCGCTCACTCAAGCGAACTAGTAGACGCGTGGAGTATAAACCAGGCTTAAGGAGCCATGGCTTTGAACGACAGAGAAGGAACTGTGTTTTCAAAGATATTATGCTAAATGGTTAGCATTTTGACAGATCACATACTGCACTTTTAGGGCAACAAGTCAGCTGCCTAAGATGTACAGTATATGGATTTTTAATAGCACAACCTTTTAAAATAAAAATAATTGATTAGTTTAATTTGTTTTGAAGGGACGTCACCCAAACCGGAAGTGCAACCCATAATTTGACACGCTGTAAAAAAAAAAGGTGTCTAGAAAGAAGAGATTGGTGTGGAAAGTTCCTTCCAGGACGGGAGGGGGGAGTACACTGCAGAGCTGCTTTAATTATTTACATGGTCTGTCAGAAGAGTTTGAATATGTGCAGCGGATTTGCCTGAGCTCCAGGGACATTAATAGGAAAGCGTTTAAATGGTGTTGAGACATCAGGGAACAGCTGGAAATCACAGTCAGGAGTTTGATCATGGCATTGTGTACACCGCCGGAAGGCATTTGAAGTCTAAGGGGAGGTCACACTTTGATAATCAAAACCCAACTGTCGCAGAGCATTGCTGCTTCTCCTGTGCATCAGCAGCCGTGAGATCAGATGTGTTTGGCTGCTTTTTGAAGATGAGGCTCTTCTGCTGCTTAAAACACTCTTTAATTAGACTGGCTGAAATGCTGGATGCTGGAAGTGTTGGACATGTCTGAGGGATCTGCTATAGCATTGATTAGATGATTACAGATATGCACCTTTCATTAAAAGGAACATTTTAGTAATGTCCCTTTTTGGTTGCTTCTTTCCCATTCTTTTCTTCCCTTTTCCTTCCTTCTGTTCTTCCATCCTTCCTTCCTTCCTTCCTTCATTTATTCATTAATTCATTCTTTTATTCCATTTTCCTTTCTTTTTTTATTCCCTTTTGCTTTCTCTTATTTTATTTTATTCTTTTTTCCTTCCTTCCTTCCTTCCTTTCTTCCTTCCTTCCTTCCTTCCTTCCTTCCTTCCTTCCTTCCTTCCTTCCTTCCTTCCTTCCTTCCTTCCTTCCTTCCTTCCTTCCTTCTTCCATCTGTCCTTCCTTCCTTCCTTTCTTCCGTCATTCCTTTATTCTTTCCTTCATTATTTTATATCCTTTTTCTTTTTTCTTATTTCCTTCCGTTCTTCCTTTTCTTCAACTGTCCTTCCTTCCGTCCTTCCCTCCTTCTTTCTTTCCTTACTTCTTTCATTCGTTCTTTTCTTCTCTTTTCCTTTCTTCCTTTTTTCTTTTCTTTCTTCCTTCCTTAATTTCTTCCTTTTCTTCATTCTTTTATTATTTCCTTCATTCCTTCCTTCCCTCCCTCCATTTGTCCTTCCTTCCTTCCTTCCTTCCTTCCTTCCTTTCTTCCTTCCTTCCTTCCTTCCTTCCTTCCTTCTTCTTCCTTCCTTTCTTTTCTACCTTCTTCCTTCCTTCAGTATTTTAAAATGCAAACTTTCTTTCCATTATTCTTTCCTGTCTTTCCTTCCTCCTTCCTTCCTTCCTTCCTTCCTTCCTTCCTTCCTTCCTTCCTTCATTCCATTTTCTTTTCTTATTTTCGTCCCTTTGCTTTCTCTTTTTCTTTTCTTTTTTTCCTTCCTTCCTTCCTTCCTTCCTTCCTTCCTTCCTTCCTTCCTTCCTTAATGTCTTCCTTTATACCTTTCTTCATTCTTTTATTCCATTTTCCTTTCTTTCTTATCCTCTCTTCCTAACTCGTTTTCTTTCTTTTTTCCTTTCTTCGTTTCCTCCATCTGTCCTTCCTTTCATCCACCTGTCCTTCCTTCTTTCCTTCCTTCATTTTTTTTTTATTTTTATTTCTTTCCTTCTTCTCGTTCCTTTTTTCCTTTCATTCAATGTCCATTCTTTCTTCTTTCTTTCTTTCTTTCTTTCTTTCTTTCTTTCTTTCTTTCTTTCTTTTTTCTTTCTTTCTTTCTTTCTTCATTCCATCTGTCCTTCATTTTATATGTCCTTTCTTCTTTCCTTTCTTCTTTCTGTTCATCCATTTGTCTGTTCTTACTTTTTTATTCCCTCCTTCCTTCCTTCCTTCCTTCCTTCCTTCCTTCCTTCCTTCCTTCCTTCCTTTCTTCCCATCTGTCCTTCCTTCCTTCCTTTCTTCCGTCATTCCTTTATTCTTTCCTTCATTATTTTATATCCTTTTTCTTTTTTCTTATTTCCTTCCGTTCTTCCTTTTCTTCAACTGTCCTTCCTTCCGTCCTTCCCTCCTTCTTTCTTTCCTTACTTCTTTCATTCGATCTTTTCTTCTCTTTTCCTTTCTTCCTTTTTTCTTTTCTTTCTTCCTTCCTTAATTTCTTCCTTTTCTTCATTCTTTTATTATTTCCTTCATTCCTTCCTTCCCTCCCTCCATTTGTCCTTCCTTCCTTCCTTCCTTCCTTCCTTCCTTCCTTCCTTCCTTCCTTCCTTCCTTCCTTCCTTCCTTCCTTCCTTCTTTTCTACCCTTCTTCCTTCCTTCAGTATTTTAAAATGCAAAACTTTCTTTCCATTTATTCTTTCCCTGTCTTCCTTCCTTCCTTCCTTCATTCCATTTTCTTTTCTTATTTTCGTCCCTTTTGCTTTCTCTTTTTCTTTTCTTTTCCTATCCTTCCTTCCTTCCTTCCTTCCTTCCTTTCCTTCCTTCCTTCCTTCCTTCCTTCCTTCCTTCCTTCCTTCCTTCCTTCCTTCCTTCCTTAATGTCTTCCTTTATACCTTTCTTCATTCTTTTATTCCATTTTCCTTTCTTTCTTATCCTCTCTTCCTCACTCGTTTTCTTTCTTTTTTCCTTTCTTCGTTTCCTCCATCTGTCCTTCCTTTCATCCACCTGTCCTTCCTTCTTTCCTTCCTTCATTTTTTTATTCTTTTTTTTTATTTTTTATTCTCCTTTCCTTTCTTCTCGTTCCTTTCTTCCTTTCATTCAACTGTCCATTCTTTCTTTCTTTCTTTCTTTCTTCTTTCTTTCTTTCTTTCTTTCTTCATTCCACCTGTCCTTCATTTTATATGTCCTTTCTTCTTTCCTTTCTTCTTTCTGTTCATCCATTTGTCTGTTCTTACTTTTTTATTCCCTCCTTCCTTCCTTCCTTCCTTCCTTCCTTCCTTCCTTCCTTCCTTCCTTCCTTCCTTCCTTCCTATCTTCCTTCCTTCCTTCCTTCCTTCCTTCCTTCCTTCCTTCCTTTCTTCCTTCCTTCCTTCTTTTCTACCCTTCTTTCTTCATTCAGTATTTTAAAATGCAAAACTTTCTTTCCATTTATTCTTTCCCTGTCTTCCTTCCTTCCTTCCTTCCTTCCTTCCTTCCTTCCTTCCTTCCTTCCTTCCTTCCTTCCATTTTCTTTTCTTATTTTCGTCCCTTTTGCTTTCTCTTTTTCTTTTCCTATCCTTCCTTCCTTCCTTCCTTCCTTCCTTCCTTCCTTCCTTCCTTCCTTCCTTAATGTCTTCCTTTATACTTTTCTTCATTCTTTTATTCCATTTTCCTTTCTTTCTTATCCTCTCTTCCTAACTCGTTTTCTTTCTTTTTTCCTTTCTTCCTTTCCTCCATCTGTCCTTCCTTTCATCCACCTGTCCTTCCTTCTTTCCTTCCTTCATTTTTTATTCTTTTTTTTTATTTTTTATTCTCCTTTCCTTTCTTCTCGTTCCTTTCTTCCTTTCATTCAACTGTCCATTCTTTCTTTCTTTCTTTCTTTCTTTCTTTCTTTCTTTCTTTCTTTCTTTCTTTCTTTCTTTCTTTCTTTCTTTCTTTCTTTCTTCATTCCATCTGTCCTTCATTTTATATGTCCTTTCTTCTTTCCTTTCTTCTTTCTGTTCATCCATTTGTCTGTTCTTACTTTTTTATTCCCTCCTTATTTTTTTTCTTCCTTTCCTTCCCTCCTTCCTTATATTCTTTTTTCCTTCTTTCTGTCTGTCCATATACATGTCCTTCCTTCCTTGCTTCCTTCCTTCCTTCCTTCCTTCCTTCCTTCCTTCCTTCCTTCCTTCCTTTCAGTATTTTAAAATGCAAAACTTTCTTTCCGTTTATTCTTCCCTCTATTATTTTCCCTTCTTTTATATATTCCATTCCTCTCTTGCTGGTTTCCTTATTTTCTTTAAGTTTGTTTTTCTTTTCAGTTTTATAACATCATTCTGATTCCTCCTTTTTTCCTTCTTCCCTTCATTGCTTATTATTTTCTTTTTCTTGTTTCTGTTCACCTGACAACAGAATGATTCATTTATTTCTCCTGTTTCACTTCCTGTGTCTTTTCTGCCTGTTTAGACACAACAAACTTCCTATTTTTTTCTGTTTTCTCCCATTACTTCCTTATTATTTTCCCTTTCATTCTTTTCTAAAACTTGTAATTTACTCCATATAGTAGAACTATTTCATTTCATGCATCCAACCATTCTGTTCGGACAGAGAAAGTTCCCTTCATTCATGCACCCTCCTTCTCCTCCTTTCTTTCTGTCTTGGACAAAAGTTCAAAGGATAAAGCTAAACTAGACTAGAACTGTTGCCTCGCTGTTTGTCAGAGACTCAGTCAAGATTAGTTTCCCCAGCATCATGCCCATGAATGTCAGCTTTGGAGAGAATAGGTCAATAACCCTATCACCCTCAGGGGGACTTGGCCTGTCCAGCAGAGACATTTAAAGAGAGAGATTTGAGTTCCGGAGAGGGTAAGACAGGGAGACAAATGATGTTTGGAGACACTTAAGCAGTTTTCTAAACACAGGATTGATGCAGCCATTTGAAAAAGCTCAGGCAAAATTTCCACTTGGCAGCGTTGCATTGCATGTAATCAGATTGTTCTGCTTAACAGGTAGGAAGTGCCTTCTAGGCCATTTTTACCCAGTAATTACCCTATAATTCAGCGGTAAATCAATGCATTGTTTGTTTGCTCTTGGTTTTTTTTCCGGCAGAACTCCGCTCATGTCATACTCAACCTTGTTATCCTGCCTCCCATATTTTGTCTCCGTTTTATCTTTCTCAAGACCCGCTCCTGTAATTTGCAGTTCTCACACACCACCAGCAATTCCTGAAAGCAGCGTTCAAGTTCTGAGCCACCTGACCCTGTTCTTGTTTTCAACTAGATGAAAGTGCTCGAGTCATGGCCCATTCCTTAGTTCGTGCTGAAAAACACTGATTACAACTCGTAACTGAATATTTTGGTGAAAACCAAGCTACAGGATAAAAAGCTTGCTGGTACACAGCACATTTTGTTTACACTTTATTTTGATGGTCCCATATAAACACTTAGTTGACTGTGTCTGAAACTACATGCCATTTAATTTCTAGAGTATTAATACTAACAGAGTAGGGTTAGGTAGAATAAACTAATATGTTTAGATAGGTTATAGTTAGATACAATAGCCCCTTTCCCACAGTGATACTGGTAAATATCTGGAAAATAACCGGAACGACTTTACTGGTAAATTCAAAAAAGCACTGTTCACACAGGCAAGAACGTTCCCGATTTTTTTCTGCAAAAGACCATTCACACATCCATTCCAAAATACAGGTAAATTCTGACATCATTAACCAGAAATGACCTCTAAACGGCTGTGCTTGTATTTGTAAACACAGAAGGGGTCTGACTTTTGTTGATGGTTGATGGTACAAAATATGTGTGTGTGTGCTGGTGCTCATCGGCTGCTTCACGTGCACACGCGTCAAGCAACTGAAGCAGAGCTTGAAGGTAAACAAACAGCGGTTTATCATAACCATTTTATCAATTAATTTTTACACATGTGACATTAAGAAGAAACATAGAAACGTTATCTGACTAACATCTAGCAGATAAATGCATCTGGAAAAATATTTAAAGGCTTTTATATTTCATAAACAGCAGGGATGTGAATGTGTCTGAATGTTCTGATTGGCTGGAGTAGACATCTCACATCAGCGCGTTCTAATCGTGAATGCACTCTTTCCGGCAATTTTCCTTCTGCATTCACACAGAGCAACATTCCAGCAAATTACCGGTAATGTTACAACTTCTGTTTCAGGAAAATTGCCGAAACAAATTTACTGGTATTTTCAAAAAGGGCCTGTTCACACATGATCCCTTACCGGCAATTTTCCGGAAAGGTCTGTATGTGTGAAAGGGGCTTATGATTCCATCATGACATCATTACCACTAATAATTTTGGACTTGGGTTAGGTTTAGATTTAGGGTAAGGATATGGTAGGGATGGGCGATAAATTACATTTATCGATTAACTTGAATGTGTAGTTTACATCGAATTGTTTGAAAGAAAATTGGTTTTCACTCTAACACAAGGGACGCTCCCCTCTGGGTTCCCATAGTCCACCACCAGCTAGCTTGTTTTGTTGAATAAAATCCACATACAATGTAAATGAAATATGACAACATGACGCTGATGCCAGAAACTTATTGTCAGCTAAGTAAAGTAACGGCTAGTTTTTGAAGTAACTTAAAAGGGTGTCTGATAACATAACAGTGCCTACGCCTCAGTGTGCATACTTTCATCATAAATTATTGAATATTACAAATGTTACACCATCAGAAAGGTGGATATGCACATTGAGACCCAGGGATATCGATGGTTCACATGAGTCGTTCATAATGAAGATTCATTCACAAACAAATCGCTCCCTTCATTAGAATTAGAAGTGAAAGCAAGAGAGGGTGTGTTTCAGGACACAGATTAGATCAAATTTAACAGGGAGGAAGATCACTTATCCATCAATATAGAAATGTGATGCAAAATGATAATTTTCATAATGAAAAAAAAATGCATACTGACCACTGGGAAAACATAGATATATGTATATATGTCTATATATCTATGGCTCCAGATGGCCAGTCCTCCACTGCACCTTAGTCCATTTATTTCAAAGGAATGCTACCCTGTGCTAAAATGGCAGCTCTATTGGTGCATTCCTTTTAATTGACAACAATAGTGTAGGCGACATCTAATGTAAATATATATGAATTAGGACTCAGGACCGTGAGACACGCATTTGAACCAGCTCACATCACGTCACAGTCACAGTGAGAAGTAATGGCTAAAATAATTAAGGCTGCAAAGGCATTCAGTACTGTAAATATCAACACTGTGACAAAACTCTCTCAGTACAGCAGTCTATCAGATGCAACGGCCCGATGCAAATAAACGCAATAACATGTAACCTATTAGCCTAGCATGAGTAGTTCATATGAACTGATATAACACTAAATAAAAATCACTGAACCTCTGAATGTATGTTGATGTTGAAATAAACAGTTTGTGAAATAAACAAGGGGGGTTATTTAAATCATAAATAGATTTCTCTGTGAATTTTTTTTTTTTTAAAAGGCCATATCGCCCAGCCCTCAGACAGAGTGAGGTAAAACTTAATTTTAGGTCTTATACCTTATTCACACTAGCAGCGACTTTGTAGCATTCTTTTGCTCTGGGTGGCGACCTGCTGCTAACGCAGGTCTGTGCAGGTATACAGCATGGAGAAAACAACCGGCCTCTGAGCGAGCTGAGACAGGATCACGTGAGCTCTACTGACTGTTGCTCAAGAAAGTCACTCTTCATTTGCATAAACTTGAAAGATTCTCTGCTTTGTCACGTCACACACGCCCATATGGTTGCCAACGGTCGCTATGCTTGCGTAGATGGAGGTCGCTGGAAGTCGCTCACTCTCTGTTGTGAAATGAACGATCACTTGATGCTTTGCAGCTGCGAAATCGCTCGTAGTCTGAATGAGGCTTTAAGTTTAAATGCAAGTAAACATAAATTAAGCTGAATATTTATGCTCTAACTTGACACAAATTATTATATATTGGAAATGTATTTAAATCCAGTAATGTGAACGCTAAAAGTAAGTAAAAAAAAACTAAATGAAGCTAAAGAAAATCTTAAACATCTCCCACTTAATCTGATGGACAAAGTGGACCAAAAACTACTAATAACTAATAATAAATCTCTAATGGCTGCTAGTTGACATGTAGTTGCAATGTTGTTCATACTCAATTCAATTCATACTTCTTTATTAAAAAAAAAATCAGATTTACATCACACCATAGTTTATCATAGAGAAGTTTTAATAGCCAAACTTTCATAATCAACCTGAGCTTGCTTAATGTAGTGTGTAAAAACGCAAAAGACCTTGTTCAAAATTCACAAAGTAATTATTGGCAGTAAAAAAATTACAACCGAGTACCTTAAATCTAAGCGTTATACTCTTAAAAATAAGCCATATGATAATATAAAGATAGGCAGTTTAATGTCAGCTCAAGGTGAAGTTAACATCAGCCCGAGATACTCTAACCAGTTCACATTCTGTGACATGTAATGGCAGAAATGCTCCATTCCTGTGCCATTGTCTGCGTGTTTATAGGCAAGGGATGGTTGAATCTTATTATGCATCTCCTCGTAAAGTAAGTGCTATCCATTATTTCTGTGCTCCAGCCTCTGGACGTGATAGTGGATGGAGCGATCTCATTGCTTCTATCAGATGAAGCGGGATAATTAGAAACTCAGTGGTGTGTTTAATCGGGCAAATAAAAAACGTTACCACTCGCTGTGTTACCACTTTTCATCCGGCCTGTGTGCCAGAGCGTTTCGTCTCTTCCCTCGTCTCGTGCTTCTGCTTGTCTAGAAAGTCCAGGAGAAAGTGAGACGATGTCTAGCATTGTAGCAAATGCCAGAAAAAACTTGGCTGAACATGTAATGAAGCATGCTGATTGAATATTAAATGTCACCTCATTCTTATCAACAAACAGATTACTTTAATAAAGGCTCATATGTCTTTGGTTGCACTCTTTAATTAGAATATAAAAGTGCAGAGGTGTGCTAACTGTCATGACGTTGCGTCCATAAGGTAATTAAAGGGTTAGTTTGGTGAATTTTGGTCTAGTTTCTTAGCTGAGTGAAGTATTCTCCTCTTGAAGACGTAGTTTAATTCTGTTTATGAGCATCATAAAGTCTTCTGGCACACACTGCATAGTACACTCATTAAAGTGAAATGGCCTGCTCTTAACACTGGGTTCTCTCTGCATCACTGCAGCGGTCAGTTATACTGAGGTCTCTCCAGCTCACTCATGCAATCCCGAATGCTGTAATGACATTATAGCTCAAGGGTTCTTCTGTATGTTTCTTAAATTATCATTATTATTATTTAGTGAATTAGTAAGTAGGACCATCATGTTGGCACTAGTATTAGTTTAGCCACAGTATGACTAATATTAATAATAATAAAAATAATAATACATCATCAAATCATATGAGTTGGCAGCAACATGATACTTATTACATGATACATGATACTTACTACTTCATGTACTTATAGCATGATACCAACAATTCTTCCTTACTACACGCTAAAAAATGCTGGGATCCACACAATTAATTCACACTCAAAAATGATGTTTGCTGTTTGTTCAAACTACTTGTATAACAGAAGCTGAAACAACATAATTCTTCAGTTTTTTTAGGACAATCTAATTGTTTTATGGTCAATATACTTAAATTTGTATAAACTAATAAGTTCAACCCAGGCTCATTCTGATTACGTACCCCTATATACATTTCTGGAGAGCACCAAATACGTCCCAACAGCTATGCTTCTTGCAGTTTTTGTTTTCGCGAATCCACCAGAGGCCGATGTGTACGCTTTTTGAGATCTCAAGTTTCTCTTGCGAGTGCCATTCGCGCCTGCTGTAAATCCACCAGAGGCCTCTGTTGACTGACTGACTGTGACTGACCAACCAACTGAGAACCCCACCCACACCCCTTTCCTAAACCCAACCAATAGTGTTTTAAAAAGCACCATTTGACCAGCCCTTATCCACTTCCCTAAACCCAGAAAGTGTTTTGAAAAGCAATCCAGAAAAAGAAAAACCCTCGCCTGATTTTTACCACGTTTTCAGATTTTACCCCATTCTCACCCTGTTATTTACTTGTTTGTTTTATTTTTTGGCTTTTGTTTTTGTCTTACCTGCTTTCTGGAACCGTTCTTTGTCATTCTCAAATCCCATTGTCGCAGTCAACTCCGCTCTGTGTCTCAAATTCTCTGACGTACGCTGCGAGCCACTGGACAAACTGTTAACAGCAGAAAAGTTGTCATACGTAAGCGGTAAGTGGTCAGCTGGTAAGTACGAAAAGGAATGACATCATACCGCCCCATAGCATTCATTTTAAAGACAAAATGCAGCCATGCGTCCTCTGGCTACATAATTCGCGATCTCCAGAAATGTATATAGGGCTTCGTTTTCAAAATGAGCCTATGTTGAATAAGGTAAATTTCATGTCAATTCTTTCATGTTTTCTCAACACAAATCGATTGTGTGGAACCCATCATTTTTTACAGTGCATGTTGTCCTAACACCAATTGATTAAGTTGATGTAACAAATTTAAGTGGATTGAACATAAAACAATTAAGCTGTCTCAAACAAATATCAAGAATTGTGTTGTTCAGCTTATTTTAAATAAGTAGTTTGAACAAGCAGCAAAAACAACTGTTTGGGTGTATGAAATCCTGTAGCCATTTTTATATAAAGGACGCATAATGTTTATGTGTTTTTTTGGAAAGAACAGTATTTTTGTAGTATCACTTAAGTGTCATGCAAAAAAAAATTTAAATAAAATAATGTCTCACATAAGCAGATCTAAAAAAGTCTATAGTCTCAGTTAGGTAGATATACTTTATAAGCATACCATTATAACAATGTTATTTTAATGACCTGTCATCATGATACCAGTGGATTACATTCAGACAATTATAGAAATTGTGCAAACATACAAGAACTGTTTTCCTACCACTGTCAGTCCAGCCCATATTACATATTCAATTAAATGTAGCTATAATCAGTGTGGATGGCATCTGGATGTTCATTATCAGTATTTCACTGCAAAGTGATCTCTGATAACAATTGAGATTGCTAATAAAAATGGTTCATCATCATACATTTAAGCCATTTAAAGGGATAGTTCAGCCAAAAATTTAAAATTTTTTACTTTTACTCAACCTCAGCCTTTATGACTGTCCTGTGATTGTAACTGATAGCCATTGACTTCCATACTAACATACCATGGAGAGCAATAGTTACCAGTTTTGGACAATTTTCAATATACAGTGCCTTCTTTAGTGTTCAATAGAAGAATGGCACTCAAACAGGTTTGAGTCAATAAGTGGAGTCAATATCGTAGGTGACAGTATGTTCATCTTTTGGGTAAACTATCCCTTTAACACATAAGAGAACATTCATAAAGAAATAACTTTTGGAAAGTCAAACTACTCTTTCTGTCCAGAAGTCAACAGTAGTGACAAAAACATTTATTCATAAAGATAGTTGGTTAATTTAGCTCACGTACTTCATAAAAGAACTGTTAAGGATGGCCTGCGTGTCACTATATATCATGCTCTAAACCTTGAGATGAAATCTTGCTTGGTAAAATGAAGAAGATCTTGAGACAGTTCACTCCTTGACCTCAATCTTTGTGGAAAACAGTTGGCTGAGACATTGCTGGCCTTTTCGATGGAACTTTCTGTAGCAAGTAAATGAGGACTAATTTGTCTCTTTAGTTTGCTTGCTGCCTTATCCCATCGAATTAAATCCCTTCAGATTAGTGTAACCACACACGGAGACTCCAACAGCCTAATATGTGACCTCTCGGTTACCCCATTAGTGTCTAAGGGAAAGCATTAACAGCTCATTTTGAGCGGTTTCTTTTTATATCAGAGGTACAGTGTATTACCATTTTTCAGTAATAGCATGCAATATTTAAAATATTTTATTAAAAACTGTTGTAGTCATCCATTATTCCAAAACAAGATATTACAGCGGGCGTCATGGTGGCGCAGTAGGTAGCACGATCGCCTCACAGCAAGAAGGTCACTGGTTCGAGCCCCGGCTGGGTCAGTTGGCATTTCTGTGTGAAGTTTGCATGTTCTCCCCGTGTTCATGTGTTTTTCCTCCGGGTGCTCCGGTTTCCCCCACAAGTCCAAAGACATGAAATAAGTGAATTGATTGAGCTAAATTGGCCGTAGTGTATGTGTGTGTGAATGCTAGAGTGTATGGGTGTTTCCCAGTGTTGGGTTATGGCTGGAAGGGCATCCGCTGCGTAAAACAAACGCTGGATAAGTTGGCGCTTCACTCCACTGTGTCGACCCCTGATTAATAAAGGGAGTAAGCTGAAAAGAAAATAAATGAATGAATGAAGATGTTACAGTGCAATCTTACAGCAATATGTAACTTTTTGTATTCATTTGTACAATC
>LR812537.1:45474261-45531770 GCA_903798195.1 Danio kyathit | reverse complement strand
TTAATATTAGGTTCTCACATTAATCATAATATTAGATGTAATTTTTTATAATTAAATTATTTATTCTAAAGACTGATCTGATTATTTGTAAAAATAAACAAAACAAAACTTTTATACTGTGTTCCATTGTAAAATTAGATGCAATTTAAGTAAAAGTAATAATAAAAAAGTAAATATAACAAAACAAAAAAAAAAATACTGTCTAAACGCAAGTAATATTTTAGTAAAAAAAAGATTTTTAAAAAAATCTGCAAAAAAAAATAAAAAAAAATTGACATAAAAAATGATTTTTCCAACACAGAAATATCAGATCAGCCAATTAAATGAACTTGGGGGCGGGAGTTTTAGTTTGTCTCGCCAAAAGCATACAAGTGACTTTTACATTTGCTTATTTTTATATTTAACTGTATTAGTTTAGCAGACACTTTGATCCAAGGCGTCTAACAAATGAAGATAAAAGAAACACTTCGGCTCTATTTTAACGATCTAGGCGCAAAGTCTAAAGCGCATGGCACAAAAGCATTATGGGCGTGTTCGAATCCATTTTTGCTATTTTAAAGATGAAAAAATATGCTCTGCGCCCTGGCGCATGGTCTAACAGGGTTACGTTTATTCTCTTAATGAGTTATGGGTGTGTTTTGAGCATAACTTGCATTAAACCAATCAGAGTCTCATCTCCCATTATCTTTAAAAGTGAGTTGAGTCACGCCATTGTGCATTTGCTGTTTACATGGAGGACTTTGTAAGTGGAAAAACTGAACGCTTCACTAGCGAGTAAACAGACCATCTGCAGCACGAGGATAAAGAACGAGCCTCCTCCCATCAGCCTCTTTACTTTCTCTTTCTCTTTACTTTTAGTCTTTACTCTTTTACTTCTGTGGATGAGGAAACGGTGTTGTACTTACTCCACTGAAGACATCCATTAGCCTATACAGGCTATTTAATTTTGTTTGTTAAGCACAAAGATTTGCTTCAAAACTATTTCAAAATTTAGATCTAACTTCCAGCAAACAAATAAACTAATAATGATAACAAAGTGTGGTCAAAAAACTGAGTTCTATCCAAACACACATCCTATTCTTATGCCCCATATAGTGACACAAACGTCTCCAAAACCCGACAGGTGGACAAATCTAAACTTGTTTTATTAAAACATATATACAGTAAATATGCATATAATAAATATTACTACTAATAATAACATTATACAAATGTTAATTGTCATGAATGAACTATGAATTATGTAGAAAATAATAATTTTTGTAACATTTTAATCCTTTAATTCTTTTCATATGTAAAGATACCACCCAAGCCATAGACTTTTCTCTCTGCTAACCTCAGGCAGACGGTTCCGCAGCATCCGGTCCCGCACCAGCCGACTGAAGGAAAGTTTCTTCCCTCAGACTATCAGGCTGATGAACACTTAACACACCCCACACAAACTCTTCCATACCCCACACTGCACACCATCAAGATGTAGCATGCACTGCACTTTAACAAATCCATACTTAAATCAATACTGCCCACAACTATGTGTACACCTATCCATCGTACGTATCGCTGTCAACATTGCCAATTTTACATTGAGTATGTTGTTGTATTTTGCACTGTCTGTATTTTGCACTGTCATTGTATTTACACTATCGGTATTTTGCACTGTCTGGAGCCAGCACCTAAGCTTTTCACTCATCATAGCACACGTGCTGCTGATGATGTGACAATAAAAGTGATTTGATTTGATATTTGTGTATTGCTGTGCATCCTGTGTATTAAGCAATGTGTAAGCGTTTGGACCTGCATAGGCGTATCACTAATGTGCTCTGCGCTGGAATTTAGACCTGCTTTTGGATGGTCAATGGCGCTGTCTATTTCAGTTCCTCAAAATAGCAACACACCAACAATGCGACTTAACACACCTCTTATATTATATACCAATAATATATTATTATATATTATATACCTTATATTATTTACCTCTTATTATATACCAGCACACCCATCAGTCCACAAAGTGGCGAAAATGGATTTGCTATTTAAACAACGTGTCACAAAACGTGAAAATTAGGGTCGCGCTGGTCTGAAAATACCAACAAGTCGCGTAAAACACATCTTGCACCTTTTATTGCGCAGGGTGTATGATAGGGTCCTTCATATCCTCATGTATAGATGCCATGACAAGTCCAACTTAGTTTAGCGGTTAGTTTTGTTTTTATTTATTTATGTTTTTACCCACCATGACTGTTGCAGCGTGACGTCTCCACGAGTCGGTTGTCCTGGTCATAGCACACCATGGCCTGATAGCGATAACCCTGACCGCACTCCTTGATATCGCCCTGAACCTTCATCCCCAGCAGACCCTCCACACGTCCTTCAGGCAGGATACAGTCAGACCAGTTCCCCACCGGCTGAGCATTGTACTTGTTACACGGACAGTACTGCGTCTCGCTCAGAGGATACATCTGTGTGTTTTTGCACTGCTCCCTCTTTTTGCTTTTACCTATGAAAGGGAAATCAGAAAGAAGTTAGAGATGAGCAGTTTCTAATCTAATCTTACAAGGGAAGTTATTTCATTTTTGGATTAAAGAAACACTGATCAGCTAATCAGAAACTAGTTTATGTTTTAATCAGGTGATCTCTGGTACATACAACTGCACTGCTAAAATTATTTAAAACAATGGAGCCAAAAAACAAAACAAAACCCAAAAACAAAACAAGAACACAGTATATTCTGCATTAACTATAATAAGTGTGGCAAAAAATTTACTTACATTGATTTTTTACTGTACTTCTGAGATTCTATGATGTTTTCAACATTATGTAAATGGATTGTACGAGTAATGCCTTTGTTTCTTATTAGTTTCATTAATAGCTCATGTTTGGGCGATTGCTTGGAGTTTCAAAAAGGAAAAAAAAAGAAGAAGAAAAAAAAAAGCAGGATATACAGTTGAAATCAGAATTATTAGCCCCCCTGAATTATTAGCCCCCCTGTTTAATTTTCCCCCAATTTTTTTTTAATGGAGAGAAGATTTTTTCAACACATTTCTAAACATAATAGTTTTAATAACTCATCTCTAATAACTGATTTATTTTATCTTTGTTATGATGACAGTAAATAATATTTGACTAGATATTTTTCAAGACACTTCTATACAGGTTAAAGTGACATTTAAAGGCTTTAACTAGGTTAATTAGTTTAGCTAGGCAGGTTAGGGTAATCAGGCAAGTTACTATATAACGATGGTTTGTTCTGTAGATCAAAAAAATATAGCCTAAAGGGGCTAATAATTTTGTCCTTAAAATGGTGTTTAAAAAATTTAAAACTGCTTTTATTCTAGCCAAAATAAAACAAATAAGACTTTCTCCAAAGAAAAAATATTATCAGACATACTGTAAAAATGTCCTTGCTCTGTTAAACTTTGGGAAATATTTAAAAATCAAAAAAAAATCAAAGGGGGGCTAATAATTCTGACTTCAACTGTATGTCAGTGTTTTCTCTAGGATTTTTTCCAGCTGTGGTGGCAGGCCTTTTACACAGATCTTCCAACTAACTATGGCATTATTTCAATGACAGATGTAGTGAGCACAATATTACAAGTCGAGATCGCATTCATGTAATACGAGCATGTGAATCTCTTTGCTTGCACGCCGATTTTCTCTGTTCTTGCACAAAACTTCTTGCACAGCTTCAAATATACGCTGCTCAAGCGCAAATTCTCTTATGCGCTCTCAAATAAACGTTGCTGAAGCGCGATTTAGTGTGTTTATGTAATGACTATATCTACAACATTTACTAGATTTGCTAGGAATATTTAATGTCTCCAATAGACCTACAGAGCGGCATTAATGCGTCCTGAAGTAAAGTGAAACAGCCATAAATTTCAGCAAGATAAAGTCATTGTATGCAGAGCCATAGACCTTTATCTATAAATAAAGTATAATTATGAAAACTGTGTTCATCATAGGGGCAGCACGGGGGCGCAGTGGATAGCACAATCGCCTCACAGCAAGAAGATAGCTGCTTCGAGCCCCAGCTGGGTCAGTTGACATTTCTGTGTGATGTTCTCCCTGTGTTCGTGTGGGTTTCCTCCGGGTGCTCTGGTTTACCCCACAAGTCCAAAAACATGTGGTGTAGATGAATTGGGTGTGCTAAATTTTCTGTAGTGTGTGTGTGTGTGTGAATGAGTGTAAATGGATGTCTCCCAGTGAGGAGCAGCGGCTGGAAGGGCATCTGCTGCGTAAAACATACAGTATGCTGGATAAGTTGGCGGTTCGTTCCGCTGTGGCGACCCAGGATTAATAAAGGGACTAAGCCAAAAAGAAAATGAATGAATGAATGAATGTTTATCATAACTGAAAGCTACGTCGTGTTTGCTGGCCTCACGCATCACGCAGTTCTGTCAGTCAGTCAGCAAGTAACCTTAAAAGGTTAAACAAATAACGCACAGCACTACTACAATTACAGAAAAGTTTGCTCTGTCAAAATTTACTTACATTTTAATACGTTTTGGTGCATATATATATATATATATATATATATATATATATATATATATATATATATATATATATATATATGCTGTAATGTAGCCATGTAGCCAATGTAGAATGAATTTTGTTGTGAAGCCCTGTCATGGAAGCATGAATGTAGAGGAAACCGTGTATGTTAAAAAGTTCGCTCACCCAAAAACGAAAATTTGGTTCCAAACCTTTATGAGTGTCTTTCTTCTGTTGAACACAAGACAAGATATTTCAAAGAATGCTGAAAACCTGTAACCATTGACTTCCATAGTATTTGCTTTTTTTCTACTAAGGAAGTCAGTGGTTACTGGTTACAGATTATCAGCTTTCTTCAAAATAACATCTTTTGTGTTTAGCAGAAGAAAGATTCAAGGTTTGAAGGTTGAGTAAATGAAGATAGAATTAAAAATGTTTGGCTGGACTATCCCTTTAAATTCATCTGCGAAAATCTCTTTCTAAAGCTAGAGTCGACATCTATTCTTAATGTGCTATACGCTGGCTTCAGTCAATGCACTTCATCCAATGCACTTTTATCTTTTGTATGGATTATTTGGTTGGATTTTATCGGCAGAAACATGAATCAGTGACTATACATGAATGACAAAGTGGCTCACTGTTTGTGATGCACAAAAAACTGGAAGAAAATCCTAAACATTACTAAGGAACAAAAGAACTATTAAGACAATCTACTGTCTTCAGAAAAATGCAGATCGTATTTTCTTTTTAGTTCATACTGCATATTAAATACCAGCACAGCTGCTTTGTTGTACAGCATTATCCAAGGAAATGCTGTTATTTATGCTGCTCTGTAAGCGTCAACTCCTGGAAGAGAGTAAATTAGCTTTATTTCATTAATCTTGTCTACTGTTTTTATTTTATTTTATCTTATTTATTTTTTTTACATTTAATTTAATTTATTAAGTTTTTAATTTAATTTAATTTTATCTTTTTTAATAAGTTAAATTTAATTTTATTCAATTTAATTTTGTTTAATATTATTTAATTTTATCAGTTTTTTAATTTAGTTTAATTTTATTCTATTTCATTTAATTTAATAAGTTTTTAATTTAATTTAATTTAATTCTATTCAATTTAATTTAATTTAATCTGTTTTTAATTTAATTTAATTTAATAAGTTTTTAATTTAATTTAATTTTATCCGTTTTTTAATTCATTTAAATTATATTAATTCTATTAAATTTAATTGTATTTTATAAGTTTTTAATTTAATTAAATTTTGTTTTATCAGTTTTTTAATTGAATTTAATTTTATTCAATACAATTTTATTTAAAAAAAATATTTTATCAATTTTTTTATTGAATTGAATTGAATTGAATTTAACTTAATTTGATTTAATTCATTTTTTTTTTGGATGGAGGTATATTTTATGTAGCATTGTTTCACAAAGCTAATGTCTAATAATATATATTTATTTCTAATTAAAAATGATTAAATCAAATTTTAACCACTACCTGCCTAAGATAATGTACATATTTTAATTGTGTGGATTGTGATTAAATTTAGTGGTTTCCTCTAATTGATTCAACTTGTGATAAAGCAAATTATCTCCTTGTTCATGTACTCATATTTTAAATGTTTTTCTTGTTGTTTAACGTTGTTAAGTCATAGGAATCAGCCAGATGTGCTTGTAAAAAATCAGTAATCAGAATTGGCAATGAAAAATCAAGATAGCTGCATCACTAGTTTGGGTAAATAAATATGATAAGGAGTGCGCCCTAAACAGAATCAGAGTAACAGTATCAGGCTCTGTTGGTGAAAACACACTGATCTGGTAATCATGAGTTAGCAGACTTATCCAAATTGAAGGACCTATGGCTCTAATCTTGTGAAATCCTTTAGCAAGGTTGCTGGACTTATGGCAGGTCTTTCAAAGGGTAATTAGACCTTTGGCACGCATGCTGCTGTTTTGTTAACCTCTAAATAACCAACTAAGCTTCTCATGGCACTTTATACAAAAGGTTAAACCACATTTCTAGCTAAGGTCAGGTTCAGGCAAATTGATTTAATGGAAAAGCATTATGCAAAACTCTTTGTAATACAAAGTTCTTAAGCATGTTATTCGAGGATCCTCATAAAACAATGAATCGATTTTGTTCAATTTGTCAGCATCACTGTAAAACAATGCAAATCTATTGAGAGATTAGACATGGCGGAGTTTCTATTGATTTAACTATTATTATTAATATTATTATTTCTATTTATTATAACACTGTAAATATTCATCACATTTATTATGTTTAAAAGTTTATATTTGACACATATATAATTGTTTGTTTATTCATTCATTTTCTTTTCGGCTTAGTCCCTTTATTAATTAGGTTTAACCCAGCAGATGCCCTTCCAGCTGGAGAACATGCAAACTCCACACAGAATCGCCAACTGACCCAGCTGAGGCTCAAACCAGCGACCTTCTTGCTGTGAGGTGACAGCGCTACCCACTGCACCACCGCGTCACCCAGTTTTCTAATTATTATAGCACTAAATATAAATTGTATATATTATATTACACTTTTACAATTATAATACATACCATACATTATTGATATATTATTGATATACATTTATATAAATATATAGTTTATATATATATATATAAGTTTATATATAATACATATATAATTGTTTGTTTTAATCTTATTTTGTATTTATGTGAGTTTTATTTTATTTTTTTTATTGTAATATTTTGCAAAAGGTACACAAATTGAGATAAAAAAGACAAAACAAACAAAAAAAAACATCAAAACAAACACTTTTTCTTCCAACACACACACACACACACACACACACACACACACACACACACACACACACACACACACACACACACACACACACACACACACACACACACTAATTTATTTATTTTTTATTTTTTAAAAACATTTTAAGGTCAAAATTATTAGCCCCTTTAAGCTATATATTTTTTCGATTGTCTACAGAACAAACCATCGTTATACAATAACTTGCCTAATTACCCTAACCTGCCTAGTTAACCTAATTAACCTAGTTAAGCCTTTAAATGTCCCTTTAAGCTGTATAGAAGTGTCTTGAAAAATATCTAGTAAAATATTATTTACTGTCATCATGGCAAAGATAAAAGAAATGAGTTATTAAAACTATTATGTTTAGAAATGTGTTGAAAAAATTAAACATTAAACAGAAATTGAGGGAAAAAATAAACAGGGGGGGGGGGGGGGGTAATAATTCAGGGGGGCTAATAATTCTGAGTTCAACTGTATATATATATATATATATATATATATATATATTTACAAAACATGCATAACAATAGAAAATTATTATAGGCCACATATCAATAAATCAAGCAAATATCATAGATATAAATAAAACAGATGGAAGGCAGTATTTGTATTGTAGGAATGTGAGTATTTTTAAAAACATAATTATACACTCAAATAATTGTTTTTTGCTGCTTGTTCAAACTACAAATTTAAAATGAGCTGACACAACAAAACTCTTGAGATTTTTGGGGGACAACTTAATTGTTTTATGTTCAATACACTTACATTTGTTATATTAACTTAATCGATTTGTGTTGGGACAACATAAATAAATAAAGTGGAACCCTGCATGTTTTAAAGTTTTGGGCAAAAAAAACAAAAAACAACCTTTTTTTTTCAGTTCACCAAAGAATCATGAAAAAATATACATTTGCAATGAATCACAAGGGTGATAGATTATAAGAAATCGTATGATTGTATTTAAAATTTTATTAGGATGTCACAATGTTATAGCTTTAATACTGTACTATTACTTTACTGTAAACTTTCAGAAATAAAGGTACATAATCTGTCACTGGAGTACACTTTTGTACCATACTGGTGGACATTAGTACCTTTAGGGTACACTTTTGTACCTTTAAGGTTCACTTTTGTACCTTTAAGTTACTGTGAGGTACACATTTGTACTTTTTAGGTATTAATATGTACCTTTTAAGGACCTGTTAGGAACAAAAATGTACCTTTTGAAAAGGTACCACCCCAGTGACAGATATTGTACCTTTATTTCTGAGAGTGTAGCTTTTTATACTTTTTAATCAAATAAATGCAGTCTAAGTGAGCAGAAGAGACTTTCTTCAAAACTTTAAGAACATTGTGTAACCCAAACTTCTGAACAGCATTATACGTATAATAAATGTATAACAATGTAAAGTCAAAGCCATCACTACATAAATGCAATATAAAGCATAAAAACCTGGGCACTTTACCATAATCCACTTCTAGTGAAAGAGCAGCGGGTGAGAACAGCCTGTTAAAGGACATTGCATTAGGATGTTATCATTAGAGCTGCTGATCCAGCACTTACCAACTAGAGTCCTTTTCCTGGTTCGGACGCCCACACAATCAGCGGCGCAGGAGGAGAACTTAGACCAGGCGGTCAGCTGGCAGTCGTCCTGACATGGAAGCTGGCAGGACTGAGTGAGTTGAGGCATTGGACCTGCAAACTTCAGACATGCCGCCACATCTGATGGTCCACTATCTAGCTTCTTACATGAGACGGCTGGAAGAGAAAAAAAAAAAAAAAGTTACAAAGCACAGCTCCAGAATGAGAGTAAACACAAAGTATATGATACAAAGTATGACAAAAAATATATATATATTCTATCTAAAACATACTTTATATACATATACAGTGCTCAGCATATATGAGTACATCCCCCGCAAATCTCTCATTTAAATTAATATTTTCTGTAGAATGCTTTACAATATTATATTTGTGCATATGCATTAGTTAAGTCACTACTGAAGCCAAATCTGGAGCTAATCTCACAAAATAACTTACAATAATGGTTCAGAAATTAGTAGCCCAAATTTATATGCTAGGGGCAAATATTAAATACATTTTTCAAAAATAGCAAAATTCAAAAGAAACAAAAAATATATACAATTTTGTTGAAATTTTGTAGTTTGTAATTTTTTATTTTTTTTTTTACAATATTTAGCATGCATTTAAATGTATTATTTTTCCATTTCTAAAGATGTTCTGTAACTAAAATATTATTTTAATAAATGTATCTGTTTAATAAATCAGTTTTGTTTAAATGCATCAATATATATTACCCATATTCACTGAGAAATGGATAAAAATATTCATTTTCAAAATGGGCTGTACTCATATATGCTGAGCACTGTATATATGCTAATTGCTTTTTGTAAATATGACACTCACTAATATAAAAAAATATATATACATATAAATATTAAATTTTTTTAATTTAAAAATATATTTTAGTTATTTATTCTATTTTTTTCAACATATTTAATTTCAACCTCCATATATCAAAATATATTTAAAAATGTACACAGATATACAAAATACATTTCCAACCTGACATATGGATGGAGATCTAAAACATCTATTTAAACTTTTTCCATTTATAAAAAATAATACAGCTTTTCTTAGCAAAAATAAATAATGATCTGGATCTTCACTGGCGCTCTTGCAACTTTCAACTCAAGCTATACTGTCAAAATGTTCATTTCTAAAAAACAGAACATGTAATAGTATTTATATTACACTGTAATTTTTTTAAAGTCAGTTCAACAACAAAAAAAAAACAATCTTTATTTCCTTTTATTTTTTCTTGTGTACTCAGCATTTTATTTTTCACCTGTAATTGATAGGACAGTAGAGAGTATAGACAGGAAAGCGTGGGGAGAGGAGAGAGGGGAAGGATCGGCATAGGACCTTGAGGCGGGAATCGAACTTGGGTCGCCGTGAACAGCAGAGTGCCATGTGTCGACGCACTAACCACTACATCAATGGCGCCGATGTGTACTCAGCTTTTGAAAACATCAGTTGTACTGACCTAAAATGTCTAAAGTTGAGTGAACTAAAAACTCTTGTGGAAATTGGTACTAAGAAATAATACAATATCAGAACAAACAAACATAGTTCAATTGAAAAAAACAACTTAAACATAGACAAATGTTAACAAAGCATTTATTACACACAGAATTAGAAACAGGACAGGAGGTAAAACAACAATAATGGCAAACAAGACAAGGATCAAAACATGGCAGGACTAACAGGGAAAAATGCTTTGTAATGCTTCACATGTGAAGCATGCCTTCCTCTTTATTCAATTGAACTGTTTGTTTGTTTTGATAATGTACTCAACTTCAGAGATTTTGGGCCCTATCATACACCCTGCGGAACAAGGCGCAAGACGTGTTTGCCCAGACGTGTTGCTATTTTCAGACCAACGCAACCTTAATTTTCCTGTTTTCCGCCATATTGTTTAAATAGCAAATACATTTGCGTTACTTTGTGGACTCATGGGTGTTTCGGTCTGGAAAAGAGGTGTGTTAAGGCGCATTGTTGGCACATTGCTATTTTAAGGAACTAAAATAGACTGTGCTATAGACCAGCTGAAAGCATGTCTAAAGTCCAGCGCAGAGTTGTTAGTTGTGCTCGCTTACACATTGCTTAAAACACTTAGGATGCACAGCAATACACAAATATCTTTACAAATGAAAAATAATTAAAGGATTCAAATATTACAAAAATTATTATTTTCTACATAAAAATAAAAACCACTGCTTTCATGCCTTCTTCATTTTGGGGTGCTTTTTTTAGTTTATTCATGACAATTTGCATTTGTATAATGTTGTTATTGTTAGTAGTAGTATTTATTATATGCATATTTATATTTGTTTTAATAAAAACAAGCTTCAATTTGTCCACCTGTCAGGTTTTGGACCATATGGGGCATAGCATCTGTGTTTGGATATAACTCCACACATCGTTATTATTGTCCATTTATTTGTTTGCTGGAAATTAGAGCTGAATTTAGAAATAGTTTTGAAAAAAATCTTTTGTGCTTAACAAACGAAATTAAATATTTGGCTAATGGATGTCTGTGCGTACAACACCGTTTCCTTATCCACGAAAGAGAGAAAGAGAAAGTAAAGGCTGATTGGAGGAGGTTCATTCTTTATTATCTCGCTGCAGATGCAGTTTAACTGTTTTCTCGCTAGTGAAGCGTTCAGTTTTTACACTTACAAAGTCTGCCACGTAAAAAGCAAATGCGCCATGGTGCAACATAACTCACTCTTAAAGGGAACGAGAGATGAGACTCTGATTGGTTTATTCTCAAAACACACCCAGAACTCATTAAGAGAATAAGCTCAACCCTGTTAGACTATGCGCCGCAGCGCAGAGCATAATATTCCATCCTTAAAATAGTAAAAGTGGATTCGGACACGCCCCTAATGCGTTTGCATCCTGCGCTTTAGACTTTGCGCCTAGATCGTTAAAATAGAGCCCTTTAGGTCAAAACAACTGATGTTTTCAAAAGTTGAGTACACGTCGACGCCAATGGTGTAGTGGTTAGTGCGTTGACACATGGCACTCCGCTGTTCACGGCGACCTGAGTTCTATTCCCGCCTTGAGGACCTATACGTATTCTTCCCCTCTCTCATCTCCCCACGCTTTCCTGTCTATACTCTCTACTGTCCTATCAATTAAAGGTGAAAAAATGATGTCGGCGCAATAGCCTATTGGATAGCACGCCGACATATGGTGCAATAGCACGTCAGGGCGTCCCGAGTTCGAATCCCGGCTCGAGGACATTTCCCTACCCTACCCCCCTCTCTCTCTCCAACTTCGCTTCCTGTCTAAATACTGTCCTATCTAATAAAGGCAAAAAGGCCAAAAATAAATCCTTTAAAAATAAAAAATAAAAAAGGTGAAAAATGCTGAGTACATTAGAAAAAGCGAAAGGAAATAAGGATTATGATTTTGTTGTTCACTCAACTTCAGGCATTCCAGTTCTGCAGACAAAACATTTTCAGTTGGCACAACTTAAAAAGTTTTGTTACAGAGTAGTTCACCTCTCCAGAAAATGATTAATCTTATGTTTACCCAACTAAATGTTTTTTGTATTACTGACAGATAATTTTGTCAGTGCAGCTGATGTTTTCAAAAGTTGAGTGAACTAGAAAAAATGAAAGGAAATAAGGATTATGTTTTTTTTTTGTTGAACTGACTTACAAATTTTTATAGTGTAGGATTTTATTCCACCATGTGAGCTTAGGCACACCGATGTCAGCACTCTGACAAGTGTTAGTCTGGAGACTTAATAATCCAAAAATAAAAACAGAACAAAAAGGCACTGATAAACATCAGCCCACTCTCACCCATAAAGCCACACACATTGAATAAAGATAAGCATCTTGTGATTGATTGCACGGTTAAACGCCTATTGAATGGAGTAGCCGGACGGATCCAGATTTATATCAGTGAACGAGGGTAAAAGCTATTGTATTGGATTGCTTCTTGAGTCTTATTGAGGGATTCTATTACGGCTAATGGTTGTTAATGTAAGCAGTGCTGAGAAGCTGATATCTAAAGAAGCATTTGTGTTACTAAGTGAGCTGGAATACTCCACGCAGACAGTCTCTTACTGTATCTTTCACTCAAAGAGCAAAACATGCTTACACCATTCATTTCTGAAAGCATTTCCCTCTTAAATTTGTCTTCAATTTTAAAATAGCATTCAAAAGTTCCTACATCAAAATGCTTTTGTCAATAAATCTTTCCAAATGTGTTTCTGTAAAAGGTATCTCAATTAAATTATAGCAACGTCCAGTGTTTCTTGATATGTATTATTTTAAAATAAGACCATCACAGCAGAATCTTAAACTTGTGAGGAGGGTGTTTCTGTACCTCTGGCTTGTAGTCCTGGTCCACAAGTCTCTTGTGCTCCGGGACTGTCCTGCCGAATAGACCAGGGCACCAGTTGACACCTGCGCCACTTGTGGGTTTTCCATCTACAGCGCAGAAGTGACATTTACAGTGTATACATACACATTTCCTGGCACTTGGAGTTTTCTATGCTTATGAACGCAGTTGTAGACGCTATGCATACGCTACAGTAAGCATCAAAATGTAACTTTTTGACTTTAGGAAGTTTAATAAAGCACAACGTTTTTACAAACATGCTGTTGATCACATTGAAGACAATGTAAACTGAAAATGTCTTTGAGCACTGAGCACTTTTTTGCACATTTTTGTAATCTAAAAGTATTTTTAGCTTACTTACATAAAGTAATTCTTAGATAATACAACTTTTTTTGCTGTTTACCTCTATAGACCATCTTACCCATCAGAGCATCTTCCGGTAGGATGCTTAGAACTTCCGTTTACAGCATTTACAACTGGTAAACCTTGATCCAAAAATGGTTGTCAATACCATTTTGAGTGGCTTATGGAGTGTTTTTGTGACCCACAACTTTGATTTTGAAAGGTGATTCAAGCGCAAGAGAAAAACGTTCACCTAATTCAGTGTCTGCCTTCAGATAAGATGCTGAAATATAGCGTCAGTGTTCCCGACCTGTCAGCTGTTATACTGTACTCAGTAGCTCTTCAATGCACACGCTCACGCAATAGATCACTGCATTATAGAGCAAACCATATTACTGGCATGAAACTTAACAGGTATGTAAGGAAGTCATGCGATTTCCAAAAAATAAAAGTACATTACTGATACTCTGCTGGCTGATTTGCATAGTGATTCTAATCAGGAGCCGTTTATGTTTCATTTAGGGTGCTTGTATTTTGTAGTATTTACTATGATATGTGTTTTTGTGTTGTTTCAAAATGCCACTTTATTCAAGCTGCCGACCGGAAGTTTGTAGCATCCTCCTTACGCATACACGCAAAACATGATGGGAAATTTTGCGTTCTGAGAAAAAGGTCTATATAAAGCCAAATGTTCACTAAAAACATGAATACACATACTGTATATGCACACACACATACTGTTTATCATATATAATGTATATATACAGTTAAAGTCAGAATTATTAGCCCCCCTGAATTATTAGCCCCCCTGTTTATTTTTTTCCCCAATTTCTGTTTAACGGAGAGAAAATTTTTTCAACACATTTCTAAACATAATAGTTTTGATAACTCATTTCTAATAACTGATTTATTTTATCTTTGCCATGATGACAGTAAATAATATTTGACTAGATATTTTTCAAGACACTTCTATACAGCTTAAAGTGACATTTAAAGGCTTAACTAGGTTAATTAGGTAAGATGCAGACTATTGAAAAAATATATAGCTTAAAGGGGCTAATAATTTTGTCCTTAAAATGGTTTTTAAACAATTCAAAACTGCTTTTATTCTAGCCGAAATAAAAGAAATAAGACTTTCTCCAGAAGAAAAAATATTATCAGACATACTGTGAAAATTTCCTTGCTCTGTTCAACATCATTTGGGAAATAATTAAAAAAGAAAAAAATTCAAAGGGGGCTAATAATTCTGATTTCAACTGTATATAATGTATATTTATATGAATGTTTTAGAGTTATATGACATTGTTTTGATAATACTAAACTATATTATTGTTATTATAAACATTAATTTATTTTGGTAAATTTAATATTTTGTGTAGGAATTTTTGAAAAACAGAATCAATTTTTTGACAGATTTTATGACATATTTGTACATTAACGGTAAACATATGTACTGTATTATGTTCACATTTACATACAGTAAATAATAGTGATATATATGGTTGTGTATAGAACATTTTTAATAGATTGAATGACATTTCTGTTCTTTAAATGCCAAACTGCTGAACGACAATTATGTTCACATTAGCACAATAAATAATATTAAGTGATGTATTGTAAATCTTCAAGCTTGAAATGAACACGCCTGAAACATTCTGACTTCTTGCTCAAATTTGCCAGGTGTATGAATAATGTCAGGCTAGACTGTATATTGTATATATACAACATACTTCAATACACACACTTTACTGAAAAAATAAATATAATGACATACTATATTTCTAAAGCTTAAATGCGACATCTCCTCTTATAATATTTACATTTGCTACATATATTGCATCTTTATTTTGTAACTGACTTAAAGAAATGTCTATATTTGAATTACCTGTAGCCTGGACAAACAGATGAAGCATCACATTCCTTCTCCTGGAAGAGCACTTCTGGACAGTCTTGGCCACCGTTTGCCGGAAGCTGAATGATAATGCGTTTCCTTGATTGCTTCTTTTTCACAGAACCACCTGGATATACACAAGAGGATGGAGACAAAATATGAAACTGTCATGAATAAATATAGAAAACCTTGCAAAAAAATAATCGCTACATTAGTCTCTGTATGGCTGTGTTGAATTTAACAAGATTTTCAGCCAACCTTAGGTTTCATAAATCTGAAAATGGTAGCACATACCAACTCCCATCTGCTCTGTGGTTTAATGACTTCAGTATTAGGTGCAATGGAGAAATGAACTGATAATAATGAGCTTTGTTTTTTGTATTTTTTATAAACTCGGTTCAGTGATTCATACTTTCAAAAACTCTATCCCGTGAAAGCATCCATAAATATATGAATGTAATTATTCATTCATTTTATAGCATTTGTGTTCTGTACACAGAGGCCCTGTTTACACCTGGTAGTAAGATGTGCTTTTGTCAATCCGAACACAAGTGGATGATGCAAAATCTGCTTGTTAATTTGTGATGCTACTCATTTGAATAAAAAAAAAGAGAAGTTGTTTATAACCACTTTTTAGTCATTAAAGTGAATCTCATATAAAATCATGGCGTACACTACAGTCTCTAACTTGCTGCATCACAGACACAAAAATGTAAAAAAACAACAACAATTAATGACTTTCTTTGTTAAGTTTTGTTGTTTTGTGTTATTTATTTGTTGCTGTGCAAAAAACAAACAAAAAAAAAATGGCATGACAATAATCCTTTATTTGCCGATTATACATCCCGGTTTATTCAACAGTTCTGTCTGGTTCTTGAATCTGATTGGCTGATAGCAGTGAGATATTAAAGCAATATCAGCACTCGTACAGCCTCTTCACCATTGTGTATTACTCCGCCCACACTAGGACTAAAGAGGGACTAAACAACTCAATCCAGTTTGACAAATATTGCAGCTGCTGGACAACATAATGTACTTTTGAGGCTACATTCGAGAATGTAGTTGTTTAGATTGCAACTATGCAGTTTATTTATAAGGACAGTGCCTATTTTAAAATATTTATAATTTCTTAGAGAGAGCACGTTAGTGGCCATCAGCCTGTCATACTAAGCAGAGCAAAGACGGTTGACGTTCCACCACAAGATGGTGACAGAGACCGCATAATAAGTTTGTACATTTTTAAACTACATTTGTTCAAATCATTATAAAACAGGTAAGTAACATTCTAGGTCCATCTCTCTCTCTTTTGTATGTTTTAGTGCTGTATTTATACCATAGTAATCTGGTAGTGTTTGCTTTGCTTTGGATTTTCCGGGATTAATTGTGGTGATATCCCAATTGCAGCAGAGAAATACTGGGAAATCTCTGTAGACTGATGACATTTCATGCCGTTCAGCCTTATAATCTTAAAATGTGAGCAAAATCACCTGTTTTGTCATTACTTTAGACATTACGCTAGAGAATCATTCAAATACTAGCTCTAAAGTGACGTTGGTAAACTAGCAAGGGTTTCTGTAGTTCTGACCGTCAGCTGCAGATGTGTATGAATGGTGGAAGAAAGTAGTTCCTCGTACAATAGTATTTTTGAGACTTGTGTTTGATTTTCCTCTTTATATACACGATTATGCCTTCAAACTGTTGTATAAATGCAATATTACACTTGTAGTAGTGCGATATGGCTGCATATCATCACTGGTTGGACACTCGGCCTGCGGCCTTGAGCCAGCGCACGGCTCCGACCAGTGCCGATATACAGCCATATCGCACTGCTCCTCGTGTGATATAGCTCATATACAGTATATCATTAGTGTGAAAAGGAACAAAAGTCATACTGCCGTAGCTTTTATTTTACCTAGAAACTCACATTTCTAATGAGCCTGCATTGTTTTTGTTTCTGGGCAAAGTCTTCCTGTCAACTTTGAGGATAGTTAGAAAAATACCCATAAATAAAATATTTACTATACTGTACTGTAAGTGAGTGAGTGTCTGCTGAGTGAGAAAAACTCAAGCAGATGGTCTTAAAAAGGCCAATATTTATACAAAACCTACTGGTGTGTGACATTCACTAGAAAAAAAATATTTTAACAAGAAAAGCTCATTTGCTTCATATAACAAGCTGCTCAGATATCGTTGGCTTATTTGTTCAGGTTTCTATAGACAGGGTTGCCAAGCAACAATATCTCTTTATAGTGTTGATAGAGAGTGATTGTGGGCACAAAAAATCTGTTTCTTATCCCTTCTGACAGAACGCTGAAAGCTGATGAAAAATGATTTCTGTCAATAAATGGCAATAAATTTCAGCACTTTTGCTATTCTCCTTTAGTTCATATGATGCTATATTGAACACAGTGTCTACTACTCATATTGTAACCAGGTTTTTTGTTTTGTTTTATTAGATCAATAAATGTTTATTACATATATTTTTGTAATATTTTCTTAAGAGGAAAACATATTTAATAAACATTTATTAAAAAAATAAAATAAAATAAAATTAAAGTTAACATTAAAAAAAACATTTTTTCCCTTCAGCCTTCTTTGCTCGTGTGTGTGTGCGTGTGTGCGTGCGTGCATGCTTGTGTTGTGAAGTACCTGTCTGGCAGATGGAAGGGCAGGGTGTCCAGTCACTGTATGGTGTGACCACACAGTCTCTCTTGCAGGGCAGAAGACAAGGCCTCACAGTCTCTGGACGCAGACTCTCTGGACACCTACATATAAACATATTAAAACAGGATGCTCAGACGTTCTTAGGAAGAAGCGCAAGAAGTTCTTTGGATTATCTCAAATAGTGCTGGACAGCATGATCTTCAGGTCTGACACAAAAAGTGCAGTGTTGTTGGGTCTTAAGAGCTACTGTCATTAAAACAACAACAACAAAAGAATAGAAAAACCAAATAATCAGGCATTCAGATATTTTTATAGTAATTGCAATATCGCTATTATATATAATATCTTGTATTTATTTTTTATGATGCTGCACAGAAAATTCTACCAATCAGAGCGCTTGAGTAAGGAAAGAACACTAACAGAGATCTTTAGCTCCGCCCACTCCCATGAAGCAAAGAGAATGATGTTATTGAGTAGGTATATATGGCAATAAATTTGAAATATGTTTTGTCAGTCTAATCATTAAGCAAAGTGCTCCAGTGCTTTTCTATCTATCTATCTATCTATCTATCTATCTATCTATCTATCTATCTATCTATCTATCTATCTATCTATCTATCTATCTATCTATCTATCTATCTATCTATCTATCTATCTATCTATCTATCTATCTATCTATCTATCTATCTATCTATCTATCTATCTAACATACGTCCGTCCATCCATCTATATATGTATCTATTTATTTATCTATCTATTTATTTATGTATCTATTTATTAATTATTTTTATTTATTTATTTATCTATATAATTATTTATTTGGTTGTTTGTTTATTTTTATTTATTTTACATTGGTCTGTAAATATGACAAATAATGGTTTAAATTAATAGTTCTTCATGGGACTGTTCGTACACAGTCTTGTATCTTTGCTTTTTTGTCTGATAAATAATAATAATAATAATAATAATAATAATAATAATAATAATAATAATAATAATAATAATAATAATGGTAGTAGTAGGAATAATAATAATAATAATAATAATAATAATAATGGTAGTAGTAGGAATAATAATAATAATAGTGGTAGTAGTAGAAGTAATAATAATAATAATAATAATAATAATAATAATAATAATAATAATAATAATAATAATAATAATAATAATAATAATGGTAGTAGTAGGAATAATAATAATAATAATTGTGGTAGTAGTAGAAGTAATAATAATAATAATAATAATAATAATAATAATAATAATAATAATAATAATGGTAGTAGTAGGAATAATAATAATAATAATAATAATAATAATAATAATAATAATAATGGTAGTAATAATAATAATAATAATAATAATAATAATAATAATAATGGTAGTAGTAGGAATAATAATAATAATAATAATAATGGTAGTAGTAGGAATAATAATAATAATAATAGTGGTAGTAGTAGAAGTAATAATAATAATAATAATAATAATAATAATAATAATAATAATAATAATAATAATAATGGTAGTAGTAGGAATAATAATAATAATAATTGTGGTGGTAGTAGAAGTAATAATAATAATAATAATAATACTAATAATAATAATAATAATAATAATAATAATAATAATAATGGTAGTAATAATAATAATAATAATAATAATAATAATAATAATAATAATAATAATAATAATAATAATAATAATAATAATAATAATAATAATAATAGGCAACGCAGTGGCGCAGTAGGTAGTGCTGTTGCCTCACTGCAAGAACGTCGCTGGGTCGCAGGTTCGAACCTCGGCTGGGCTGGGTCAGTTGGCGTTTCTGTGTGGAGTTTACATGTTCTCCCTGCGTTTGCGTGGGTTTCCTCCGGGTGCTCCGGTTTCCCCCACAGTCCAAAGACATGCATGTGGCGACCCCGCAAGGGACAAAGCCGACAAGAAAATGAATGAATGAATAATAATAATAATAATAATAGTGGTAGTAGTAGGAATAATAATAATAATAGAGGTAGTAGTAGAAGTAATAATAATAATAATAATAATAATGTTACTACTACTACTAGCACTACTACTACTACTACTACTACTAATAATAATAATAATAATAATAATATTTAATATGTAATAATATATTATTATTATTATTATTCAAAATATTACTTAATATTATTTTAGACCAAATAAATAAAACACCATAAGTCATACATACAAATACAGTATATAAAACAGCAGAATGCACATAATGTGATCAACCTTTCATTAAAATGTATGTCTGCGTTATACACACCACCCCTCTCTCCTTCCTCTCTACTTCCCTGCACCCTTCCACCCTTCTCACTCCCTCCACATGAAATCCTGTATGGATCAGCATGCGGCTCACATGTGTGTGTCTGAATGTGCAGATCAGTGGTAAAGCCCAGCACATGAATAACCCCAGGAAGAAAGCAGGACTCATTTCCATTGCCAGCATGAGGTCCCTGAGCTCCACACCCTGTTTCCACAGCCACTGACAGAATAATGCCGCTATTAAACTGAATAAATAAACAGATCATTTATTTTCCCCGTAGACGCCTTGAGGGAAAGACCAGATCCAGATACTTAAAACTACCGGCTGAGAGCTCATCAACTTAAAGACTCTCTCTGTCAATAAAGATCAAGCAGAAGACTTTGCCATTGAGCTTTAGAAACACAATGCATGATAGACTTCCATATCAAGTCTAACAAATGACAAAAATGAAAAAATAAATGAATGATAAATAATTTATGTCATTAAATAAAATGAATGAATGAATGAATGAATGAATTAATTAATTAATGAAAGAAACATGGTCTTCACCCTGCATGAAGATAACGAAAGGAAAAAAAATTATATATATTTTTTTTTTAATATTTATTGAACTAATAAAATAAAATAAACACTTGCAGTAAAGTAAAATAAAATACATTGGAAAAAATAAAAGCATTATGTAACTATGTTGGGTTTACAGAAGTGTCAAAATTGTATATCTTACCAAAATTGCCCAAAATTGTCTTGTTGCCTATTCAAGTTTTATGAACAACAAATATTAACTTGACCTCTAGTTGATCATTTAGTATCAGAAGTGGCTTATATGAAAGGCAACGGCCTCTAGATGACGCTAATTTTACCAAAATAAAATATGATCGTGTCTTGATTTTTAGTTATTTTCTTAGGACAGTAAGGTCTGACTTTGTTAAGGTCACTTAACAGAAATAATGTACAGTATAGAATATAAAGTCATAGTGCAGTGGAAAAAGAATTAATATTGTGTATGACTCTCATTAGCTTGGACGACTGCATCCAAACATCTCTGCAATGACTCAAATAACTTATTAATGAAGTCATCTGGAATGGCAAAGAAAGCGTTCTTGCAGGACTCCCAGTTCATCAAGATTCTTTGGATTCATCTTCAATGCCTCCACCTTCATCTTACCCCAGGCATGCTCAGTAATGTTCATGTCTGATGACTGGGCTGGCCAATCCTGAAGCACCTTGACCTTCTTTGCTTTCAAAAACTTTGATGTGGAGGCTGAAGTATGAGAAGGAGCGCTGCCCTGCTGAAGAATTTGCCCTCTCCTGTGATTTGTAATGTAATGGGCAGCACAAATGTCTTGATAGCTCAGGCTGTTGATGTTGCCATTCACTCTGCAGATCTCTCGCACGCCCCCATACTGAATGTAACACCAAACCATGATTTTTCCTTCACCAAACTTGACTGATTTCTGTAAAAAATCTTGGGTCCATGCGGGTTCCAATAGGTCTTCTGCAGTATTTGTGATGATTGGGATGCAGCTCAACAGATGATTCATCTGGAAAAATCTACCTTTTGCCACTTTTCCAAATGATCAACTAGAATCAAGTTATTAATTGTTGCTCTTACAACTGGGATTGACGACAAGACTTTTGTCAGGTAGTGTATATCATACCATAACGAAGACAAACTATATGTTTACACATGAAATTCTAACTTCAGATGGCGTAGGGTTGTAATGACGTGTACTATAACATGTAAAAAAGAAACAAGAAGTAAATATTCTAAACGCAACACATACAAAAAAAAAAAATGAAATTAAATTCTGGAAAAAATAAAAATAGTTGTCGAGAAAATTATTAACATCTGACTTTAAACAGTATTATGCCAAAATTGCATTGTTAAATAGAAAAATTGACACAAATCGCACTGTATCAAAATTGCATAGTTTTATCAGACAAAAAGACAAAGTTACATGACTGTAATTACTGGTTTTACTAAGGGAAAGAACTACAATCCCTCAAAGCATCAAGTTTCCAAGTACATTACAATATCTAAGTAATTTAAGAGCATAAAGAGAACAAGCCAATTATTTCATCAGCAATGCTTCATGGAAATGTGTGTAATTATTAGGAAAAATTACAAGCAATTAGGAATATTTTGTATATATTTTTAAGATTTTATAACTTATAAAATAAAATCAATAAAATAAAATAAAATAAAATAAAATAAAATAAAATAAAATAAAATAAAATAAAAGCATGTTGTAAAATAAAACAAAATACTAAAAAAATACAACCAATTATGGATATTTTTGTATATATTTTAAGATGAAGAAAATGTTTAATAAATATTTATTGAACTAATAAAATAAAATAAAAACAATGAAATAAAATAAAATAAATAAAAGCAACACATGCTATAAAATAAAACAAAATACAAAAAAAATTAGGGATATTTTTGTATATTTTTTAAGATGAAAAAATATTTAACAAAAATAATAAAAAATAATAACATAAAATAATAACATAAAATAAAATAAATATCTAAGTAATTTAAGAGCATAATGAAAATAAGCCAACTATATCATCTGCAGTGTTTTATAGAAATGTGTGGAGTAAATACCTCTTTTGAATCTGCAGCTCTCTAATTGGTGGAATAATTGCATTGCATCATGGGTAATGTAGTTCTTCTACATAAATTCCACAACTGAACAGGACTGTTTAAAAATAAACTGAACCGATCAGAACAAACTGATTTAATAAAACCATATTCAATAAATTAACAACCCCAGAGCTCACAGCAGGCCTGTCTTAAAAGATTTATCAGTTACTGTTAAAAATCAATTTCCCTATGGAGAAAATGAATATCGACTGCTGCGCTCTATTAAACTGTTCAGCACAATTTAAGCAGCTCCGTATACAACCTAAACTCAACATAACACAGATTTGCTTTTACATCAATCAAATAATAGATCGCCCTTGTCAACCTTTGTTCATTCCACTCAAATACTGAAGTTCATTGTAGTTAATAGAAAAAAGTCAAAACTCAAAATTTGATTGAATTAAAGGGAAAGTTCACCCAAAAATGAAAAAGCTGTCATCATTTATTCACTCTTTACGTGTTCCATACAAATCTGAGTATTTTGTTTTAGTTCTGTTGAACACTAATGAAGATATTTTTGAACAATGTTGGAAACCTGTAACCATTGACATCTATATTAGGAAAAACAAATACTATTGATGTCAATGGTTACCGGTTTCCAGCATTCTTCAAAATATCTTCTTTCGTGTTCAACAGAATAAAAAAACTCAAACTGCTTTGAAACAAGTCAGATGTGCGTAAATGATGGCAGAATTAAAATTTTTGGGATGAACTACCCCTTTAAGCTGAACTTTTACTTCATTTATAGGTTTACAGATATATTTTTGATTTATAGGAATTAAGGCCCAATCCCAACTCTATTTTAATACTAATGTTGTGCATCTCTTTACTTCCGTGTGCAGCCATTTTGCCGTTGTAGATTCTGGGAAATTTTCTTACCCCTTGGTTTTGAGTGTGGTCCTGAAAAATCTTCGTTTCGAGGGGTATCTAACCCTTCCCCTTAGCCATACACCTTCAAGCTAAAGAGAATTGGGACACCCCAACCCCTTCACATGAATGCGCAAAACGAGGGGTAGGGGTAAGGGGAAGGGCTAAGGGGTAGAATTGGCATTGGGCCTAAGTGTTATTAAAAGAGGATATAAATTAGAAAATTCTGAAACATGAAATTCTGGAGGGAGTGCCGGATGGTGTGGGGTTTAATGCACTATAACATAAAAAAGGAACATGAAAGGAGTATTCTAAATGGAACTAATGTAAAGTACTTAATTATAATATTGTCTCATTAAGAATGAGGTAAATAATTACATCGTTGATGTTCGTTTTAACATACAGATGTGTGATGGGGAGAGTGAAATATATCTAAAAATATTATTATTTATTATTTATATTTATAGTAACACTTTTGCAACGTTTGAACAAAATTTAAGACTGCGTAAAAACGCGATTAAGACTTTTTAATACCTTTTAAGGGTTTTAATTTTCTCATAATTGATTTATCAACTTTTAATACTTATTAAGACCCCGCGGACTCCCTGCTATATGACAATAAAGTTGAATCTAATCTAATCTAATATCAATAAAAGTCACTTTGTTAAACTGTAGAGTTGAATTTTCAACATCAAAAGTCAACGTCCCATAATGCAATTTACAACCGTAAATAAACGAAAAACACTTGATAAAGAAACTAATATTTTTTACAGTCTATGTTTTTGAGGTACCACTAACTAAATTGCCACTATCTTAAAAAAAATGTAAAAAAGTTTACTCTAATGTCATAAGACAATGCATTTACATACCAACCAATGTAAATGTAATGCATGGAATCTATTGTAAACACTTACTTTTTAGGCGGCACCTGGCCCACATTGACCCGGACACAGATGACTTTTCGCGTCTGCATGCCGACTGAGCAGAAGGCATCATTAACGGCGGTTCCTGGTGCTGCGCGGCTGATAGAGCTGTTGGCGGAGGGGACGGAGGTGTCCTCTATGCACTGGCCCCAGGGCCCCGTCTGCCAGTGGTACACAGTGCAGGGGTGATCATTGCAGCTGCGCACCTCCTGCAAGGCACTGCTGTTGGGGCACTGAACTCCACCTGGAAGATAAAGAGGGTCATGGAGGTGTTATGACACTGGGTAAATAATAAATCTGTGATGTAGGACTTTTTTTTTCAGAAGCTAAAGCGGTAATGTTGTAAGTTTGGAGTCTACAGTTTCAGTTTGTTTTGATGGGAGATCAATTTACTTTATCATATTACTTTGCAGTTGTCATAGAACTGCAAAAATCATTATTTTTATTCTGTATGCAACAAAAACAATGAATCAGCATACTGTTACACTGTAAAACCCAAAAAGTTAAGGAAACTCAAACCATTTGAGGAAACCGATTGCAACAAACCATGTAAGTTCAAAAACTAATCCTATAATGACCACTGTAAACTTACTCTATTTGAGTAAACAAAGCAATTTGAGCAAAGTAAAACCCAATAAATGAACAGAACTCAAACCAACTGAGTACTGTAAAACCCAATAAGTTATGCCAACTCAAAACGTTTGAGAAAACCGATTGCTACAAACCATTTGAGTTTAAAAAAACAAACAAATCTATATGAGTACTGTGAACTTACTCCATTTAAGTTGAAGTAATGAGGCATTTAAATAACTTATTACTACCTTCAATACTGAGGTCAAAACTCTTTTTAAATGAGCAGTATTAACTTTCAGTATATTTTGAGTTTACTACACTCATTTCATTTGATAACGTTGACTATTGGGTTTTACAGTGTACTGTTATGTCAGGTATTACAGAATTTATTTCAAACAATTAAAGTGGTCTGACTATATTTTGAATAGTGATACAGTAGTATCATTAAAAGGATAGTTCACCCAAAAAAAATAAAATTCTGTCATCATTTACTTGCACCCCACCGTTTGAGTTTTTTTCTTCTATCGAATACAACATAAGATATTATGTTGGAAAGCAGCAGATATTGACTTCTGGAGTATTTTTGTTCCTAATATAAATGTAAATGTCTGGTGGCTTTCTCTTGTTTTGTGTTCAACAGAAGAAAGAAATTCATTAAAGTTTAGTAACACTTGAGTGTAGGGCTACAAGGTGGCGCAGTAGGTAGCACGATCACCTCACAGCAAGAAGGTCCCTGGTTTGAGCCTCAGTTGGCATTTCTGTGTGGAGTTTGCATGTTCTCCCTGTGTGGGCGTGGGTTTCCTTTGGGTGCTCCAGTGTCCCCCACAGTCCAAAGACATGCGCTGTAGGTGAATTGGGTAAGCTAAATTTTCCGTAGTGTATGTGTGTGAATGAGTGTGTATGGATGTTTCCCAGTGATGGATTGCGGCTGGAAGGGCATCCGCTGCATAAAATATTTGCTGGATAAGTTGGCGGTTCATTACGCTGTGGTGACCCTAGATTAATAAAGGGACTAAGCTGAAAAGAAAATGAATAAACACTTGTGTGAGTAAATTGTGGTGACATTTTCATTTTTGAGTGAACTATCCCTTTAAAATTATTACCACTTTATTACTTAACTATAACAATCTTATACCCAAGTATTATGATAATAATAATAATAATAATAATATATGATAATTTTTCTATATTCAATATAAAACATTTATATATTATTATTAAAAACCATTATTATTAATAATAAAGTTATTATTACATTTTTTGAGATTTTTTTCTGAATTTTTATTAATCTTTACAGTATAAATCCTTTTTATTTTTATACATTTACTACATGTATAGTATAGTTTGTAAATTTATCATTATAGTAAGTAAATTTATTAAGCAATTTAAGTAAATGTATATAATATATAAATAATATATATTTATAAGTAAATGCATAATGTAAAAATGCTTTAATAAACTAATTTTTTGTTCAATAAACCATTTTGTTTTGTTACGATACTGATGACGCTGTTCTGTCCTTGCACTCTTTTCCCTTTTTGAAACCTTTGGCATCTAAATGAAGTATTTCAACATTAATAACATTTTCTAAAGGTGTGTCCCAAATCGCACTTATGCACTATTCTACGCCATTTTGTAGTATAAATAGTGTAAGTAGTGCGTTCACTACTGAAATATTTGTTTTATTCTAAAAAGTACAAGTGCAGTTTAAATACCCGGATGATATGCCTTTATTCAACCATAATAAAGAAGTGTGGAATGATGGACACTTCACGCACTCAACGACCGCAGCTTTGCTTAGAAGCGGCGGAGCTGTCGGGCATTAACGTTGGATTACTTTATTTATTTTGGATTGTGAAATTCTTCTATGAGAGTGATTATAGCGCCTCCTGATGGTGAATGCGGTTATACTCATGGCAGGTACTGTTTGTTAGTTTGATTATTCATGTCACTAACTTGGCAACTGTCAAACATCATCAGGAAAACAGTTTGAATTTTTGCTTAGTAAAAAAAAATGTTAGTATTCCATTTGGGACGACACTAAATTCATATACTATGCTGTTGAGTGTGTAAGTGCATAAGTACATAGTGCTTAAGGCCATACTGCAAAGCTATTCAATTGGCGGACAGCAGGCCGAACCTGGCCCCCGAGGCAATTTGTTCCGGCTCTCCAAATAGTGTGACCAAGACATCAAAAATAAATTTAGTTCAGTCGGAAAACGGCCGCTTTAGTTATGAAGTGACGTGCGTCTGTTTAATACAGCACGAGCTACAGTTGTAGGCTGCGCAGAGCGTGAGTCACCTGACATTAAGCGAGTGAGTGGCGCGAGTAGGTGAAAACATTTGAATTTGTTTGTAGAAAAGGCTTTTGTACAATGCACTGATATCGTTAATTGGGATGCAATGATTAGCCGATTTCACTATTAACCGCTCTTTAATTCAATACAGTTAATAATTAATCATAAAAGGTTCTCAATGCCGCGTTTCTGTTGCATGGAACGACACTGCTGCAACTAAACAAAGTTATGCCAACTGTGTGCTAGTTTAAAGTTCCGAGGTTAAACCGAGACTAATCCGCACGCACATTGGATTAACTATAGCAGCAGGCCGTTCACATATTGCGTCTTTTCAAGCAAGTTCATTGTTTCCAATGGAGACGTGTGCATATTGGGAGCAGTGCGCGCACGGCTCGTAGAGCGGACCGACGCGTTCTCCAGGTGCACACAGTAGAAGTTATCTCAGGCTGTAGCGGTGAAAGTTGTGCGTGGCTTTCAGTGCAATGTAAACAAAAGATATGTTAGACAAATTATTACAAATTATTAAAATGATTATGTATGTATGAACGCAGATGATAACAGTTCATTTAAATTCTTAGCTAATATGAAGCTTAAATTAACATTAGACAAATACTATTTTTATTTATTGTTATTTTCATTTATTTATTCATTGTTCTGTCATTTATTTTGATTGTAAATTCATCACTCATGTTTAAATCAAAAACTTTTTCATTTATTTTCAAGTCCAAAGAAAGAAATGGACTATTGTATGTTTTTTATTCATATTTTGTGCTGTATTTGGTTACTAAGCAGCAATAAACAACACTTTAAAATATTAGCAGTTTTCTTGTGATTTTTTAAATTAGTATTGTTTTGAATTTAATAAATGCATAATAATGGTGAAAACCAGGGTTTGACATTAACTTTTTTGATCACCAGCCAGCTGTGGCTAGTAGTTTTTTAACATTACTTGCCCCTCGCCATTTTCACTAGCCACAATTTTGTTGGAAAAATATATTTTATATGCATAAATTTGACTTTGGCATGGTAAAATGATTTTGTGTTATGTCCACATGCCTCCTCATTCATTTCACTTTTTGTGTGTATGACCCTGCTCAATATGCATGAAGAAATGGGCTGTGGTTTCATAGGGTCACATTGCAATTCACTTTTATTTTTACATGACTTTTCAGGGCTCAACACTAAGGATTTACCAAATTTATCTCTGACCACATCAAGAATAAATAAATAATTATTTCTTAGCCACAAATGTTAAATAATATGTCAAAACATGCCAAATATAGCCGTGTACATGCTCTTTTTATTCAAAAAAACCTTTCTAAAAAAAAAACAATTAACAATAATAACTGTAAGCAAAAGAAAGCAAGTGAAAAACAAACTGTGTGATACTGGAGGGATGGTCACGCACACACGGGTAACGCTAGGCCAATAATCCGTTCTGTTCAAATAATAGTTTAAAGAAAACCGGCAACCGGCGCTGCTTACCAAAAGACGTATTTTAGAATCATCCGGAGCTTTTGGAAGCAGCATGACTGTGTGTGCGCGAGCATCACTTTTTGTTCATTTTAAAGAGAATCGATCGCACCAGTTGCGTTTCCTCTAGGCATGGTTGCTTCGCGCCAGGAAACGGGAGCGTGCATGCCTTTTAGAACAGCCGTGCGCATCACATCACCTGTGCGCGCGAGTGATCATCCTCTCATTCGGTATTCACCTGCTTTCCTTTGCTTGCGCTAACGTTATTTTTGTCGGTTATGCTGCTTCTCGATTCTAAGATGACATTTGCACGCATATTGGGCCATCTTTATTGTCGAACCCTGCTTTTAAGAAAACTATCATTTAAAAATGATATTCAACCAGCCAAAGTGGCTAGTGAGAGTATCTGTCTAACTCGCCACGGCTGAAATCTACCCGCATTTGGCGGGTGTTAATGTAAAGCTCTGATGATAACCTTGAAAGATTCTTCTTCAGACTATAATCGTACAACCAAAATCTATAATCGTTGCATCCCTAATTGTTACGCAGTTTAAAACTTAACATGAATGTGTTTGAATGTAGAAGAAGCCTACTTAAGCAATGCACTGTGTTTGTTGTGCTTTAAAATACAACATTTGAATATGTTTGCAAAAAAGGCCACATTGTACAATGCCGTGATGTTATGTAGTTTTAAAATACAATATATTAATGTTTTAATGTAGACATCACTTATATTGTAAGTCATATCTCTTCGGCCCCTCATTTGGGATGCTTTTCATGAACTGGCCTCCATGACAATCTATTTGGGACGCAGCTTAAGGATTCTTTGCAAGCTTTTTTTCGTTTGTTAAACTGTTTGTTTTTTGTTTTTTAATGCACCAAAGCAATTTTTACATCGTAACCCCTTAGATGTTGTTTTAAGGATTGTCGTTTCCACTACAGAACAACAAACAACTTAATTATACAGTTGGATTATACATAATTATAATTGTGAAGTATATTATGAGGTTACTGTAGGCATCACTGTTAGCATGAATGTCACGTGAAAATATATTTACCAGGCATTGCTTGGTTTTCATTACAATCTACAGTCACGCAAAAGCATCAGATTCCCCATGGAGTGGTCAGCCATTATCTCAATGGAGCGCATCAACAACCACACACCGATCAATAAGAAAACGGCAAACCGGTGAATGAGAAAAGTGGACAAACCATGTATCAAGCAGTGCTCCTTGTTAAAAAAAAAATAATGATTAATTGACTCATCTTTTGTAGCAATGCAGCCCTTCAGTTTCTCATCAATAAAAAGCATATCGACTATTATCACACACTTCATTAGACATGTGAGTGCCATTAGAAAACACTTGCCATGAGCAGCAACAACATAATGGCCTTGAAAGATTAAAACAAAATACTGGAAAAGGATGGATATTTGACTTACAAAGCATCTAATAGTGGTTGAGGGCATGCCGGGGCAATGCATTAGCAGAGCTTCAAAAGCTGCACCAGAATCGCATTGTTTCAAATGGGGATTAACACTCCCTCCGGTTATTTATTGACCTGTGACTCAGATGAAGACTAATCCGTTGTACAATTACCAAAGTGAGTCTGCGCAGCTCAGAGTAATTGCATGTTCTTGGTCCACCGCGGCACCACTAAGAGCTGCAGTTCACATACACTTTTAGTTTGGCATTAAGCTTTCCTCGATGTAGGATGAAGTGACGTGCTTAAAGGGATAGTTCCAACACAGGCTCATTGGAAATATGTGCTTTAGCCTACATTTTTGCGAAACCTCTAAAAACGTACTTCAACAAACGTTTGACTGTAGTTTCTTGGTAAAATAAACACTATGGGGCAGCATAAAGCCAACAAATTTTGATCCGTTTTGCACTAATGATATTTACAGGGACATTTCATCAACAAATAAAGAATTATTTTCATGTAATTCTTTGCACAACACCATAGGAATACCACAAAACGTCTATGACTTGTAATTGAACACATTTGTTTTTACATATTGACAACTTTTCTGGTGTGGTCAGTTTGCTCGGTAGCTCACTGTACTGTGTTGTACTTGTGATGCAGTGCACTCGGGATCGAGTCTGGTGAAGTCTGGTGGTTGATTTAGGTCAGTGGTTTGCTAGGTGATCTGTACGATAAGCTCCGCCTTCTTGTGGACGTGTACAAGAAGGACGTTTATCTAAAATGTACAACAGAACTTACTGTATCCTAATGATGCGTTCACACCAGACGCGGATGAATCGTCAAGCGTGAGTGATTTGCATGTTAACCCCCAGGGGTCGAGGACCGTGTATGTGTGCTTTTGAAAAATAAGGAAAACATACAGTGTAGGCATTCTCTCTTTTCTCTCTCCGTGAACTGTTTTTAGAATCGCGTCAGTAAAATGCACTGAAACTCAGCGAAAACAAAACACACAGACATGAGACATATATCTGTAGAAAGCTTGAAGTGTCTACTTTTAAATGCAGCGAGTGCATGCTGAAAACAAACATTGATAAAATAATCAGTATGAAACCAATACGATGTCTAGTTTCTGAGTCTGATGTCATTAGTTTTAATGCGACTGCGCCATGAGTCCATGCGCTGCTTAAATAAATTAATACGTGAGAGAGAAAAAATTACAACCTACAAAATTTCAACTACATTTTTCCATAGTTTTGCTTCTCCTGATTTTCCTCTTTTTTAAATTTGTATTTAATAAATTTTCTATAACATATAAATTTGGATGTGCTAGTTTTTGGACTGTTATCGTATGTCATTTTGTTAGATGAGCTCCAGATTTGGCTTAAGTACTGACTAATCTAATATACATGCATAAATATAATATTGCATAGCTTCCTATTAAAAAATATGAATTTAAAGATAGATTTGTGAGGGGTGTACTTATATATACATCATACAAGCATTCAGTTTGGGCTAGCTTTTGCAGATGGACATTGCTTTACAATGCCCTTGATGGGGAGTGTCTTTTGTCTCCCAAGGTGTGAATTATTCATGACCATCGTCACTCACGCATCCAGCTGAGATCACTTAAAACAATCTTAACAAATTGTGATTCATTGCAATGTTTTCTTTAAATGAGAGAACAGAATAAATTTCACATAATTGGGAAGTAAATATTCTAGTCTACAAGATTTGTTACTCAAAAGTCTTGTTCAGGCACACTCAGTGTGTTTTTTGGACCTTATTTCAGCTACATTTTTTTTCTCTCCAAAACTTACTAACCATACATAATAATTTTTTTCTAAAAAACACAATCATGTACATCATTATTTCTCACATATTATTGTAGCACAGTTTGTGCTGAATACAAAAAAATACATGTTGGCCAATACGATGTAATATGTAGCTGAAATAAGCAAAAATGTCAGGGCATGTTAAAACATCTGAGGGGCCCCAAAATCACCTTCAGGTCCCAGGGGGTTAAGTCAATGCAAAGATGTGAATAGACATCCTGCGATGCGATTCGCGCGAATGATGCATTTCGCGTGAATGAAGCGGTGTGAATTGAGCATTTTGCGCATTTGACCAATCAGGAGCTCTTGTAGGGGCATGATTATGACGTAGCACCTGCAGTTGGTGTCTCGAGGGAAAATCCTCCAGCCGACACCGGACAACAGTTCATCAAACTGGGCTCGGCTCAGTCAGAAGCATTGCAAACCTACAAATCTAAGCTGTTTTCAGCCTTCCTAAAGCACATAAAGCACAGCTACTCTCTCAATGAAATCCATGTTAGTTACAGGGCAGGCAGAAGCCCCGACCATGACACGAATCCACATTTATTGCGAAGTGCGAAAGAAAGTGAGTAAAAATAAAAATGTTCACGCCTCAATTTATGTGTGAATATCGCAACTTCGCTCATGCTGCATCTGGTGTGAACTCAGCATAAGAAATTTCGTATTTGCAAAACTGTAGACAGCGCCCTCTAGTGGATTTATCATTTGAAATGTGCAACAAACATACCCAGAGCAACTGATTTTATGTAAGCAAAAATGTAGTCTGTGGCACATATATTTAAATAAAGCTGGAATGGATAGTTCACCCCAAAATACAAACAAATAAACAAACAAACAAATGACAATAACAAAACAATTACTCACTATTTACTCACCCTCGAGCGGTTCTAACCTTTTATAAACTTCTCTTTTTCTGCTGAACACAAATAAGTTATTTTGAAGAATGTTGGAAATCATTGACATCTATAGTAGTAAAAAATCTAATTTTATGGAAAAGAATGGTTACCAGTTTTCTACATTTCTAAAATTGTATGATTTTAAATGATTGATTTTTCAATGGAAGGCTTATTTATACAGCTTTCAGATGATGTATAAATCTCAATTAAAAACCTGACATTTATGACAGGTTTTGTGGTCCATGGTTATTATTATTATTATTATTATTTTAAAATCTCCTTTTGTGTTTAACAGAACAAAGATATTTCTGTTTACAGGTGAGGGGTGAGTAAATGATCACAGAATTATTATTATTATTTTTTTTTGGGGTGAACTGTTCCTTTAAGAAATGGTGCATTTAAAATCATCACACTATGCACTTAGAAAAAGCACATATGTGTGTCATATGTAACCATGCATTCAAATGTAAACTCATAAATGTTTTAATATTGCATTAAAATTGTATATTTTCATGCATATGCTCGTTTTTCCAGGGTGTGAAATGGTGTTAAACAAGAGTCAGTGACTGGTTTAGCAGTGACATGGTGCTGGTGCTCAGCCTGGGGATCTGTTCAGATGTGTTCACACTTGACATGTTTGGTTTTATTCAAATAAACTGTGAATGCTCTGTTAGTTCATACATTTAAATTAATGCAATCACTGCCATTTGAACCCTGGTGCATCTTTTTAGTCTTCTTCCAGACAAATTCTGGTGTTAATTGAAAGAAAATTTTCATCCAGAGAAATCTGACACAGCATCATTAAACCAGCATAAGGTTACAGCCATCATAGGTTATAATCTTAAAGATTATATAGCAATTAGCTCACACATTAGATTTCTCTCTTTATGTGTGTGTTATTATAGTACTCTACTCTTTAGTCACACGATCTAGAAAATACAGTGCTCAACATATATGAGTAAAAGCAAAATTCAATAGAGACAAAAAATGAATAAAATTTTGTTGTTTGAAATGTTTTTTTCAATATTTTGCATGAATTTAAATGTATAATCTCTCTATTTCTACAGATTTTGGGTGACTAAAATATTACTTTAATAAATTCATTCATTCATTCATTCATTTTCTTTCGGCTTAGTCCCTTTATTCATTAGGGGTCGCCACAGCGAAATGATCCGCCAACTTATCCAGCACATGTTTTGCGCAGAGGATACCCTTTCAACTGCAACCCAGTAACGGGAAACATCCATACACACTCATTTACACACATAGACTACGGTCAGTTTAGTTTATTCAATTCACCTGTACCCATGTCTTTGGACTGTGGGAGAAACCGGAGCACCCGGAGGAAACTCACGGGAACACAGGGAGAACATAGAAATGCACACAGAAATGCCAACTGACAATTTTGTTTTCTGACATTTCTTTCTTTAATGAATGTTTCATTTATTCATTCATTTTCCTTCGGCTAAGTCTCTATTTCAGAGATTGCCACAGTGGAATGAACCACCATCTATTCCAGCATATGTTTTACGCAGTGCATGCCTGGGGCGTTGCTAGAAATAAAGCTCTAATAATTAAATAAATAAATGAATAAATAAATATTTTAGGTTTAACAGAGCAAGGAAAGGAAATTTAAAAGAAAGTTTAACAGAGCAAGGAAATTTTCACAGTATGTTTGATAATATTTTGTCTTCTGGAGAAAGTCTTATTTGTTTTATTTCGGCTAGAATAAAAGCAGTTTTTAATTTTTTAAAACACATTTTATGGACAAAATTATTAGCCCCTTTAAGCTATATTTTTTCCGATATTCTACAGAACAAACCATCATTGTACAATAACTTGCCTACTTACCCTAACCTGCCTAGTTAACCTTATTAACCTAGTTAACCCTTTGAATGTCACTTTAAGCTGTATAGAAGTGTCTTGAAAAATATTATTTACTGTCATCATGGCAAAGATCAGTTATTAGAAATGAGTTAATAAAACTATTATGTTTAGAAATGTGTTGAAAAATTATTTTTCTGTTAAACAAAAATTGGAGAAAAAATTAAACAGGGGGGTTAATAATTCAGGGGGGCAAATAATTCTGACTTCAACAGTATATATAATTCATTCATTCATTTTCTTTTTGGCTTAGTCCCTTTATTAATCTGGGGTCGCCACAGCAGAATGAACTGCCAACTTATCCAGCATATGCTTTACGCAGCGGATGCCCTTCCAGCTGCAACCCATCACTGGGAAACATCCATAAAAACTCATTCACACACATACACTACGGGCAATTAAGCTTACCCGTGGGGAGAACATGCAAACTCCACACAGAAATGCCAACTGACCCAGCCGAGGCTCGAACCAGTGACCTTCTTGCTGTGAGGCAATCGTGCTACTCAGTGCGCCACCGTGACGCCCTATATACTATATATAGAATTTTTTTTTATCAAAGTATTTTTATTAAAGTATTGTTATTGTACAATTATTATTCTAAATAAATAACAGAAATTAATCCTAATTTGAAGAATTTGAATGAAATTCTATAGACAATTCTATAGAATACAAAAATATGTTTTATAGAATTATCTGTTGTCTTAGACTTGACCCATGGTAGAGAATTCGGTTTATAAAGTCTCACCTCCCTCACTCGTCACCCATCCTTTTTACTTCATACAAAAATGATCCATCAGGAGGCATGCTTAGTAATCATTTTATTTAAACTTTAGTTTTATCAACTTGCAAAACTCACTGCGTGCCGTCACCTCGGCATAAAAGGCTGTTACGCCGGTTTCACAACGCATGAGCAGTGCATAAGCAGCAAGTACTTCTTTCGACGTGCATGTTAACAACCGGTACTCGCACCGGGAGAAGAGCAGCATGTTAAGGTCCAGCAGGAGAGGTGTGTGAGGCACAGGTTTCTGCGCACATGCAGAAATGCGTCAGTTTGCTTTTTGATTAAACTACAATGCTTTCACAAGCCTTGGTTCGGTTGCACATAGAGAATAACGTCTTTATTCCGGGATTACCACTCTTAATAAACACACTGCATATGAAGTAGATCATATCTCAAAGCATTTACTGGGGCACTGGCGATTTTAAAAATAAAATCAGGTCTAGCGCAACCCTTCCAGCCGCAACCCAACACCCATACACACTCATTCACACACATTCATGCACTACGGTCAATTTAGTTTATTCAATTCACCTATAGCGCATGTCTTTGGACTGTGGAGGAAACTGAAGCACCCGGAGGAAACCCACACCAACACGGGGGAGAACATCCAAAGTCCAAACAGAAATGCCAACTGGCCCAGCCGGGGCTCGAACCAGCGACCTTATTGCTGTGAGGCGACCCTTAATAAATGTTTCTTTTTAGTAATGAATAACTGTCATGGATCCATGTAAACAGGAATCTATTTGACGGCATTTCTATATGTGTGAAGGAAAATCTTTTACATGTAGTTTTTATCTCCATCAGTGGATTTGTATCAATGCAGGCATTCAAGCAGACATGAAGAGATTATGAATACATTTATAGCACCTTCCTCCCTTGTTAGTTGCACATTCTTCCATGTGAGAAGACTTAAAAAAGCGGCCCTCCGCAAGGTAATGAGGGTCTCGGAGCGCTAAGTGATTCAAACCTCAGGTGAGCTCAGGCTGTAAGTGTGCATCTGATGTGTAATAGACTGATGGATAAGTGGTTGCTTTGGGCTAAACCTCTTCCTTCCTTCCACCAGAAATCCATTTCCACAACACACAGCTTGAGGGAACGTGACTCGCGCTGCTAGCTAAGAGCTAATCGGCTTGGTTTGCTTTAACGTCACATCGTTTTACGCTCATGCTATAGGGCTGGAATCAAAGGTAGCTCGTTTGCTGCGTCTGTAGAGCGGGTTTTGCTTTATAAATGACAGTTTTAGCACAAACGTGTAGCAGCGTTTTGAGCAATGGAGCTTTCTGCCCCGTGGCGAATTGCACTACGTGCTGCAGTGCTCGGATTATTAGCCTTCAAACGATTCAGGAGACGGTGCGCCAAATTGATGACAAGCGTCTGAGAAAGCAGGTGTGTGCTGACAGTGGCATGAAGTTTAGAAGATCTGGTTTTCCCCGCCATCTGCCTGTGTGTGAGGTGATGGAGAGGATAGCGTGAAGTAGTGGTCATTTGGTGTTCGTGTTGTGCATGACGAATGAACAGAGGCAGGGAGGAGTAGAAATGTATAATACCACAAGAGTTATCTCCTTTTAGTGCATGAAATGGGATGTTTAGGACTGTTATGGATACATTTATGAAATGTTAAAACTGAAATTGCCAGTAGGTGGCAGCAAGTATTTGTGAACTAAACAAACTAAAAGTGTTGGTGGCACGGTGGCGCAGTGGGTCGCTGGTTCGAGCCTCGGCTGGGTCAGTTAGCATTTCTGTGTGGAGTTTGCATGTTCTCCCCGTGTTCGTGTGGGTTTCCTCCGGGTGCTTCGGTTTCCCTCACAAGTCCAAAGACATACGCCATAGGTGAATTGGATAAACTAAATTGGCCGAAGTGTATGTGAGTGAATGTGAGAGTGTGTGGGTGTTTCCCAGTACTGGGTTGCAGCTGGAAGGGCATCCGCTGCGTAAAACATATGCTGGATAAGTTGGAGGTTCATTCCGCTGTGGTGACCCCTGATGAATAAAGGGACTGAGCCGAAGGAAAATGAATAAATGAATGAATGAATGAATGAATGGTTTTACCAATAATTATGATGATCCAAATTTGATAATATAGTGGAAGACAAAAGTTCAATTTGATTCATGCAATGTAAAAAGTTATGTTTTACTGAACATAAATCTTTCAAAGGAAATAAATAAATAAATAAATCTTGGAAGGGCATCTGCTGCGTAAAGCATATGCTGGAATAGTTGTCGGTTCATTCCATTGTGGCTTCTGATAAATAAAGGACTAAGCCGAAGAAAATAAGTGAATGAATGAATGAATAAAGGCGTCACGGTGGCGCAGTGAGTAGCACGATTGCCTCACAGCAAGAAGGTCACTGGTTCAAGCCTCGGCTGGGTCAGTTGACATTTCTGTGTAGAGCTTGCATGTTCTCCCCGTGTTCATGTGGGTTTCCTCTGGGTGCTCCGGTTTTCCCCACAAGTCCAAAGACATGTGCTATAGGTGAATTGGGTAAGCTAAATTGTCCATAATGAGTGTGTATGGATGTTTCCCAGTGATGGGTTGCACCTAGAAGGGCATCCTCTGTTTAAAACATATGCTGGATAAGTTGGCGGTTCATTCTGCTGTGGCGACCCCAGAATAATAAAGGGACTAAGCCAAAAAGGAAATGAATGAATGAATAAATAAAGCTTTCAAGAGCTTTTCAAAAGCTTTTTTTTTTGTAGCTCAAAGAGTATAGCAAGGTTGTGGATTCAATTTCTATTAAAGGAACTTATAGATTGTGTGATTTCACTAAGTAGGAAATGAATCAACATCAGTACAACAATCAGCCAATCAGAATTAAGAGATATGTTTACAGTTCATGTTAAGTTTAGGTTTACAGTTAGGGTTATGTGCTTCTACATTATTGTTATGCAACTATTATTCCCCTCTGATTTTGGGAATTTTCAGTCAGGGTTGGGTTTAGGGATAGAGATTAGGTATATAATGGATTATTTTTTCAAACAAAAATGAATTAGATATGGCTTATACTTTCGAACAAAAATTACATTCAAGCATCAACATACATGTTAATTGAGGACTGAATCCTACTTGGCAAAATCACACTCACCTCAATGGTATACCTACAATACATGTTGCACAGCTGCTAGCAGTTTGAGCTAACGGCAGAGCGGCTGGTAAACAAAGAATATAGATGGTCAAAAGTCTTAATCTGCTGAAGAGAGTTTTAAGAGATTGTTTGAAGCAAAGTCAAGAATATTTCTGAGGAGAACTGATACTTTCATGACGTGGATGAAGAGTAACTTCTGGTATTTTCTAACGGTGAGTATTATACTGTTTATGTCTCAGTTCTTCTGTGAAGCCTGCTTGTGCCTATAAGTGTGAATTTCTCTCCGGTAGCGATAATCTTTCAGTAATGTTTGGCATTATCATATGTTTGCCATTTATCTGAATGGCTGCTGTTAGCTAAGCTATCTGTAATAATTATCATATCTATAAATGGGCATCAGAGTAAATCATATTTGCTACTCAAGGGGGGAAATACAATTGTTTACAATAGAATCCTAATTCTGCTTTTTTTGTCATGTAGCTGAATTTCTGCTGTGGAGTGGATTTCAAGCAGCAGCCAGGAGCAAAGTGAGACAGCAAAACATCAACTCTTGTAAGACTTTTTTGTTGCATATGCACTGGACTTATTTTACACAATGTGCTTCTTGTGCTCAAATAAATCATTCATACTATACGCTTCTGTCTATTATTTTACAATAGAAAAATTTGTGGTATGTGAAAAGACTAAAACAGTTGTGTTAGAAACCCCAGTACATGTGTGGTCATCAGACAAGGAGAGGGAGAAAATCACAAGACGTTGTCTCAGAAAAATAATTCCAGAAATTTCATTTTGCATGATATTGGCATCAAATTCAAAACACATACTCAGGAGATGTGTAGCTTTTGACCTATTACTTTTCTGTGTTGCTCCAGGACGGATTTCACATATTTGTTTATGAAATAATAAAATGTTTTTAGTGTGGTGCAATTTTTTTACATTACTTAAGCATCTCTAACTTTTTTTATTTTGAGCATTATAAACTCGAGATGATGGATAATAAAGCCCAGAGTGTCTTCTTTTTAAAGACACATAAACTGTGAATGTAGACCAAATTATTCAGCAACTGTAAATGTTTTAGTTTGGGTAGATCATTTTTGAGAAAGTGCCTCTGACGGTGAGGGAAAGAAGGACACTGATATAGTCTCAGAAAACCTTTTACAGAAATCTCATTTTGCATGCTATCTTCATCAAATTTGAAATATAAACTCATGAGACACTTGGCTTTCAAATCATATTTTTCTAGGACATTACATTAATGTTTTCCTGTGTTTGTATATGGAAAAACAAATATTGAACACAATACAATTCATAATGTATAACTTTTTATATTTTTTAACATGTAACTTCCCCTTTTACCACAGTAAAGCTCAAAGTGTCTTCTTTCCAATGATACCCAGTTTGTGTTTGTAGCTTACTGGAGTCAGGAACTGTTACTGTTTAAAGTTAGGTAGGTGTAAACCCCCAAAATTGAGTGATGGGTAACAGGTTTTAAGTCACTTTGAACAAAAGTGTCTGCCATATGCATAGATGTCAATGTAGATGTAAATGTCACAGACTGTCATTTACATTATCATTGTCCCACATAACAGCAGCTGGTATACAGAAACCACACTGTTTTAGTTTTGAAAAGAAGTGGTTTGCTAAATGTAAAATCGTACCGTCTCCAGCATTGTAGGCCAGGATAGAGCGCGCTCTGGTCTGCTTGCCCTCTGAGTTCTTCCCTGAGCAGGTGTTGGAGCACAGAGACCAGGACGTCCAGGGACTGAGCACACAGTCTTTAGGACAGGACACTTCACACAGCACAGGCATAGGCAGGATGGCATCGCGACACAGTTGTCGGTCCACAAATTCACCTGAAAAAACAAAAACAAAATACAGCCTGTGTTCAATTGTCCAAACTCAAAATAAGACTAGAGATGGAACTGTGCAATATGACAATATCCATTGCATGGATGAAATAAAAAGTCTATTGTTTTATATTATGCTCTATCATTTATTTTGTGCAGTGGCAAAATAAATTGTTATCGGTAATCCTTTTTTGAACATTTAGACGGCTGCAATCATAGACGCCGACACTGGGATGCAGATATATACATGAATAACGGCATGATGAAAAAGGTGCAAGTTTGAAAATATGATGTTTCATTTAGCATTTTATTTAGCAATGTTTTATGTTGGGCCTGTGATTTTTTTGACAAGTCTTTTATATTTCATTACTATTTATTCAAAATTTCTACATTCTTATTCAAACAATTGCCCTGAAGTTCTACATAAAGTGAGAAAATAAACACAATAATACATATTTTTGAGTATCTATTTTAACTATTAAAAAAAAAAAGTTGCCAGCCACTGCCAGCATTTTTGATGATTTTCACCTAAAATTAACAACCCTCAGAAAATTCAGTGTTCGTCAGTGTTGTGTTTATAAATGTGCTGCAACGAAGGTTTTGTTTTCATTTCCCCGCTATGAGAGTGCAGCTGTACTCAAGTGCGGACTACAGTGCACGCGAGAGCTTTTCGCATCTGGAAATGGTGAAATCCGGATTTGCCGCTCGTCTCCTTTTAAAAAAGACACAGCTCCAGTTGGCGTTGATTGTCCTGTCTCTACAGATTTGGTAAGTGAGCGATCAGTGTTCTTTGTTTGTTTATTCAGATGCCAAAGTTAGTTTGTATCGTCAGCAGTACTCTTTCAGTGTTTAAAGACATACCTTAGTCAAAATGATTTAGTTACTAAATTTACAGTACGTTAATATCACTACAATATTATGGACTGAAAGATTTGCTGTAAATGCTGCTCTCCGAGTGTAAACATGTACACACCTTAATTAAACTATTACCGTTGTGTAGGATTTTCGCCGCAAGATCTATACACACGGCTTTCTGATGCTACCTACCGAGTGCATTTAAGTTACTGAGAAATGCTGAGGTTTTTTTTTCTCCCATTCGCCGCGCGGTATCAAACATTTCATTAAAACTTCACTCTTCCAGCAGTTCCTCGCATCCAGTATCTCATTTGTCATGGGGGGCATGCATGAAATGTTCCTGAATGATTCCTAATGATGTCCATGTAAACACACTGTCTTTCTCCCCTGCGTCTGTGTTTTTTTGCCTGTGAAAATCAGCGAGTGCCCAAATGGAAACTCCCATTTTTTGCAAAACCTTCCCTCTTTCCCTCCCTCGACACTCCCACCTAAACACGCTGGACACACCCACTTTCCTGACTTTTTTCAAACTAGAGGTGTGAAAACACCCTGCTGAGACAGGGGTGTTTCGTGGCCCTTTATTTCTCAGGACACAGAAAAGTTACGTACTGTACCTCACTCAGTAGTGTAATACACCAAACACGGATTGCTGTTATTGTTGTATTGCTGTAACTGTTATTGAATTATTTTTTTGTAATTGGTGAGTGATCACGTTAATGGCAGGGGCAAAGAGTTCAATGTACTCAAATGACATCCACAGCCACCAGATCTCAATTCAATAGAGCGCCTTTGGGATGTGGTGGAAAGGGAGATTCACATCATGAATATGCAGCCGACAAATATGCAGCAACTGCGTGATGTTATCATGTCAATATGGACCAAAATCTCTGAGGAATACTTCCAGTACCTTGTTGAATCTATGCCATGAAGGATTAAGGCGGTTCTGAAGGCAAAAGGGGGTCCAACCCGGTACTAGTAAGGTGTACCTAATAAAGTGAGTATATATAAATCATTAATTGACTGATTTTACAGAAAATGTACTATACAGTATGTTTCATGATCAGGATAAGAGATGATTTATATTGTAATATGAGATTTCTCCCACATCACCCAGCCATAACTAGAAACTAAGCAATTACGGATTAAAAATAATTGCAAACTGTAACAAATTAAAACCCATATGCTAAAAGAATTACACTAACAGCTTTCAAAAAGAGATAAAGCAAAGACTCATTTGATGGCATGTCAAATGATGTATATTAATGCACATGTCTTTCTGGGTTTAAATAAATCAGCCCACACAGATAACTCACAATGCGGATGTGATCCACAGCCAAAGAGCTGTCATCTTTACTCTATGACAGATTGTGCACTCTAGCACTCATTCACACATTAACTCTTTGATATATATAAGTATACACAAACATACAATTCAAAAGGCATTCATCAAGGCTGTGTTTATACCCTGTATCTGCTATAATATGTAATGTAGGACTTTAATGCTTACAAGGGTAGTTATTATATCATGCATTCGTGTCGTGCATTCATTCATTAATCATATAACATTTCAGTAGAATTGCATGGTTTTTTTTTTTGCTTCTTGCACATATATTTTAGATTGAATTGTAATGTGCATTGACTCTTTAAATGTCAAACAGCATGTGATAGCTGTGCTCCCTGGAGAGAAAATGACTCTGAGATGCATTCAATTGCATGAAATTGTATGCAAATGCTGGCAAAAAACCCAAATGCAGCCGTTGGAATTACAGAAGATGAACGCTGAATTTTTAGTAGTCTATAAGAGTAATATGAAATCAAGTCATAAGGACACATAGCAAAAAATAAGAATAAACAATCGAAGCAAAAATAAATAAACCATTATAAAAAAAACGGAAATAAAAACTACGAAAATAAAATAAACAAACAAAAAAAAGGCTAAACATAAAACAACTAACTAACTAACTAACTAACTAACTAACTAACTAAATAAACTAAATAAATAAATAAACAACAAAAATATTAAATCAAATAAAAAATAAACATGAATGAAAACCTACTAAGATAAACAACTAAGAGATACTAAACAAAAAACTAGCCCCAAACAATAAAAACTGCAAATAAAATAAATAAATATCAAACAATTGGTAGAAAAAACTAAAAAAAAAAATTATATAACAAAGCTTATAAAATAAAGCAAATAGGTCAATCAAAAATTACAAACATTAAGCAAAAATAAAAATAAAACCATAACAACATATAAGCAAGAAAAAAATAAAAACAAAACAACAAAAAAGCAACGCAAACAAACATATACAAAATCAAACCAAACAAATAAAACAAAACAAGGGAAAAAAAGCATAGTAAACTCGAAACTAATAAATTAAACAATAAAACAAAGCGTAACTAAAATATGCAATCAAAACAAACAATAAGGGCACAAAAAAAAAAACAAAAAAAAAACAAATAACAAAGCAAAACAGAGGAAAAAAATCAGTACAACAACGATGAAAAGTACAACAGACAAAAACATTAAATAAAATCCTAAATAATAAATAAATAAATAATTAAAATAATGAAAAAGTAAATAAATAAAAGACTGAAAAAGTAAATAAATAAAAAAAATAAAAATGAAAGATTGAAAAAGTAAATAAATAAATAAATAAAAACATACATTAATAAATAAATAAATGAAAGTCTGAAAAAAGTAAATAAATACGGTAAAAAAATAAAAGAATGAAAAAGTAAATAAATAAATAAATGAAAGAATGAAAAAGTAAATAAATAAATAAATAAAAACATACATTAATAAATAAATAAATAATAGTCTAAAAAATGTAAACAAATAAATAAAAGAATAAAAAATGAAATAAATAAAAAAACGAAGGATTGAAAAAAGTAAATAAATAAAAAAAACAGAAAAAAGTAAATAAATAAATGAAAGACCGAAAAAAGTAAATAAATAAATAAACACATGAATAAATAAATAAATAAATGAAAGTCTGAAAAAGTAAATAAATATATAGATCAATAAGTAAATAAATACATAAATAAATACATAAATAAATACATAAATAAATAAATAAATAAATAAATAAATAAATAAATGACAGTCTGAAAAAGTAAATAAATAAATAGATAAATAAATAAAAAAGAGCAGTGTGTGCTCCTAGAGGTCATGTGAAAGAGCTAGTTTTAGACAGCAGCCCCTTTGTGGACTGTGCAGCAGTGTCGGTATCGATCGGTGAACCCCACACCCCTGTAAAAAAGCCCAAAGTGCCAGAAAACCCACTGAGTCAGATGACACCACACGACCCCACGGGACACAACAGATCCATTCTCATCAGCACCAGACAACAGGGATCAATAAATGAGAGGAGAGCGAACAATGAGGACTGTTTGAGGAACAGTTAGACTTCCTCAAACTGCTGGCATTGATGCACATTCACATCAGGAGAAAATCATTACAGGCCATTACGGACATTCATGCGCCTTTTTAAAGCTTTAATTTGAGAAACAAGACACAATCTTAATAGACTAAACAGAGCACCAAGCGACTGTGTCCTAAAAAAAACCTATTTATAAAAAGACTGCTGGTTAGATTTAAATAATAATAAAATTAAATAATTAAAAAAAATATATAATAAAAATTAAATGTTAAAGAAAAACATCCAAAAATATATAAACTAAATAAAAAATAAATAAATAAAAATGTAAGTATTTAATTAATTAAAATGAAATGTTAAATTAAGCAAAACATGAAATTAAGTATAAAATAAATTGAATATAAAGAGTAAAATAAAATCTTAAATGATAATCCATAATACAAACTATTTTTTCAAAAATGTAGTAAATTAAATTAAATGAAAATGCAAATATAATCTAATAATAATAAAATATAAAAATAACATAAAATGAAATATTAGATAAAAAATAAGAAAATTATAAACAAATAAAATAAATTAAAATACAAAAAACACAAATTAATATTACAATGAAATAAACATATACATTTAATTAATTAAAACAAAAATATAAAATAAATAATGATAAAATCTAACAATATTAAATTCAAATATAAAATGTATATAAAGTAAAAATGAATAAAATAAAATATTAAAAATACAAATTGATATTGCAATTAAATAAACAATTTTCAAAAAATAAATAAATAAATAAATAAAATCTAAGAATATTAAATTCAAAAATAAAATGTAAATAAAATAAAATAATAAACTTGAATAAAATAAAATATAAAAAATACAAATTGATATTCCAATTAAATCAACCATTTTTTAAAATTAAAACATAAAATAAAATAAATAAATAAAAATAAATATTAAGATAAAAAATAAATAAAAAATAAAATAAAATAAAACAGACACAGACAAAACGCATAAGCCTTTAGCCCTGAAGAAAATCAAATCAAGAGTCCTCATGAATAAATCAGTGACTGAGTGGTGGGAAAATGGAAATGTAATATCAGCTGTACATCTAGCCCTTATACATCTCAGACATGTTAAACCTCACCTGCGTCTGACTGTCCCCTGATAGAAAAGTACCAGACGCCACCTGACATTTCGTCTATCGAGCGCTGTCACTTTCTGATGAGGCTGCACACTATTCCTTCTCAAAGTTAATGAGGGAGAGACGGAGTTCAGCGAGACTCACACTGACTCTGAGGACTAACACAGTTAATTTCATTTATGCAGGCGACTCGGCACCAGTGCCAAAACAACATATTCACCGTCTGCCCGTCTGTGAGGCGGGACAAAGAAAGAGGTGACCTTGAACAAATCATATTATACCTCACTGCAGCAAGACATCTGGACTTAAATGGGTCAAAGTGTTGCAGAAGACTGTGGGTAGTCAGAAATAGAGTAATGGCCATTGTTTCTTTCAGTTTTTGGATTTTGCCAGCTTTTTAGTGCACTGAAATACTATTTATTCGGATTGATGATGTCTTACTTTCAATGTTTTAGTTATCTAACAGGTTTCATATTTATTTATTTATATTAAAACTCTTGTTGACTGTTGACAGCAAATTCATTTTCAGCATTCATTTTCAGCAGTTGTCATATATGTATATGCTTATTATCTTTACATAGTTATTCTTGGTGTAAACAGGCCTTTTCATTGTATTTCTGGGTAATATTTTTACATGTGCAGTGTGAATTATGTGCATCCTAAAGGCATAGTTCACTCAAAAAAAAAAAACATATAAAAAGAGATCATTAGAAAAAAGTCTCATTATTAATTTAGTCAATTTTATTTTTTAATTTGTATTATACAGTATTTATATAAAGGTTTGGACTGGCATATTCAGTATGTTAATTATTGCCTTTCGGTCCCCAGGCAAAATCTGACCCACAAACTGCAGTCTAAATCATTAAATTACCATTTCAATGACAAAACATGCAGTGCCAAGAAGCATATATCATATTTTATTCTGGACCATTTTGACCCACATACTGTGCTGTGTATTCACAAGTACAAGATCAAAAGTTAGCAATGTATTTTGGGGTTAAAGTGACAGCAGTAATATATATGTATGTGTGTGTTTTTAAATCTCCTTTTGTGGTACAAAAAAGAAAGAAGGACATACAGCATTAGAACACCACTATAAACACTCACCGGCCACTATATTAGGTACACCTGTCCAACTGCTCGTTAACGCAAATTTCTAATCAGCCAATCACATAGCGACAACTCAATGCATTTAGCCATGTAGACATGGTCAAACCAAGTATCAGAATTGGGAAGAAAGGTGATTTAAGTGACTTTAAGGGATTTAAGTGAATGTGGCATGATTGTTGGTGCCAGACGGGCTGATCTACTGGGATTTTCACGCACAACCCTCTCTAGGGTATACAGAGAATGGTCAGAAAAAGAGAAAATATCCAGTGAGCGGCAGTTCTGTGGGCGCAAATGCCTTGTGGATGGCAGAGGTCAGAGGAGAACGGCCAGACTGGTTCCACCTGATAGAAAGGCAACCGAGTTACAACCGAGGTATGCAGAAGAGCATCTCTGAACACACAACGCTTTGAACATTGAGGCAGATGGGCTACAGCAGCAGAAGACCACGCCGGGTACCACTCCTGTCAGCTAAGAACAGGAAACTCTCACAGGCTCACCAAAACTGGACAATAGAAGACTGGAAAAACGTTGCCTGGTCTGATGAGTCTCTGTTGCGACATTCAGATGGTAGGGTCAGAATTTGACATCAACAACATGAAAGCATTGATCCATCCTGCCTTGAATCAACTGTTCAGGCTGGTGGTGGTGGTGTAATGGTGTGGGGGATATTTTCTTGGCACGCTTTGGGCCCATTAGTACCAATTGGGCATTGTGTCAACACCACAGCCTACCTGAATATTGTTGCTGACCATGTCCATCCCTTTATGACCACAGTGTACCCATCTTCTGATGGCTACTTCCAGCAGGATAACACTGGATATGCAGCCGACAAATCTGCAGCCACTGTGTGATGCTATCATGTCAATATGGGTCAAAATCTCTGAGGAATATTTCCAGTACCTTGTTGAATCTATGCTGTTCTAAAGGCAAAAGAGGGTCCAACCCAGAACTTGTAAGTAAGTATGTACATGTATATGTTTATGTATGCATACAACAGTTCTGTCTAGTTCTTGAATCTGATTGGCTGATAGTCGTGCAATATTCTGCCAGTAACAGCACTCGTCCAGCCTCTTAACCCTTCACCCTTGTGTATTACTCTGCCCACATACAGTGACAAGCAGAGGACACTCTACAGTTTGACAAATATTGGAGCTGTTGGACAACATAATGTACTTTTGAGGCTTCTTTAGTCGAGAATGTAGTTGTTTAGATTTTAATTATGCAGTTTATTTATAAGGACAGTGCCTATTTTTAATATTTATAATTTCTGAGAGACAGCGTGTCGGCGGCCATTAGCCTGTCATTGAGCAAAGACGGTTGACGATGTTTATCCACAAGATGGTGATAGAGACCGTATAGTAAGCCCTAAGAGAAAAACAGCGTAATTTCAAACTACAGCTGATCAAATTAATATTAAACAGGTAAATGATTTTCTAAGTCGATCTCTCTCTTTTGTATGTTATAGTGCTGTATTTATACCATAGTAATATTGTGATCTCCCGATTGCAGCAGAGAAATACTGGGAAATCTCTGTAGACTGATGGCATTTCATGCCGTTCAGCATTAAAATCTTAAAATGTGAGCAAAATCACCTGTTTTGTCATGAGTTTAGACATTACGCTAGAGAATCATTCAAATACTAGCTCTAAAGTGACGTTATTGAATGAACAACGGTTTCTGCTGTTCTGAGGTCAGTTGCAGATGTGAATGGCGAAAGGAAGTAGTTTCTCTTACAAAATGGTTTTGAAACTTGAGATTTTCTTTGTTATACACATGATTATGCAGTCAAACTGTTGTATAAATGCAATATCACACTCGTAGCAGTGCAATGTGGCTGTATATCGTCACTAGTGGGACACTAGGGCACTCGGCTTGTGGCCTCGTGCCAACGCACGCCTCCCACTAGTGCTGATATACAGCCACATCGCACTGCTACGAGTGTGATATTGCTCATATATATACAGTTTAAGTCAGAATTATTAGCCCCCTGTATTATTAGCCCCCCTGTTTATTTTATTCCTCCAATTTCTGTTTAGCGGAGAGAAGATTTTTTTCAACACATTTCTAAACATAATAGTTTTAATAACTCATTTCTAATAACTGATTTATTTTATCTTTGTCATGATGACAGTGAATAATATTTGACTAGATATTTTTCAAGACACTTCTACAGCTTAAAGTGACATTTAAAGGCTTAACTAGGTTAATTAGGTTAACTAGGCAGGTTAAGGTAATTAGGCAAGTTATTGTATAACGATGGTTTGTTCTGTAGACAGTCGAAAAAAAACTAGCTTAAAGGGGCTAATAATTTTGACCATAAAATGGTTCATAAAAAATAAAAAACTGCTTTTATTCTAGCCAAAATAAAACAAATGATACGTTCTCTAAAAGAAAAAATATTATCAGACATACTGTGAAAATTTCTTTGCTCTGTAAAACATAATTTGGGAAATATTTAAAGAAGAAAAATTAATTCAAAGGGGGGCTAATAATTCTGACTTCAACTGTATGTATATGTGTATTTTTCAAAACATCTTTGTGTTCAACAGAGGTAAAACAAAAGAAGGGTGAGTAAACAATGGCAGAATATTTGGATGAACTATCCCTTTAAGGAAGGTGTTTGAGGGTAAATGTCTAGTAGATGAGCTTGTTTTTGAGAGCAGAAGGAGTCTCTGCGCTGACAGCTGAGCCACATGCAGTATGACACCTTCAGTCGCTGTGAATGGGATGCTTGATTATGAGCGGAGCAAAACTGATTGAGTTGCAGAGACACACGCGGGTGCCTTTCTCTGCCTCTTTCTCTCCTCGATCGCCCACTTTCTCTCTCCCTCGAGTCCTCATTAGTGATGTGAACGCTGAGGTTCTGGAATGTCGGAGTAATTGCCATGTCCGCACATCGAAATTTACTGGAACAAGGAGCGAAATGCGAGGATGTAAAATACAATTATGGCACACGCTCATAATTGATTCATTAATGCAAGTCGAGTCGTGCTGCACCTCCAGACAATACATTAACAATACAGACGGCGAAGAGAAAGAAGTCACAGAGTTGGCGGTTCTATTTTAAAAAACGGAATATTCTACTTGTGCCTCATATCCACAATAATTTAAGGTTAATTATTTTTGATAAGCTCGCTGAATGAACCCTTTTGACTCGCGCATGTTGGAGACAGGCTTTTCACTTGGTTTGTTAAAATATTCACTCAGCTTTAGTCTCTATTATATGAAATTAATTAGATCGGATGAATCAGAATTGTGGGGTTGCGCCACTGAATTGTGCTCCCTCATCAACCGGAGTGAAGTGTTCATCCATAAAATCCCATTACAAATTTGTTAGTACAACATAGCTGGGTCATTTGACTTCTCTATGAAGTTAGAGGCCTTCATTTAAATAATAAAAAAACAAGGCTGTGTTTATTCGATCAAAAATACAGCAGAAAACAGCACTGTTGTTAAATATTATTAAGATTTAAAAGGGCTGTTTTATTTTGAATGCATTTTAAAATATAATTTATTCCTTTGGAAAATCTAAAAATAATTACTCCAGTCTTCAGTGTCAAATGATTTTGTGCTCAAAAACACTTTTCATTATTAAAAGTGACTCCACTCTGAGAAGCTTTTTAATATTTTTATGGAGACCATGCTTGCTTTTTTTCTTATTTGATGAATAATGTAGAAAACTCAAAAGAGTAAAATTAAAATACTTTTTTTAACAAATGTCTTTACTAATTTAATGTGAAAAAAGTACCAACTATGTGTTGTTTCGATGCCACACGCCACTCTTTTTTTGTACCACAAAAATATATGAAATGATAGTGTGTTAATTTATTATCAACAAACCATACATCTCAATTTTTTTAGTGCTGTTTAATGATTAGTCATGACTAGGGCCAGACAGAATCTGCGGACATTTTTTGTTATTTCTGCGGATGTATGCCGAATGATTTTGGGAGTATCGTAACTAAAAACTTAATATATGAAATCAACAAATAATACATTTTTTACTTTTTATTTAATGTTTACAATGCAAATCACATTAGATCCACGTATTTGGTAAACAAAGCAATTCTCTTATTTATTTCTAAACTAAAAGACAGAACATATTACTTTATAAACTGTTTTGTAAATAAAATATGAACATTTTAATATTATTATTACTATTATTATTATAATATCACAATAATATTACTGAAATCAATTTAAAAAACTGAATCAATAAAAATGTACACACCTTTACACTGGTAAATACATAGACTCAATGATGGGCTAAAAATCTGTGGATTTCTGCGCACGCAGATTCCGTGTGGGCTTAGTCATGACTAATCAAAAATAAAACATAAAAGTTTGTGTTTACATATTAATTTTGTGTTCATTGTAAATTTATTTTTAAATATATATATTTATACAACAGTTCTGTCTGGTTCTCGAAATCAGCGCTCATACAGTCTCTTCACCTTTGTGTATTACTCTGCCCACAGGAGTGGCAAGCAGAGGACTAAAGTTTGACAAATATTGCAGCTGTTGGACAACCTAATGAACTTTTGAGGCTTTTTTAGGTGAGAATGTAGTTGTTCAGATTGCGTTGGTGGTATTTCGCGTTGGTGGCCAGCCTGCCATACTGAACAGAGCAAAGATGGTTGACATTCCGCTACAAGATGGCGACAGAGATTTAACAATAAGTCCTTAGGGGTGCATTTTTTAGTGTGTGTGGTTCAAACTACAGCTGAACAAATCATTACAGAACAGGTAAGTGATATTCTAAGTCGATCTCTCTTTTGTATGTTGTAGTGCTGTATTTATGCCATAGTATCTGGTAGTGTTTGCTTTGCTCTGGCTTTTTCGGGGTTAATTATTGTGATATATATGCCTATTTTTAATATTTATAATTTCTGAGAGACAGCGTGTCGTTGAGCAAAGACGGTTGACGATGTTTATCCACAAGATGGAGATAGAGACCGCATAGTAATCCCTAAGAGAAAAACTGCGTAATTTCAAACTACAGCTGATCAAATCATTATTAAACAGGTAAGTGACTTTCTAAGTCGATCTCTCACTTTTGTATGTTATAGTGCTGTATTTATACCATAGTAATATGGTGATCTCCCGATTGCAGTAGAGAAATACTGGGAAATCTCTGTAGACTGATGGCATTTCATGCCGTTCAACATTATAATCTTAAAATGTGAGCAAAATCACCTGTTTTGTCATCACTTTAGACATTACGCTAGAGAATCATTCAAATACTTGCTCTAAAGTGACGTTGGTGAATGAGCAACGGTTCCTGCTGTTCTGATGTCAGCTGCAGATGTGAATGAATGGCGGAAGAAAATAGTTCCTCGGACAAAAGAGTTGCTGAGACTCTCCGTGTTTGATTTACTTTTTTATACAAACGATTATGCTGTTGAACTGTTGTATAAACGCATTATCACACTCGTAGCAGTGTGATATGGCTGTATATCTTCACTAACAGTAAGGCACTTGGCCTGCGGCCTTGAGCCAATGAGTTCCATGAATAATTCCTTGAATTTAGTGCTTACAAAAAATACAATTTTGGATAGATATTTTGATAAAAGAAAATATACTTTAAAACCACCAGGAAGTGGCACTTTCACACATTCTACTTAAGAGCCTGTTTAGTATTACCAATGTTAGACACAGTATGTGCCTACTGGTTAACATTTGCTGCATCCATTCAAACACCAAAATAATTCCTAACACATACAAGAACTGATACAAAATAAGTGCATTACTTAGCCACAGCAATGTTAAATAGCATGAAATATTACGTCACTTGCATGTCAAATCTTATGTCCAAAAACATTTGTAGCTTTATACTACTGTTAATTACTTACAATTCTAAACTGTTCTTGAAGGAGCAAAAACAATAATAATAATACTTTTTCAAGAGGGCAGCACGGTGTTAGCACAGCATATCTTGATTTCTTGGTCAGTGGTTAGCACTGTCGTCTCACAGCAATAGGGCCGCTGGTTCAAGTCCTGGCTGGACCAGAGGGTATTTATGTGTAGAGTTTGCATGCGCTCTCTAGCTCGGTTACCTCCACAGTCCAAAGACATGCGCTATAGGTGAATTGAATAAACTAAATTGGCCCTAATGTATGAATGTGTGTGTGTGTGTGTGTGTGTGTGTGTGTGTGTGTGTGTGTGTGTGTGTGTGTGTGTGTGTGTGTGTGTGTGTGTGTGTGTGTGTGTGTGTGTGTGAGATTGAGAGAGTGTATGGGTGTTTTCCATTATTGAGAGTTCATGAATTAGTGTAGTCTCAGTACTAGGTTGTGGCTGGAAGGGTATCCGCTGCATAAAACATATGCCATAGTAATTGGCGGTTCACTCCTCTGTGATATATCAGGAACTAAGCTGTAGGAAAGTGAATGAGTGAGTTTATGCTTTCTCTCATTTCACATGTGTTTTTGAAAATGGTTTAGTATTTTTTTAGCATTTCTTGGTTTTCCAGTACATGTGGGAACTCTGTTCTTCCTCTACCAGTATATAGAGGCATCAGACTCAGCTACTGGTCACAGATCCTCAGGTAAACTGTACTTCCATCAGATCTCACAGATGGTGTTGGTTTCCCCTGCTACCCTGAACTCCGTCAAGCCAGAAACATCCAAACGCTACTGGAGAGTTTCAGGCCTTTGGGCTAGTTAGACGGCAGAGCACTCCAGCACATGTGGCTTTGTGTTTTAAAGACTAAAAGGCAGCAGTGCCACTTCTTCTTGCTCTCAAATTCCCCTCTGGTCATTCTAACAATAGAGTATCACTAGCAGCCGCCTGTGCAAAAACAGCAATTATGGCATTGGGCAAAAGTCCAGAACATAAGCCCTATGGACAGAGTTCAAGAATAAACCCAGCTGCGCAAGAACAAAACAATCTGGGTTTGCTGCTACATTGGACACACTGCACGCCTGGACATGACCCTTACATTGAAACTCAAAGACTTTTAGCTAGCATGAATAATTGTGGATGATTAAAACAGAGAACGATCCCATTTCAAGCAGATGGATGGTGTGTGTATGACTGAAAATCACTGTTAGTGCACTGCACTTGTGTATATTATTTGTATATCATCAAATGAGGGTTATTAGCAATGATAATAAACTGAAATTGAGTAAAAAGAAAAAGCTTAAAGTAATGCCAGATGATTTCTAGGAACATTTAATGTGAATGATCAAAAGGTTATGATAAATGTGGAGGATTGAAACTGAGGCCAATCCCATTTCATGCAGATGGAAAGTGTGTGTGTGTATTACTGACCGTCACTGTTAATGCACTGGACTTGTGGGTTTTGGGTTCCTGGTCCACACACTTTGTCATTGTCAGGCACACACTCCTCCAGCTTCACCAGCAGCCAGTCGTAGCAACTGGGCTCCTCGCAGGGAATGGCCTCCGTTAGGTGCGGGCAATTCCCTGTGCCACCTGTGGGCTCATTCATGATTTTCCTTTTCCTCAGTTTGAAACCTGTTGAAGAACAATGGATGAGATTCACAGTCATTCTCTGCACTGAACCTGTAGGTTGACTGAGCAGATGTAGTAAAGAGGAGTACAATTGATTAGCTAATATCTAAGAACTTAACAAGCTTTTACTGTCACATAATTCCTAATATATTTTGTCATTAAAAATATGATGTTTAATGTAATAAATATTAAACAATTTGCCTGCCAGTCTGTCTATCTATCTATTCTTCCATTCATCCATCCATCCATCCATCCATCCATCCATCCATCCATCCATCCATCCATCCATCCATCCATCCATCCATCCATCTATCTATCTATCTATCTATCTATCTATCTATCTATCTATCTATCTATCTATCTATTCTTCCATCCATCCATCCGTCTGTCTGTCTATTCTTCCATCCATCGATCCATCCATCCATCCATCCATCCATCCATCCATCCGTCCGTCTATTCTTCCATCCATCCATCCATCCATCTGTCTATCTATTCTTCCATCCATCCATCCATCTGTCTGTCTGTCTATTCTTCCATCCATCCATCCATCCATCTATCTATCTATCTATCTATCTATCTATCTATCTATCTATCTATCTATCTATCTATCTATCTATCTATCTATCTATCTATCTATCTATCTATCTATCTATCTATCTATCTATCTATCTATTCTTCCATCCATCCATCCATCCATCCATCCATCCATCCATCTATCTATCTATCTATCTATCTATCTATCTATCTATCTATCTATCTATCTATCTATCTATCTATCTATCTATCTATCTATCTATCTATCTATCTATCTATCTATCTATCTATCTATCTATCTATCTATCTATCTATCTACTCTTCCATCCATCCATCCCTCCATCCATCCATCCAATTAATGAAAAAAATTATTAGTCACATATACAGTATATATAATATCATATGACTTTATTTAGTATCATATGCAGGGAAAAATTTAAAAATGTAAACTAAAAATATAACACATCAAAATAACAATAAAATACAGTAAAGTAAAATAAATAAACAAACAGATATTCATTATATAATATTCAATTAGTTTATTCCCACCGCAATTGTTTTTTTTTTAAATAGGATTTTTTAAATAGGATTTTTTAAAATGATTGTTCTAGTGTATTTATGTTTTGTTGTTGTGTGTGAGCTAAAGTGTCTAAAGACATTTTTCTAACCCCTGTGGGATACACAATGAAGTTTATTGATTTGAATTAAATAGAATTTTTCATTATAATTCAAAAATACAGCATGCTATTGACGCCCATACTATTTTTTCCCTCCTAGTGGCTACCGGCTTTTAACATTATACAAAATACCTTCTTTTGCGCTCAAAAAAAAAAAAAAAAAAAAAAAAAAAAGTTTGAAGGTGTACATTTTCTTTTTTGGCTGAACTATCCCTTTAACAATCCCAGTGTGTCACCGCAATACTACATTAAACATACCAGTCCATTAAGTGTGCGAGATGACAGAAATTACTGGAGCAGCTCATCATAATGAATATTATTATTCTTCCCTCATTATGCTTCCCTCTCACCAAAGCGACGAATGCATTCAGAAATCCATTAATACGGCGAGGCTTTGACGCCAGGGATTTTCCAATTCAAGGGCAGAAAAGGGCTTTTAAAATAAAAGTGAGGACCAGACTCGTGACCAACACAAGGTCACCTACATGCACCCGGCTATCCCTGTCTCTGGCCTCTGGTTTAATCCACATTGCTGTCTGGGGCCGATAAGGTAATATGGGAAGAGGGGGGCCTTTAGGAGTTAGCTGGAGATGCCAGCGTTGTCCCTTTCTCTGATTACTTCTGTCCTGCTCTGTCCTCCTGGCTTTATTTAATCAGAAGGTCAGCGCCGAGCTCATTGTAGGGTGTGTGAGGGGATTGTATCGCAGCCCGTCAGTCTGCCTGGAGGGCTCTGGTGGCGTTTGCTGCCTCCGTCTCTTTATCAGACAAAAGCAGAATACTGGGTTTTATATATGAGTCCCTGCTAATCAAAGATACAGACAAAAGGCATAGCCGTGCAAAAAAATCTCATGGGTCATCATGTCTAGAAGATGCACGCTGACATGTTATTGGAGCTTAATGTTGAGATGTCATGGGTAATTTGTACTTTATCTCCCAGCAGGCTTTTTGTCGCTTGTTCAGGATATGATAGAGATATTAGTATGAATCAAGTCTGATTGTGATGATATAAATGTATGATCACACGAGGGTTATTAGCATTGGTATTAGCAATTGAGTTTAAAAAAGGCTAAAATGAGGGACAGAAGATTTGCTGGAACATTTGATGTTTATAAACACAAATAATCAGTTAATCTAAAGTTAATCAGCCTATTTTTTTTGGCAATTATAACATTTGGTTTTAGCAATTTAAATAAAAAAATGCAAGGTTCCACACAATTTACTCATGTTGTCCCAACACAAACCAAATAAGTCGACTTGAAATGTTGACAAATTGAAGTGGATTGAACATAAAACAATTATGTTTTCCCCAATCTCAAAGAATCTCAAGAAAAAATCTCAAGAATTGTGTTGTCTCAGCTCATTTTAAAGAGGTAGTTTGAAC
>LR812537.1:45069261-45469261 GCA_903798195.1 Danio kyathit | reverse complement strand
TCTGCCTCAGTAGGTGGTGATAAGTTTATGGCCCGGATGCTGATGGCGCAGATAGAGGTGAGAGGTGGGGTGATGTGAGTTATGTGTTGAAAGGCCTCCCGTACACAATTCATGAGATTTACAATGAAAGAGGACGTTTTATTGATCTGTTCTGTTTTAGCCAGATGGGAGAAACGGCTGCTCCCCAAACAAAACGGTAAGGGATGAAATGGCCCAATAGTTCAAGATAAGATTGCGCTCACCTTTCTTTGTGGATTGATCCTGGCAGTTTTCGAAGGTGCAGGGCCCCCATGCGCTCCAGGCGGACACCTCACACTCCACGGGACAGGGGATATGGCAGAGCTGGGTGGTGTTATGAGGAACACCCAAACACAGGTCACTGTTCACTGGACGCGAGGCTGTGGAGACAGATAGATGACTTTACTGCAGGATCTCTATAAATACAGTGGTGGACATAAGTATTCAACACATCACCATTTTTCTTAGAAAACATATTTTTAAAGGTGGCGGATGTTGGTAACAACCAAATAAAAGCATATATGCAAAGAAAACAAAGCTAAATAGTTTACAAATTAAGTTATGTGTAAAAAAAGTATTGAACACATGAAGAAATGAAGGTGTAAAAAGGCAGTGAAAGGCCATATAGCAGCTGAAATCTCTCAGTGGTTCTTCAGCAACCCTCTGCTCTTCCTCGGTGTAAATGAATATTCAGTCCAACATCTACATTAGCAGGATGATGAAGATGAAACCAGGATGAACATTTCAGCAAGACAAAGATTTAAAACACAGCCAAGGAAACTCTCAAATGCTTCCAGAGAAAGAAAATTAAGCTGTAGAATGGCCCAGCCAATCACCTGACTTGAATCCAATAGAAAATACAAATTAAAGCTCAGATTTGATAGACGAGACCCACAGAACCATCAAGATTTTTACACTCTGTTAAAGTCTGTGAAAAACTAACACCTGAGCAATTTGTGACTTCATTCTCCATATGAGAGGTGTCTATAAGCTGCCATCACCAAAAAGCCTTTTATATAAAGTATTAAATACATTTCAGTAGTTCAGTTCTTCCTCCTTTTGTCATTCTATTGTTATTACACACAACTCTTTTTTCAGATGTTTTATTGTTATGTTTGCATTGTTTGTGTTTTTACCAAAAATCTGGTTTAATTCCATGTCAACAGCTCCTTTAGAAATATTATTCACCGGAAAAAACATGACGTGTTCAATACTTTTTTCCCCCACTGTAAACTGTACACGACTTTATATGGGACAGGAATGTATGTTTTGTGCACATAAGAATGTAATTCAGATTTATCGTATATAAATACAAATTTTCATGTTAGGGTGTTTTGGAGTGATATACATCTGTTGACCAATCAGCATTACAGAATTTAACTTGGGGGCTGTTTACAGTTGGGTTTTCATTGCTTTTTTTCAATGATCGGATATCTATAGCGATCATGATAAATGGTGCCCTACGAAACGCATTTAAGACCGATATAAATCCGATCACTCAGACAACTTCAGGAGGTGATTTCCAGATGAAACTGAACAGGTTTAAACACATCTGGACACATATGAAAACTTTACTCCTCCTAAAATTACAAAAATAAACGTGACAGCACCTGTGTTATGGGTCATATATCTATATGTCACATACAGTGCATGCGGAAAGTATTCATAGCGCTTCACTTTTTCCACATTTCTTTATGTTACAGACTTTTAATAAATTTTAAAAATTCATTTACTTCCTCAAAATTCTACACACAATACCCCATAATGACAATGTGAAAAAATTATTTTTTGAAATTGTGTCAAATTTATTAAAAATAAAAGACCTAAAAAGTCACATGTACATAAGTATTCACAGCCTTTGCCGTGAAGCTCTAAATTGAGCTCACCTACATTCTGTTTCCACTGATCATTCTTGAGATGTTTCAGCAGCTTCATTGGAGTTCACCTGTGGTCAATTCAGTTGACTGGACCTGATTTGAAAAGGCTTACACCTGTCTATATAAGGTCCCAGGGTTGACAGTGCATGTCAAAGCACAAGCCAAGCATGACGACAAAAGAATTGTCTGTAGACCTCCGAGACAGGATTGTCTCGAGGCACAAGGCTGTGGAAGGTAACAGAAAAAATTCTGCTCCAATGAGCACAGTGGCCTCCATCATCCGTAAAAGGAAGATGTTTGGAATCACCAGGACTCCTTAGTCAGGGAGGTGATCAATAACCCGATGGTCACTCTGTCTGAGCTCCAGCGTTCTTCTGTGGAGAGAGGAGAACCTTACAGAAGGACAACCATCTGTGCAGCAATCCACCAATCAGGCCTGTATGGCCACTCCCCCCATGGAATTTGCCAAAAGGCATCTGAAGGACTCTCAGACCATAGGAAACAAAATTCTCTGGTCTGATGAGACTAAAATTGAACTCTTTGGAGTGAATGCCAGGCGTTACGTTTGGAGAAAACCAGACACTGCTCATCACCAGGCTAATACCATCCCTACAGTGAAGAAGCATGGTGGTGGCAGCATCATGCTGTGGGGATGTTTTTCAGCAGCAGGAACTGGAAGACTAGTCAGGATAGAGAGAAAGATGAATGCAGGAATGTATAGAGACATCCTGAATGAAAACCTGCTTCAGAGTGCTGTTGACCTCAGACTGGGGCGACGGTTTATCTTCCAGCAGGACAATGACCCAAAGCACACCGCCAAAATATCAATAGAGTAGCTTCACAACAACTCTGTGAATGTCCTTGAGTGGCCCAGCCAGAGCCCAGACCTAAATCTTATTGAACATCTCTGGAGAGATCTGAAAAGGGCTGTACACCGTCGCTTCCCATCCAACCTGATAGAGCTTGAGAGGTACTGCAAAGAGGAATGGGCAAAAATTCCCAAAGACAGGTGTGCTGAGCTTGTGGCATCGTATTCAAAAAGACTTGAAGCTGTAATTGCTGCCAAAGGTGCATCAACAAATTATTGAGCAAAGGCTGTGAAGACTTATGTACATGTGACTTTTGAGGTTTTTATTTTTTTATAAATTTGCAACAATTTCAAAAAATCTTTTTTCACATTGTCATTATGGGGTATTGTGTGTAGAATTGAGGAAATAAATTAATTTATTCCATTTTGGAATAAGGCTTTAACAAAAAAATGTGGAAAAAGTGAAGTGCTATGAATACTTTCCGGATGAACTGTATACAAGCACAAATGCATATGGAACTGAAGGCCACAGGTGACAGTTTGAGAGAGTTTTATTAATTATTTTGTTTTGTTTAAGTTTTGACCGTGAAATTATAAAATTAAATTGTTATGTTAATATTAGAACGCTGTATAAACAGCAGAGACACGGTATGCACCTGTGGCCTATATCTATATGTCTATATGTCATATCTATATGTAAAGAGATGAATAATAATAGAAAAACATAGTGCTGTGCTCATTTACAAAGGCACGTTGTTTTGTTTTTGGAAGAATATGATAAACACAAATTAATTTAAACCCTTTACAGTATTGAATGATGTCTTGCATGTATCTGTATGACAAAAAAAAGGTGTTTATAATGAAAGTAATCACAGAGCCTGCCTTGTGCGCTTGTAATGATGTTTTACAGCCTGCATATAAAATAATTTGAATGTCAAATAAGATGCGTAGCTTATGTTTCTGTAAATAGTAATATTAGTTGAATAATGTGGTGTATCTGATGCTGTAGTTGACATAACTAAGCCCAAACGGAATCTGCGTGCACAGAAATCCGCAGATTTTTAGCCCATCATTAAGTCTATTTAATTACTTGTGTAAAATGTGTGTACATTTATATTCATTCAGTTCTTAAATTAATTTCAGTAATAATATTGACTAATATGAAAGTGTTCATTTGATTTATTTACAATGCAATTTGTAAAGTAATATTTTCTGTCTTTTAGAAGATATATTATATGATAGACTTGCTTTGGATACCAAATAAGTGGATCTAGATGGATTTACATCGTAAACATTAGATAAAAGTTAAAAAATTATTTTTTTTATTTCATATATTAGCTTTTTAGTTATGACACTCCCAAAATAATTTCGCATAAATCCACAGTTTTTTTTTTTTTTTTTTACAAAATTCTCTGCAGTAATAACAGATTCTGTCTGGCCCTAGACATAACCTAGTTAAATTTGCATATAGCCAAAGACTATAGAATACACAAGACATGTCTTGGAGAAGTGTAACAGTCAATATAGTGAATGAAGCCCCACCTTCTAATAAGGGAGCCAATTATCGATTACTATAGACTGACGGAGAAGCTCGTAACAGACGTCTGCTTTTACGACAGTTTGTTGGGTCAACAAACACACTGGAATCTCAGCGAATACTTGCTTCACGATCTCATTCCTTTAGAGTGTGCATGTACATTAGCTCAGGCAACCTGAAAATATGCCGACTTTGTTTGATTCGGATGTTTAGAAACAAATCTTATGAGACAGTTGTTGTTTCATTTTATTGGTGGTTCCAAATATGTAATGTACTCGTAAGCTTGGCAAACAGTTTTGGATAATTTGATGTTTTTCCATTTAGACAGAATGCCTGAGCATACTGCCCGAGACGCATTTCAATGATGGCAGGCGTGTGAAATGACTTGCCTTAAAGGGACTTTGATATAGCGTGGGATTTGAAGATCGGAATCCAAAGACACATTAATGTTATTAAGTGTAAATCAATTCATTTTCAGAAATCAAATAGCTATCCGATCAGAAACCAGGTGTAAACAGGCCCTTAATCTGATAAATGTAATGGTCTCTACCAGTGTTGGGCGTAATTAGTTACAAAGTAACTAGCTATTAATTGAATGACTTATTCACTGAAAATGTAAAGTCAAATTACATGATGAACATTATTCTAATAAACAAGATCTTATGATTGCATATGTTTTGCTTGACATCTCCCGAGACCCCCCCTTTGTCCTTGTTTTCTTTTGATCTGCAACTAGCGCTCGGAGCCGTAGGTGACTTTCTTCAATGTCAATGCAGGAACAGATCTGCACTGATACTCTTTGATGGATCTTCTGTTCATTCACATGCAAATTGCTTCATGTCCAAAATGTGTTCACTCTGTGCTTTGAGCCATTTTCTAAATCATTCGGTTAGCAAGTGTGTGTTTCTCATTGTAGATTTTCTGTGGGATCTAAGTGATTGATTGCAGGGCCGGTTGTAGAGTCATTAATGATTTATTTAAACTTGTTTAAAACAGAAATTTTAAAGGTTTTTGTGAAGTGCTCCACTGGGAATAACATCACCCTAACACTCAATTTAGCGAGCTGAATTTACCTCTGAAAGTGACATGCCAAAAGAAATAGCTGTCAAATTGACAAAATTGATTTGCAAAAAATGTCAAATTGACTTGCAAATGCAACTTCCAATGTTCCCACAAACAGTCTCCATCTACACCATAATTGTTATTATGTGATCTAAGCTTACTGAAAATGCAGGAGTCTGCCTACATTTCTGCTTAATAGGAACACGGAAACTACACATACATTTCCTTTCAGTTTCAAAACAATGCTATAACCTGAGCATTCTTTTACCATAGTGTATGCTTTGTATACATTTAAACATTTGCATTGCATATGCATGCTACAATTCTCAATGCATTTCTGATGTAGTAAACTTGCTTGGTAGTTCACCTAGTACAGTGTAGCATTTGTACTTGTATGCACAAAACAAAGCCATGTAAAATAAGATAAACCTGTTAACGTGGCCAGCCTAAGGCACACCTGTGCAATAATCATGCTGTCCATTCAGCATCTTCATATGCCACACCTGTGAGGTTTATGGATTATCTTGGCCATGGGAAGTGCTCACACATACTTTGTGTTCAGTGCCATTCTGGCATTCATTATTTGGGTTTAGGAATCCATAAGGCCAAAATGACTGCAAATGAATCTGGAAACGCTATTTATTGGAACAATCTATGTTCCCGATTCTTCACTTCTGGCAAAACATAATAGGAGAACAATAACAGTTTAAGAGAGGTTTATATACATTTTGAGGTATGCAGAACTCACATCTCCTGCTTCTACTTACATTTTCACTTAATTTGAATTAACACAAATAGAAAAATGATCTAGAATATGAATTATCAACACAAACAATGTACTGTTCATGGCGGCATGGTGGCTCAGTGGTTAGCATTGTCACCTCACTGTTGCTGGTTCGAGTCCTGGCTGGACCAGTTAGTGTTTCTGTGTGGAGTTTGCATGTTCTCCCTGTGTTTGCGTGGGTTTTCTCCAGTAGCTCCGGTTTCCCCCACAGTCCAAAGACATGCGGTAAAGGTGAATTGGATGAACTAAATTGGCCATAGTGTATGAGTGTGGCCAGCCTAAGGCACACATGTGCAATAATCATGCTGTCCATTCAGCACCTTCATATGCCACACCTGTGAGGTATATGGATTATCTTGGCCAATGGGAAGTGCTCACTGAAGGCTGGCTCACACTGTATGATTTTTTAATAATCCTAAACATAGGATTATAGCTTGTCAAACTGCACAAACACGATTCTCATGTCACACGGTAAGATCTCAGTTAACACTGTCAGACTAAATGACAATAAAGATGTGAAAACACGGAAACATAGCAAACATAAACAATCTGTGCCTGTCATTTTGCTCACAGCATGCCTCAATAATAAAAAAAAAAGTGTTTTGACAGATAAGGTGCTCCTATTGGTTATTGGATTGACGCTGGTCGTAACTGAAGTCACAATGTAGAAAAGTGTCTTCTGACACCACCAGAACTTCATCAGTGGGAAAATTTGATCACAACAGCCATTAAGTGGCTGTCAGTGATTATGTCAAACCAATGATCAAAAACCACAGATTTTAGCCTAGGATGACAGAAATCATTCATTCATTCATTTTCTTGTCGCCTTAGTCCCTTTATTAATCTGGGGTCGCCACAGCGGAATGAACCGCCAACTTATCCAGCACGATTTTACGCAGCTGATGCCCTTCCAGCCGCAACCCATCTCTGGGAAACATCCACACACTCATTCACACTCATACACTACGGACAATTTAGCCTACCCAATTCACCTGCATGTCTTTGGACTGTGGGGGAAACCGGAGCACCCGGAGGAAACCCAAGCAAACGCAGGGAGAACATGCAAACTCCATGACAGAAATCATTTAGAATTTTCAAAAATTTTCTCAGAGAACCCAAAGCATGGCTAAAATCACACAGTGTGAGCAATGCAGCGAACAATAAATCTTTACAATACATCGTCACATAAAAATACACAGCACTGTGTACGGAGGAAAGTTGGTCAACTTTCCTTAAAAGGGACCTATTATGCCCCTTTATACAACATGTAAATCAAGTCTCTGATGTCCCTAGAGCACATGAGTCAAAGTCAGTTCCTGGAGGGCCGGAGCTCTGCAGTTTAGTTCCAACCCTAATTAAACACACCTGATCAAACTAATTGAGTGCTTAAGGCCCGTTTAATACCATTAGGTAGGTGTGTTGAAGCAGGGCTAGAACTAAACTCTGCAGGGCTCCGGCCCTCCAGGAATTGACTTTGACACCCCTGCCTTAGAGTGTCTATGTGAAATTTCAGCTCACAATACTCAACTCTTTGAAACTGCCCATTTTAGGTTTTGATTCTAATTGTGCTATTTTTGATGACTGCCTCTTTAAATTCAAATGAGATTGTGCTACCAGCCCAATTTTAAAAGTGGGCGTAGCTACTAATGCCTGTGTGTCAGCATAGTGGCAGATTCAGTTGCATTTTATGAATCGCCACGGACCATAGTTTCAGCTAAAATTCATTCATTTATTTTCGGCTTTTTATTTAGTCCCTTCGAACCGCCAGCTTATCCAACATATGTTTTGCGCAGTGGATGCCCTTCCAGCTGCAACCCATCACTGGGAAACATCCATACACACTCATTCACACTCATACACTATGGACAATATTGTTTACCCAATTCACCTATAGCACATGTCTTTGGACTTGTGGGGGAAACCGAAGCACCCGGAGGAAACCCACGCCAACACGGGAACAACATGCGAACTCCACATGGCGAAATGCCAAGTGACCCAGCCGTGGCTCGAACCCGCAACCTTCTTGCTGTGAGGCGATTGTGCTCCCCACTGCGCCACCGTTATGCCTGGTTTCACAGCCTGGGGTTAAGTAAATCAACAACAGATCTTCACTTTTAGGTGAACTATCCCTTTAACCACCACACACACTCTCAAACGATTCCACACACAGACTCTCAAACGAATCCACACACACTCCGTCTACCTGTCTGACTTCCTCTCCCAGCGGCTCCCGTTTCTCTGCCCTGTTAACCCAGTCTGATTAATGACCCTCTCCTTTCAGGTTGACCTTGTTCAGGTGGCACAACACTCGCTTGGAGGCCAGATGGTCTGCTGTTTGCCCACCCAGGGTTTCCCCGGCCTAATTACGGCCCCAGTATCCCATCAACCCCTCTGTCTGACAGCCGCCAACACATTCACCTGCTTGCATCACCATCATCACCATCATCATCAATAACCGGCTCCTGCCTGCGGGTCGGTGCTGCGCGGATGCTCTGTAACAAAGCCGTGGTGCTGAATATCTCATAAAGATCCACGACGGGGTGCGACATTGATTATATTCTGGCCGAGGCGAAACGAATGAACACTGTTGTTGTGTTCTGCTCTCTCTGTGACTGAGATGTGTTAATGGATAAAGATCGCGACAGCAGCTGCTTTCCCCTGTTGTCTAAATGTCTGAAACCACCCGCCGGGAGAGGAAATCAAGCACAGCTTCCCCAGGCCCAAACAGCAGAGCAGGAAGCCCTGGCAGAGAGGAAGACAACAAGCGGCTTTTGATATGTAAAAACGCATACTTTGTGTTCAGTGCCATTCTGGCATTCATTATTTGGGTTTAGGAATCCATAAGGCCAAAATGACTGCAAATAAATCTGGAATGGAAGCTCTACTTTCGTATTTATTGGAACAATCTATGTTCCTGATTCTTCACTTCTGGCAAAACAAAGCATGACAGGAGAACAATAACAGTTTAAGAGAGGTTAATACACATTTTGAGGTATACAGTACCCACATCTCCTGCTTCTACTTACATTTTCACTTAATTTGAATCAACACAAACACAAAAATGATCTGGAATATGAATTTTAACACAATGTACTGTTTATGGTAGCACTGTGGCTCAGTGGTTAGCACTGTCGCCTCACAGCAAGAAGGTCACTGGTTTGAGTCCTGGCTGGACCAGTTGGCATTTCTGTGTGGAAGTAACACATTCTCCCTGTGTTCGCATGGGTTTCCTCCGGGTGCTCCGGATTCCCCCACAGTCCAAAGACATGCGCTATAGGTGAATTGGATGAACTAAACTGGTCGTAGTGTATGAGTGTGTGTGAATGCGAGAGTGTATGTGTGTTTCTCAGTACTGGGTAGCGGCTGGAAAAAATATGCCGGAATAGTTGGTGGTTCATTCCGCTGTGGCGACCCCTGATAAATAAGGGACTAAGTCGAAGGAAAATTGATGAATGACTGAATGAACGTACTGAACTGAACGGACGAAGAATCTGATATGTACTTCACTCAGGACACGCGTTAGGGCTTCCCCTACCGTAATACACCTAAAACACGGATTTCCGTAAAAATCGCCAATGGCAAGGAAATGTTTTCTCGTTAACGTCAGGGAAAGAGTTAAGCGGAATCATTTATCGATTTGATGTACATCATAATATCAGCCATACTACATGTAAGCACAAACAACGTCCTTCAATTCAGTAACATCTAGCGGCAATCATCCTTGAACCAATCAACATTGTAAGCTGCTTGCTTTTCTGTTTTTTCCATTGCTTCGTTTGTTAGATGTTTGCTCCCACTTTTTTTTTTTTGCAGTCTAAAGCGTGTCAAATGCACAAAATGCCCAATTCACACCACATGATGTCTAATCCCATCTTTGCATTGACTTCACATGTAAATCACTCGCGCTTCATTCGTGTCTGCTTAAGGCTGCTAAACAATTCCTCCCTCTCCCTTTTAATGTTAGGATTGTGAGGGCGCAGGTGACACGTAATTTTTCGAGAGACATTCAAATAGATCACATGCGCTGATGTCAAGTCATGTAAAACAATTAATTGTAAACGGAAATAAATATAATTTGATTATATGGTTTGGAACTGGATGTTTTATGAGAGTATTTAAATTTTGTTTGATTATTTTGCGTTAAATTAGGAATTTTGCAGCATCGCAAAAATTTGTGACTTTTTGTTGATTTTGCGTTGGATTCAGCGATCGCGGAATCGTGAAAAACTAGGGAGTCTGATATAAACTAGCAAAATGAAATGTCAAAATATGGATTTAAATGGACATGCTTATGCAAGGCGACGCAGTGGCGCAGTAGGTAGTGCTGTTGCCTCGCAGTAAGAAGGTCGCTGGTTCGAGCCTCGGCTGGGTCAGTTTCTGTATGGAGTTTGCATGTTCTCCCTGCGTTCGTGTGGGTTTCCTCCGGGTGCTTCAGTTTCCCCCACAAGTCCAAAGGCATGCGGTACAGGTGAATTGGGTAAGCTAAATTGTCCGTAGTGTATGAGTGTGAATGAGAGTGTGTGGATGTTTCCTAGAGATGGGTTGCGGCTGGAAGGGCATCTGCTGCATAAAAACGTGCTGGATAAGTTGGCGGTTCATTCCGCTGTGGTGACCCTGGATTAATAAAGGGACTAAGCCGAAAAGAAAATGAATGATTGAATGTTTATGCAAATAATTAAACAGCATACTATTTTGAGCTATACTTTTCTAAATATATAAAGTAATAAGTGACCATTGTAATTATAATAGACATTGTTTTGTTGAACATGTAATGTGCTCAGTATATATGAGTATACCTCTCCCAAATCAATCTTTCAAATTCTTATTTTTAATAGGAAGCTATACAATATTACATTTGTCCAAATACATAGTTTAGTCAGTACTGAAGTCAAATCTGGAGCTAATCTAACAAAATAACTTACGATAACGGTCCAAAAACTAGTACATCCAAATCTCTATGCTAGGGAAAAACATAAAAAAAATAAAATAAAAATTACAAATCAAGAGAAACAAAAAAAAAATAACATTTAGTTTCCCCCAAAAATTTTCATGAATTTTAATGTATTATTTTTCTATTTCCACAGATGTTTAGTGCCAAAAAAATTATTTCATTACATATATCTTTTTAATAAATCTGTTTTGTTCAAATGCACCAATATACATTGCCAATATTCACTGGGAATGAAAAAAAAATATTCATTTTCAAAATGGGGTGAAAATTTTATGCTGAGCATTGTATATATGTGTACAGTTGAAATCAGAATTATTAAACTCCCTTTTAGTTTTTTCCTTTTTAAATATTTCCCAAATAATGTTTAACAGAGCAAGGAAATTTTCACAGTATATCTGTTAATATTTTTTCTTCTGGAGAAAGTCTTATTTTATTTTGGCTAGAATAAAAGCAGTTTTTAATTTTTTAAAAAACATTTTAAGGTCAAAATTATTAGACCCTTTAAGCTATATTTTTTTTTCGATAGTCTACAGAACAAACCATCGTTATACAATGACTTGCCTAATTACACTAACCTGCCTAGTTAACCTAATTAACCTAGTTAAGCCTTTAAATGTCACTTTAAGCTGTAAAGAAGTGTCTTGAAAAATATCTAGTAAAATATTATTTACTGTCATCATGGCAAAGATAAAATAAATCAGTTATTAGAAATGAGTTATTAAAACTATTATGTTTAGAAACAGATATTGGGGGGGGGGGGGGGACAGGGAGGCTAATAATTCAGCAGGGCTAATAAATCTGACTTCAACTGTATATATATACATGTTTAAATATAAGGTGAACAAATGAGATACAGAACATTATTGAACTGATTTCACACATGTTTTTCATGAAAATCTAATGGTGCTGATGAGGAGACACAGCAGGGAAATATATGGGTATATTCTTGTACTTTTAGAACAGAAATGTTTTTTAATGATCCATATTCATATGTCTGCCTAAAATGCCAAATATTTAAATCTACATAAATGAAGAGGGATTAAGTAGACACTACCAAACTACCATTGTATTGTACATTTCTGTAAATATTAATGACTAGCAATGATTCATTTCACTAAATATTTTGCTGCATTAAAATGTAAAGTGTTAAGATATGCCTAAAGCATACAGTTATTCTGGATATATTGAAGTTGATATGGCGTCACACGTTGCACTGGAACTGCAGACGAACATAGTTGTCCAATTTCGACAGAGGATTTAGCTATGATCCCTGGAACTGAATGACCAGATTAAATCTGTTTAAAGCACACAGTGTCTGTCCTTGAGTAAACCACCACTCCTGATGCTCTCATTGTCTGGCATTAATGTATATAAATACCTGTGAGTAATTCCAAAGGCCCTTGGAAATGTCCAATCATGTGGAGCTCGAAATTAAATCCTCTCAAATCTGTCTGAAACTCCCTGCAGGGAAAAGTGCCTGATTGATTCTTCATTGATTAAAAGGGAAGCAGGTAAATGATGAAGAAATTGTGGGGCTGGCGTTCAATTAAAAACATTAACCGAATGAATTATGTGATATGCAGATTAATTAATCAAATCAATTGTAATTATACACATCAATTGTTTTAATGAGAAAAGTAACGTGTAAAACAAAGACAGCTAAGTTAGAGCCGGACAAAGTGTCAAAATCAAGCAAATGCTGCAAAAATCAGATGAAAAGATGGTATATTTTGAAGTATCCCATGAGAAACGAGTGGCAGAAATGCCAAAATTTGAACGTTGAATGTTGTTGAAAGTTGAATTCACAAAAACGTTTTACGCTTGCAGTGGCTTTGGATTTGTGCGATAAAGGGTTAATGGGAATAATGTGAGATGGAAATGCATTTGATGAATAAACTCTGATGTAGCGAGCATTACATCCATGTGACTAATCAGCTGTCTCCATTATACTTGTTGGTTGCTAGGTTACCAATACTACAGTGAGTCACTCTAACGACTTGATAGAAATGCACCTCATTTGAATTTGGAGTTTTTTCTTTCTTTTTTCCAAACTTTGAAAAGATTCACCAAATGTTTGTGTGTTTACTTCTAGTTGCTTCAACTATAACTGGGTTTACACATTTTGAAGTATCCCATGAGAAAAGAGAACAAGAATCCGTTTGATTCACAAAAACATTTTACGTTTGCTTGAAGTGGTTTTGGATTTGTGCGATAAAGGGTTGATGTGAATAATGTAAGACGGAAACGCATTTGACGAATAAACTCTGATGCAGTTAGCATTACATCCATGTGACTAATCAGCTGTCTCCTTATACTTGTTGGTTGCTAGGTTACCAATACTACAGTGAGTGACTCTAATGACTTGATAGAAGTGCACCTCATTTGAATTTGGATTTTTTTTCTTTCTTTTTTTCCAAACGTTGAAAAGATTCACTTCAAGTTCAGATGGAATCCTGGCTTACGATATATAGTGAGGATATGGAGAAAAAAAACAGCTCCGTTTTACTTGTTTACATGCTAATATTCAAAAACTCAGCATTTTAGCCCTATTGCATTGCATTATGTTTTATATAACACAATTAAAATAACAGGGCATTAATCATAAAACTAAAAACTTGAATGTTATTCTATTAAATAACAGTTTTATTTGTCCAGTTTGAGCTGGACAAAAAATATGCGATTTATATTGACACAAATGTAAATCAACTATAGTTATACAATATTATAGCATAACAGACATAATTACATAAAATTAAAATAAATATGATAGCGCTAAATCTCTCAATAATCTTTTTTTATTTTTATTTTTTAATAGAATAACATTCAAGTTTTTAGTTTTATGATTAATGCCCTGTTATTTTAATTGTGTTATATAAAACATAATGCAATGCAATAGGGCTAAAATGCTGAGTTTTTGAATATTAGCATGATGTTTCTAATGCTAATAATTTTGCTAATGTAGAAGGGATTTTTCAACTTTCAAGTGTTGTTTGGTTTGATTAATTGAGAGTGTATCAGATATGATATAGTAGTCTTTTTAATGTTAAAAGGTTAAGACTTAAAGGGATAGTTCACCCAAAGCTGAAATTTCTATCATCATTTACTCACCCTCCACCTTGTTACACCTTACCATTTATAACAAACATGTTTGCATTTCTTGTATTTTGTACACATAATATATTTTGAAAAATGTTGAAACCATTGGATTACTCATAGTATTTCAGGGTTCATACACATTCTTACTACTAAAATTCTGTGACTTTTCCATGATTTTTCCAAGACTTTCAAGTAAATGTTCATGACCTAATGTTTCATGCAATGTCTACATATGCGTGGTAAAATCAATACATATTAAAATTTATTACAGCATATCGTAAAACATGCAACAATCTTTTTAGTTTCAGCTTATATTTATATCTGTAAAATTGATTTAGATAATGCTTACACTGCACTAATAATGTAAGAGTACGTGATTGGCCAAGGACAGAAAAGTAGTAAAGACAACTAACCTATATTCAAGTATACAGATATCTGTTTTCCATGACTTTTCCAAAACTTGTGGGTTTTTCTGATTTACAAAACTTTTCCAGGCCTGGAAAATGCCATGTCAAAATTCCATGACTTTTCCAGGATTTCCATGACTGCATCAACCCTGGTATTTGGTTTTCCTACTATTGAAATCAATGGTTGCCAGTTTAAGATTCTTCAAAACAGCTTCTTTAGTTTTCAGCAAAAAAAGGAAACTCAAAGGTTTGGAACCACTTGATAGTGACTAAACTGTGAGTAAAATTAAACTATCCCTTTAAGTTCTTTCCATAAAAATTATTTTTCTTTTGGGGGTATATTCTCCTAGTGCTTTCTTAATATATAATTGCAGAGAAATGTGGTTCTTGAGGTCAAATAATTATATTCCAAAAATATTGCTACTGATTATTTGAAAAGCCGTCACAAAATAAGCTAATTTAGTCTGCACAAGTAAAAAAATCCTGGTAGTGCTAGTATTGAATATGTGAAATAAACAGCAAGAGTGTGCAGGTGTTCTTGCAGTGTTTTTTTCTCTTTATCTCACACAGTTTCTCAATCTGTCAGTGTGTGACGCGTCAGTGCGCCGGCCTGTCACCTCTCCCAGCAGGAGCTGCAGTCGCTGCCATGTGCTTCTCTTAAGGCCACATTACAAATGGGATTCCAGCACTGTCTGGCATTAACTTCCTCACAGACACTAAGGTCCTAAATAACCAAAATCTACTTACAAAAAACTCATAATCGCTTGTGCAATACTGAATTATGTGTCCACGTTCTGGAAAAATGAACAAATAACCTGAAGTGCAAATATGAGCAAATAGCCCAAAGTGTGAATACATTAAACAGACCCATAGGCAAAATTAAAGTTTGAGTTTATAATATTTACTTGCTTTTTAAATATTTAAGATGTGTTTTTATAATATAAATGTGGGGTCTGTAAGACTTTTATTCATTTATTTCTGTAAACTACGCAATGGGGTATATGCAAACCGGAGCACCCGGAGGAAACCCACACCAACACAGGGAGAACATGCAAACTCCACACAGAAATGCCAACTGACTCAACCGGGACTCAAACCAGCATTGGGTCAATTATAAACAAACCCAAAGCTGAGTTTTTAAATTACATTTAAACTACACTTTTTAACCCGATGGGTGTGTTTGTCCATATTTCACCAAGCATTGGATTTAGACAAACACAGCATTTGTAGAATGTAAGGCTGCCTTTACACCGCATGGTTTAAGTGAACCAATTTAGTTTTTTTTTCTCCCATGTGACACAGATCGAATATGGCTCATGTATGTGTAAGCAGGAAAAAAAACCCATGGATTCTGATTTACTTAAATCAGATTCAGGCCTTATATGTGGAAATTTATCCGATATGAATCAGATCTGTGCCCTCGTTTCTGCAATGCAAGCAAGTAGATCGGATTATCAGCTGTCAATGAGAGTTCTGCATCATTAAAAACCATAGTGAATGATGAAAACTGTAAGGTTTGGGACTACGAAGTATTGAAACTGCTTACGTTTCATAGGGCAGGGGTTTTAAAACTGTGGGGCACGCCAGCACCTATTAAGGGGGGCGCGAGATATTGAGGTGTGCACTCGAGTAAATTAGGATGACGATTTGTATGTGTTCACTAGAATTAATCTGATTAATGTTAGCTCCACATCTAACTATCAGGCACCTGTAGAGTTAATGCGTTTGAGTAAAATATACAAAATTAAAATGGACCGGTTGCTTTTTAAAATGAATGACAGTGAATGAAAATAAAACCGGTGAGCCGTCTGACAAAAAAGTGCCCTTCTGAATCAAATCAGCAGGATGCCCTTCTGGATCTTTCACTTACTTCGAAGACATACTGACTACGCTTACATGGACATCTGTAATCTAGTTATTTGCCTTAATAGACAATAATATAATTAAGGTGTTTACGTGAAGTGCTTTCATGTAAGAGTTTCATGTAATTTTGGGTGACTTTAACTGCAGTTCGGCAGTTTCACTTTAACTCATGAACATTTCATTCATGCCCCCGTGACATATTTGTGTTTCAATGTAATTAATGCTACGCACTTTAAACGCAGCTAATAATATGTGAATGATGTTTGCACATTATAATTTTAGCTAAGTGGAGTGGTCCTAAAAGGTCCTAAAAGGTTTGAAACCCCTGTACTAGGGGGCAAGCTTTTATATTGTCATGTAGCACAAGTATTTAAACATGTTAGCGAGAAAGAGAGAGAACGCAACATCCGCCCCGTAACCAATATAAGCTAATATTAAACTATAGCATTTATCACATGCATAAATCAAGCCTTGGCCATTACATTAAGACGCCTACTGGTTAAAAAAAAAAGCCTAGATTAAAAGATGGCAGCCAAATGAGAACTTTTCTGTCATAAACGATAGTAAAACAACTTGTCATAAAGAATTGAAAAAATGAAACCCTGCGAACAGATTAAATACAGGAATGGAGAAAAGAGCGCTTTTTTATTATCAGCTGTCAGTCAGCGCCCGCTCCTTTTTTCCTGCCTTTTGCAGTGTAAATGCAGACATCGGATACAAGTTTTTTTTTTAAAGAGGACGTAAGGCGGGTCGTCGATAAAAATTTGAAATTGACCATCAAGATCTGCAGTGTAAATGCAGCCTAAGACACTTAGGCCCAATCCCAATTCTATTTTTGTACCCCTACCCCTTCCCCTTCCCCTTGGCCCCTAAAACCGAGGGTTAAGGGGAAGGGCTTCAAAACTTACCCCTAAGAATTGGGACAGCACTTCAACACCTGCACACGTCATCATATGTCATCACGATCTCTTGCTTCATATGAGATCAGACGATCGCGACTGCTGTAGTTATTCCAGTTGGGTTATTTTGTGGTGTTTATCTTCAGGAAATCACTGAAGGCATATATTATGTTATCATAACGATCTAATGTGGCAATAAGATCGTAACTGTTCTGTGCATTTACACAGTGGCCATAGTCATCTATGTAAACACACTAAAACAACATTAACATTATAGCAGACACTGTAAAAAGCTCATTTTCAGCCACTAGACTGCTCTGACAGGGTATTCGAGTGTTATCGAGTGTCAGAATGTTGTAGGACTGCTGTACAGGAGTTATGATTAGGGATTATAGATCGCGAAATTTAGCGTTTTTTTTTTTTTGCGTTTTTTTTTTAAAGCATGACGGTAAAACATGAACGCGGTTATGAATATAATAAAACATATGTTTGTTTGTTGTAAAAATTCGCAATAATGACAAAAAATACTAATTTGTGGATCTCCTTACTTCCGGGTTCAGCAATACTGCCGTTGTGGCAGGTGTATTCTGGGAAATATTCTTACCCCTTCGTTTCAAGTGTGCTTCTGAAAAATCTTCGTTCGAAGGGGTGTATACCCCTTGCCCTTAGCCCTACGCCTTCAAGCTAAAGAGAATTGGGACACCCCTACCCCTTGGCGGGCACGCGCAAAACGAGGGGTAGGGGTAAGGGGAAGGGCTAAGGGGTAGAATTGGGATTGGGCCTTATTTTGTTCCAAGTTTGCATTTGTAAACATTAGTTTGGCTTGAGACTATATTTTTGACAATGTAAGACATCGGTTTGAATGAATCCCTTTTATTTGCATGAACCACTGACACAATTATTATTATTATTATTGAAAACATTTCAAGACCTTCACATAAAAATCAGTCTACATGCTTATATTGACAACGAATGAAACATCTCATTACAAGTTGCTCATAAATTGTCAACAGAAATGCAATTGTCTAATTTCAAAAAAGAAAGCTTCTTTTGGTATGCTTTGTCTTTCTCCCTGTAGTCTGACCATGCCATACCAGCCAATGCCTGCTTGAGGACAGCTGTGGGCCTTTGAATGAGTTCCCTGAGAGGTCGTTGGTTCAGCTTTCAGAGCAGATGGCAGGGGAGTTTCTGTGTCAGTTTGAGAGTGAAAGCAGCCCGGCACAAGCCACAGCGCATGGCATGAGGCGCTGGCACCTCCCTGTTTCTGTCATATTACTCCAGAGAGATTCTGTGTTTGGGTGTTTGTGCACCTGTGTGTATGTCTGTGACGGCATTAGCATTTAAATTCCACCGTCGCTGCCTCATTAATTTGTATGGCTCTGCCTTCTTTATTCCTTAATTTCCCCCTCGCGATCTAATTTCAGCCTTTAAAATGCAATCCAATTATACGTTGGCTTGAGTTGTACCAAAGTGCAAACATCAACTGATCTTTGTCTAACAGCTCACAGTGAGCCTTTAAGTCTGTACATGATGGCCTGAGCCAAAAAAACTTTGCATTAAGCATGTTAGTCATACTTAAATCAATATATATCATATATACAAGTGTGTGTGTGTAAATAGTAATATAGTTTATTAAGATAAATTATAAATGTGCACAGGGGGTATGTCCCCCTCACTTTTAGAGACAGACCATTTAGAAACAGGTGATTAATAATTATATGAATGTAAACTTTTGGATGTCGTACAGCTGAACCCCCCCCCCCCCCCCCCCCCCCTTTAAAATGTCTGATACGCCCCTGAATGTGCATAAATTGCTTGAATTAGGGGTTTTCACTTGAAACATTATGATTATATTCTGGAAACTAATGGTGTACTCAAACTAGAATCTATTGCCTTAAACCAAGCCCGGGCTTGATTGTCCCCTCTCCTCATTTCCCTGACGGCCCGCACTCACACTGCAATTTTACCTTCCATTCCTGAGCATGCATGATGCAACTGTTCAGTTTAACAGGAAAAGAAGCGATCTCGCTCAGTATACTCGTTTGGCATGCAGTGACACATGGCCGAATCTTTTGCTAAACATATCCACCGCTTTTGACGCTCAAAAAATGTTCATAAAAAATAATGCTGCTGCACATATTAGGAGGTTTGCTGAAGTTGTCAGCTGAAGTGCAGCATTTATGACAGTTTGATTTTCTTGAAAAGTAAGATTGAGTAATACATCCATATGAAATCCATATGAATGCATCTTCAGTTTCGAGCCCAACCAAACTGCACTCTGGTCTGGGGTTGTCACGATTCTGGAATTTGGTACCAAACGATACTGAAATTAAAAAAATGTTCATTTCCCGCTAACATTTAAGCGCTGTTGAGCAAGTTCTTAAACACCGCTGATTTGCCATTGTGTTCATGTGCTCAACAAAACTGAGTGTAACCACAGATACAGGGACACTGGAGTGTTTTATAGCCACGATTCATCAGCGTATGGCTCGTATATCAGCTTTTAGACAAACCAGCTGATCGACGTGACTTTGAATCACTCCAATGTCCCTGTATCTGTGGTTACACTCAGGGCATACTCACACTATGTACAGTTGCCTTGAATCGTTCCAAAGCAGGCTTGTCCCCCCTTCCGTCTCCCCCGACGGCCCGCACTCACATTACATTCACCATCATATTTCACCGAACAGATCAGCCACTGTTCACGCTCATAAACAACCATAAAGTCCTCGTGCTGCAGGAATTAGGAGGTTTGCTGAAGGTACAGCTGTTGTGCAGTGAGGGGTTTGCGTCTTTAATAAACTACGACAGTTTGCGTTCATGGAACGGTAAGAATGATTAATTAATCCATATCAAACAGTCCCTCAAAAGTCTCGTCTCGCTTTCAGTTTCGGGCTCAGGCGCGTTTTGCACTCACACACAAGCATACCGCGCCAAAGCCCAAGTGAACCGCGCTCTGGCACACCTCTTCCAACTGGGCCAGGGCCGGCCAAGTGAACCGTGCCTGATCCCGATTCAGAGCACTCACACTTCTCAAACAATCCGGGAAACCGCCCTGGGCACGGTTCAGATAGCATAGTGTGAGTACGCCCTCAGTAAACAGTGGTTGGTTTGGTGAATTGATGACCTTCACGTCATTTCTGTTGAGCACATGAACACAATGGCAAATTAGCACTGATTAAGAACTTGCTCAACAGCGCTTAAATGTTAGCGGGAAATGGATGTTTTTAAATTTTTAGTATCGAATTCCAGTATTGTGACAACACTACTCTGGCCCACCTCTTCCAACCAGGCCAGTGCCGGCCAATGGAATCCATAAAATGAACTGGCATATGGGGGTCAAATGCGCTGGACACGGTTTGGATAGCTTAGAGGACACTCTATGTAGATTTTCTTTTTAAAATGGCATTTTGGAATTAAAACACTCCTCATTCCAGACTGGTGTATTTATTGTGTTTCAGATAAATTCATACTGTCTACCAGTTGTGTTATGGTCATATGAGAAGGGTTTGATAAATTAGGGAACTATATGAGATAGTCCAGAAGACCAGCAGAGAGTATTGTGGTAAGCCATGCCTCCATGTTCAAAAGTTTGTGTTTCAGTACTTTTACACTTTAGTGTTTCCAAACTAAATCGGGCTCTTTAGCATCTTCAAAACACTCCATTTTTGCAGGTTGAACATGCAGGAATAGTGTGGACTTCAGGCATAACCCTAACAAAACTTTAAAAAAAAAAAAGACTACTATAAACGGCACCTAAAAGACAATGATATTCCAACAAAAATGTATCTCATAGTAATGTCACACCGCTCAAGTGTGAGAAGCTGTTTTTGTTACATGGTTACTATTGATTCTATACTGTTATAGACTACAGATTACCTCTAGATCAGGGGTGCCCAAACTCGGTCCTGGAGGGCCAGTGTCCTGCATATTTTAGTTTCAACCCCAATTAAACACACCTGAACCAGCTAATCAAGCTCTTTCAAGCTATACTAGAAAACTCCAAGCAGGTGTGTTGAAGGAAGTTGAAGCTAAACTATGCAGGACACCTGCCCTCCAGGACCGAGTTTGGACACCCCTGTTCTAGATGATCAATTCTGACTATTAACAGAACAGTGCCCAAATTCTAATATTTCGCTATCTGGTGCTTCACTAACCAGATTTTATTTATATTTCCTAAAGAGAAAGGGTAGAACTTCAAGTCTTTTCTCAAACAGTGGGTGGGAGTGTAACAGAGAATGATCAAGGAACCAGCATGTGCATTATTCCCAAGGCTTGCAACCGAGCAGAAGGTTTAGACAATGAATGTGCCAGTTTTGTTACCGTCTTTGCTCTTGAGGGAGCCGAGGTTGGATAAGGTTTCGCTCGGGGCCTGAACACAGTAGACCTCTCTTGTCTGAACTCCTCCTCCACAGAGCCCGGTCTGGTTGCTCCTGCGGCGATCCTGTTGGCTGAGGAGCACATCCACCCTGCAGTCGCTCCACTCTGTGCTTCTCCAATTATACCTGCGGAAAAGACGGAGATCTGCTGATGAGTATTTAATGTTCCCTTTATTCATCCTCTGAAGCCCAGAGATTGAAAGGCTGAGCTGAGCTTGTGTTTTTTTGAACAAAAATAAACTGTCCTTTGAGTTATAAATACAGACGATTTTAAATAGACCAATAAGAAGCCATGCCAGTCACGATGTGCACCGAGGTCATGGCTTTATTGAGCTTTATTGAGTTTGAAGGCCGGGCTGCTTTTCTTTGATTCATCATGTTGGCAAAAGAACACAAGGGAAACGGCATCAAAGATAAGTTATGGATTGCAACATTACAGAACAACTATTTAAAAAAAAGAAGAATCACACAGTCTGCATTAACAATCATTTGAATGCTTGATTTGAATTTTTGTGCCCGGAAGAAAAGAAAAACATATTTAAATATCACCCATGTTGACATTAGTTCCTGTTAGCAAAGCAAGCCAAATTTCAAATAAACTTCAAATAAACCTATTGGCATTTAGAGATTTTTATATATATATTGTATATTGTTGCATATGTTGTTTATATTGCTGTATATTTTTTTAGTTCTTTTAAAAAAATTATAATGCGTCTTGGAAAATGAATATAAAAAAGCTTTACATGACAACAAATTCATTTTAAATATGGAAAAAATTTGTTTTAAAAAGTAAATAAACATAAAAACTCAATCAATCAATCAATCAATCAATCAATCAAACAAACAAACAATCAATAAATCAATCAATCAACAAAACAATCAATACATCAATCATCCAATCAACCAACCAACCAACCAATCAATCAACCAAACAATCAATACATCAATCATCTAATCAACCAACCAATAAATTAATCAATCAACCAAACGATCAATACATCAATCATCCAATCAACCAACCAATAAATCAATCAACCAAACAATCAATACATCAATTATCCAATCAACCAACCAATAAATCAATTAATCAACCAACCAAACAATCAATACATCAATCATCCAATCAACAAACCAAACAATCAATACACCAATCAACCAAACCAATCAATCAATCAATCAATTAATACATCAATTAACCAAACAAATCAATCAACCAAACAATCAACCAATGATTCAACTAATCAATACATTGATCAACCAAACCAATCAACCAACCAATAAATCAATCAATCAACCAAACAATCAATACATCAATCAACCAACCAACCAATTAATCAACAAAACAATCAATACATCAACCAACCAACCAACCAACCAATTAATCAACCAAACAATCAATACATCAATCAACCAACCAACCAACCAATTAATCAACCAAACCATTCAATCAATCAATCAATCAATCAATCAATCAATCAATCAATCAATCAATCAATCAATCAAACAAAACATCAATCAACCAATCAATCAGTCAATCAAGCAAACAATCAATACATCCATTAACCAAACCAACCAACCAACCATTCAACCAATCAATACATCCATCAACCAAACCAATCAAACAACCAACCAATCAGTCAACCAAGCAATCAATACATAAATCAATCAAACCAATAAACCAACCAAATAATCAACCAAACCAATCATCCAACCAAAAAATCTATACATCAATCAACCAAACCAATCAATAAACCAACAAATCAATCAATTAACCAAACAATCAATACATCAATCAACCAAACCAATCAATAAACTAACAAATCAAGCAATTAACCAAACAATAAAACATCAATCAACCAAACCAACCAATTATTCAACCAAACTATCAATACATTGATCAACCAAACCAATCAACCAACCAACCAACCAACAAACCAATTAATCTACCAAACAATCAATACATCAACCAACCAAACAATCAACCACCCACAAACCAATTAATCAACTAAACAATTAGTACATCAATCAATCAATCAACCAAACAATCAATACATTAATCAACAAACTAATCAACCAACCAAACCAATCAATTATTGGTTAAATAACTAAATTAAACATTACTAAAAAGATCTGTTGTATCTATAAAATGTTAATCAATTACAACCTTACAATCTTCAGTTACTTTCAGGCCACTTCTGTTAAGTCTTTAGTGCTTTTACTGAAGAAATGATGATATGCATAACCATAAGAGACTACCTAAGCTGCAGTTCAGTGTTGACAGTGTAAGCATGGCTGGAAAAGAAAGAACTTCCTCTCTGCCGCTGGCCTTTGATCACCATATCTTTTTCACATGTGTCTCGCTGATCAAAAGCTTGAGACCAAATTCAGAGGGAAATGCTGCTGGTGTGTCTGTGAATGCATGCATGTGTGCATCTGTGTGCCGGTGTGTTTAAATGCCCAGTGACCTTCTCTGTAGTAAGTCTTGCTCGCAGCTTTCAAAACAGTTCAAATAAGCAGAGTAAAAAGAAACGAGAGCATTTGTGAAAAGATATTTTGACGATGAACCACTATTGCTTTGCTTCTGTAGTGTAAATGAAAATGTTTATGAAAAATGCATTGTGGTATCTGAAAACAACGAGTCCATTTTTTTAAAACCAAGAGAGAATTCCTGCTGACTTTCCATGGTAATGGCTCTCAACCTATTTCACAGATTCAAAACTGAAGTCCATTTGACCTCACAAATGCAGAGCTCCATATTCATGAGCCGTGAGTCGGTGTGTATTGAGTGTGCTTCTGACAAAAAGCAGCATTCAATATTTTGTTTTAAGGGCCTCGCTTTCCATTTATGCAGCCCTACATGAGCCACATGTAATGTGTGAAACGGTAAAGCTCGCTTTTTAGTATTCTGTTATAACAGTCTTGAATGAGTAATGAACTGCACACCCACTGTGAGTGGTTAAGCAGCATAATGCATCATAAGCAAAACCGTGTATATTTGATTAAACATCTAATACAATTATTAATAATAATAAAATTATGACTAATAATAATAATAATATTTATGAATGATAATAAAAATGTGAACTTGCCATTCTGCTGATTTTTTAAAATTCATTTAAATGCAGTGAAGCTGAATTAAGGAGATTTTAATGATAAAGAAACATATTCAAATGAATGCACGCCTGCCTCTCATGCTGGAAACACTGGTTTGAATCCCACTCTGTGACAGTAAAACCAGACTGGTGACCCAAATACAGTAAATAAAGTCTTTCATTCCAGAAAATATTGGTTTGAATCCTGCTCGGTGCTTTAAGACTTGATAGGTTTAAATTGGTGCCGTGACCCGGATAATATTGAGTATAAAAGAATCCACCTACTATGTCCAATGTAAATAAACTTCACTCCTCAGGTTTTGAGAAGTGCACTAGTGACTGATGCAAGAGGTTACGGTATTTAGCATTCTACATAAAAGATGATCAACTTATTCCCAAATATATATTGTAGTAGCTTGACCTTAATTAAGCTACATTACAGTTGCTCTACAGCCTGCCCAACACGGAACAACATGAAGGTGAGTAAATGACACAGAATTAGCTTTCCCTTTAATGAGATTTACGATATGCTTAACAGTGGGTGAATATTACATTTTAATGGTTACAAGCCATTCTGGGCCATCTGAATCTCATTCTGGAGGACGTCTGGTCATAAACCCCTGCTGTAAATGTTTCTCAGTGACAGCATTGAAAGCACATTGTTAGTGTGGTATTCTCTCATATCAGAAACATTGTTTTAATTCCTGCTAGCTTTGAAATTTTAACTATAGGGGTTATATTATTGGTAGGGTTTGTATTGGTGCCGTGACCCGGATTGTGTGAGTATAAAAGAGGACACCTAGTAGGAACTACATGAATAAACCTCACTCCTCAGGCCTCAATAGGTGACTGCGGTCTCTAGAATCTTTAGTTTGAGTTTTTTCTTCTGCTGAACACAAAATAAGATATGTTTTTTAAAAAGCTGAAAACCTGTAAACATTGACTTCCTTAGTATTTGTTTTTCTAATTAAGAAAGTCAATGGTTACAGGTTTTCAGCTTATTTTAAATATCGGCTTCTGTGATTAACAAAAGAAAGAAAGATTTGGCAAGTGTAGGTTGATTAAATAGTGAACACCTTTTCATTTTAACGGTCAAAAGCCATTCTGGGCTATCTGAATCTCATTCTGGGGGATGTCTGGTCATAAACCCCTGCTGTAAATGATTCTCAGAGACACCGTTGAAAGCACATTGTTAGTGTGGCCTTCACCCATCTCAAAAACATTGGTTTAATTCCTGCTAATAGCTTTGAGATTTGAACTGTAGGGTTAATTATTGGTAGGGGCTATATTGGTGCCGTGACCTGGATTGAAGTGTGTATAAAACAGGACACTAGTAGGAACTACGTGAATAAACCTCACTCCTCAGACCTCAAGAGGTGTCTGCGGTCTTTAGTTTGAGTTTTTTTCATCTGCTGAACACAAAAGAAGATATTTTAAAGTAACCTGATAACCTGTAATCACTGACTTCCATGGTATTTGTTTTTCCAATTCAGAAAGTCAATGGTTACAGATTTTCAGCTTTATTTTAAATATCGGCTTCTGTGACAAACAGAAGAAAGAAAGATTTGGAACAAGTGTAAGTTGATTAAATAGTGAGTACCTTTTTATTTTAATGGTTACAAGCTATTCTGGGCTATCTGAATCTCATTCTGGGGGCTGTCTGATTATAAACCTCCTGCTGTAAATGATTCTCAGAGACAGCGTTGAAACACATTGTTAGTGTGGCCTTCTCCCATATTGGAAAACATTGGTTTAATTCCTACTAATGGATTTAAGATTGGAACTGTAGGGGTTATATTATTGGTAGGGGCTATATTGGTGCCGTGACCCGGATGAGAGTGCGTATAAAAGAGGACAGCTAGTAGGAATTATGTGAATAAACCTCACTCCTCAGGCCTCAAGAGGTGTCTGTGGTCTTTAGCGTCTTTAGTTTGAGTTTTTTTTCTTCTGCTGAACACAAAAAAAGTTTTTTTTTAAGCTGAAAACCTGTAACCATTGACTTCAACAGTATTTGTTTTTCCAATTAAGAAAGTCAATGGTTACAGGTTTTCAGCTTTATTTTAAATATTGTCTTCTGTGTTTAGCAGAAGAAAGAAAGATTTGGAACAAGTGTAGGTTGATTAAATAGTGAATACCTTTTTCATCTTAATGGTTACAAGCCATTCTGGGCTATCTGAATCTCATTCTGGGGGATGTCTGGTCATAAACCCCTGCTGTAAATGATTCTCAGTGACAGCGTTGAAAGCACATTGTTAGTGTGGCCTAGAGGTGTGAACCTACACTGGTCTCACGGTTCGGTTCCGTTACGATTATCATGCCATCGATTCGGTTCAATTCGATATCTCGGTGCATCGTGGTGCATTGACGATTCTTTCCATACACAGTTTTATATTTTCTTCACAGCACAGCAATTATTGTATTAAAATGTATAAATATATTTATATACTTTTTGTAAAACAATTTTGTCCTTTAATACCAACAGTCAGAATAAAGGTAAAGTTGGTTTTATATTCACACATTCGTTCATTTAGAAGTCTCTATATTGTTTATCATGTTACTTTGAATATTCGATTGGAATTAGCATACAAGTAACAAACAACATTAACACTATCTAATTGACTGTGAACAATGTTGTACTTTGATAGTCATTTGCTGATAATATGATTTCCCTATTTAGAATTTGCAAATAATACTTTTCTGAAATTATATTATTAAGGAAAATGTCTGAATATCCCAATATAAAACCAACTTTACCTCTGTCTTCAGATATATAAACTGTACCTTTAAGCAACACGAGCATTTATAGCAAATAAACAAATATAAATATCCCGCTCGCTTTCTGAGCCTTGTCTACCAACTACCAAGTTCTTTCTTACACCCCTTTGATTGGTCACGTGCTCAACAGAAAGGGCTGCGATTGGCTCTTACACGCTGGTGCTCTTCACAGATACACTCATGGGCCACAGTGAGAGAGAAATGGAGTTTACTTTCATTCTCTTAATCGCCGTGAAATAGGGGCTTTTGCTGTAAGTGTCAGTGAAACAGTGTTCAGCAAACACACACGCAGTGAAATTGTGCACAGTTTCAGAGTTTTTACGTAGTTAGAGCGTTGTACTGGCGCTCGCCGCTCGCCTCCCTCGCCATAGTAAGCTACAGCAACATAGCGCATGTGAGATAAATGACGTCAGTATAATAACCGGTTATGATTATTACTGAACTGATACCAAATTGTCCGCGTCTGCATTGCGGTGCACCGAAGAAACAATTAATTTTGACACCCCTAGTGTGGCCTTCACCCATCTAAAAAACATTGGTTTAATTCCTGCTAATAGCTTTGAGATTTAAACTGTAGGGTTAATTATTGGTAGGGGTTATATTGGTGCCGTGACCCGGATTGAAGTGTGTATAAAACAGGACACTAGTAGGAACTACGTGAATAAACCTCACTCCTCAGGCCTCAAGAGGTGTCTTTAGCATCTTTAGTTTGAGTTTTTCTTCTTCTGCTGAACATAAAGAAGACATTTTTTTAAAGAAAGCTGAAAATCTGTAACCATTGACTTCTATAGTATTTGTTTTTCCAATTAAGAAAGTCAATGGTTACATGTTTTCAGCTTTATTTCATAACATATCTTGTGTTTAACAGAAGAAAGAGTCTCAAACAGGTTTGAAACAAGTGTAAGGTGATTTAATAGTGAGTACCTTTTCATTTTTTGGATGAACTATTCATTTATTGGAGCTACATTACAGTTTCACTACAGCCTGCCCAACACAGAACAACATGAAGGTGAGAAAAAGACACAGAATTGACTTTCCCTTTATGAGATGCTTAACAGTGGGTGAATATTAAATTTTAATGGTTACAAGCAATTCTTGGCCACCTGAAATCTCACTCTGGGGGACGTCTAGCCGTAAACCCCTGCTGTAAAGGATTCTCAGTGACAGCACTGAAAGCACTTGTAGGGTTTGGTGAGAGATCAGGGCCGAACACACACTGGGTCAGCGCTACAGGAGCACCATTCACCTCTGTCTATTACAGACGGGCACTCGCTCCGCTCTGGTGAGATTCGGTGCAGCGAGGTGATGAGTGATGGGGAATGGACCGGTCCATCTGTGGGGGATATCAGATTAGACAGCGTGTGGTCTGTCCTCTCAGACATTCTCCATTCATCAGCTCACCTCCTCCAGGGTGGCACTGTGCCAGACCACCAACCCGCTGCCATCTCTCCATCTTCCACAGCAGGACCCTCGACACCCACCCTCACTCCCCTCTACACTCCTCCATCTGGGTTTTAACACATTCATGCTATACAAAAGCCCTCAGCAGATGACGTCCATACAGATTCTTTTAGCTTTAGGCCATGTGAGTGTGTTTGTTCAAAACAACTGATTTGTTTGCATCAAGGAAAGTTGAAAATAAAAAAAATAACAAAAAAATATATAGGCTATAATTATAAATCTAATTTGTTTTATTTATTTATTTATTTATTTATTTATCTATTTGTTTGTTTGTTTATTTGCATGTTCATATATGTTTTATTAAATATTTATTTACTGTATTAATTAATTAATTACTTTATTTGTTTATTTATCCATTCATATCCCATACCATAGAAAATAGAGCATCACATCATAAAATATGCTGAGAAAATATTATACGTATAATCGTATGTCTCATATTTCCATGCAAATTTAAGAATTCATTCTGTAAATGTTTTCATTTCAATCACATAATATTTTATTGGATACAAAATAATTAATTGACTTTACTGAGCGCATACAGTTTTAACATGTATATTGTGAATATTGTATGTGCATAGTGGCATTTCCATCTGGCGTTTTTATGCAATATCCTAAAATGTGCATAAAAATAGGTGGTATTCACAGTAAATGCACATCCTAAAAGTGCTGGGTTGTTTTAACCGTGTTTTTGGTTAAATATGTAGAAACCAAATTGATGAACTAAAGTGTAATTGAAAAATGCAACCCAACAGATACATACAGTAACATTAGTGTTAAGGTCACGTGATTGTGTTTATTCAAATTAACTGATATCTTTTTTTGCATCAATATATATATATATATATATATATATATATATATATATGCACCTACAGTTAAAGTCAGAATTATTAGCCCCCTTTTAATTTTTTTTCTTTTTTAAATATTTCCTAATTACCTAATTACCGGAGAGACCTAATTACCGGAGAGAAGATTTTTTTTCACACATTTCTAATCATAATATTTTTAATAACTCATCTCTAATAACTGATTTATTTTATCTTTGCTATGATGGCAGTAAATAATATTTTACTAGATATTTTTCAAGACACTTCTATACAGCTTAAAGTGACATTTAAAGGCGTAACTAGGTTAATTAGGTTAACTAGGCAGGTTAGGGTAATTAGGCAAGTTATTGTATAATGATGGTTTGTTCTGTAGACTATCGGAAAAAAAATAGCTTAAAGGGGCTAATAATATTGACCTTACAAATGGTTTTTAAAATATTCAAAACTGCTTTTATTCTAGCTGAAATAAAACAAATAATACTTTCTCCAGAAGAAAAAATATTATCAGACATACTGTGAAAATTTCCTTCCTCTGTTAAACATCATTAAGAAATATTTAAAAAAAGAAAAAAATATTCAAAGGGGGGCTAATAATTCTGACTTCAACTGTATATATACAGTATATATATATATATAATATATATATATATATTCATTTTCTTGTCGGCTTTGTCCCTTGCGGGGTCGCCACAGCGGAATGAACCGCCAACTTATCCAGCACGATTTTACGCAGCGGATGCCCTTCCAGCTGCAACCCATCTCTGGGAACTTCCACACACACATTCACACTCATACACTATGGACAATTTAGCTTAACCAATTCACCTGTACTGCATGTCTTTGGACTGTGGGGGAAACCGGAGCACCCGGAGGAAACACACGCAAACGCAGGGAGAACATGCAAACTCCACACAGAAACGCCAACTGACCCAGATATATATATATATATATATATATATATATATATATATATATATATATATATATATATATATATATATATATGACAAAAATTTATATACATATTTTAGGATATTGCATAAAAACGCTGGATGTAAATGCCAATATATATGCACATAAAATATTGACAATAGACAAACTAAAAATGCATAAAAATGTAATTGAAAAATGTAACCTTACAGTTTGCCAAAAGTTTGACATGACCCAGTATTTTTTCAGTATAGAGCAGGGATGTCCATAGTTTAGCTCCAACTTCCTTCAACACACCTGCCTGGAAGTTTATGCCTAGAAAGAGCTTGATTATCTGGTTCAGGATTGTTTAATTGGAGTTGGAACTAAAATATGCATGACACCGGCCCTCCAGGACCGAGTTTGGACACCCCTGGTACAGAGTATTGTATTGTAGAGCATGTAGTGTATTGTATACACTATTTTACAATAAAACCAACTACTGGGTAAAGTTTTTCAATTAAATTATAAACCCACGCAAACGTAATGGGTTCAACTCTCAAGAAAAGCAAGAGCTTATAAAATGCATACTTTTAAATGCCCTGCTTTGGATCAAAGTGTCATCATGAATGTAAATGTAAATGCATAAATTAGCTCTACTACTGTATAATGATCATGATCCAGGCATTGGAGCAGAATGGATGCAGCACTTACACGACACACGGCGGGATGCCTTCTCCTTGTGGTGAGCAGGGTTCGCTCTCCTCCAGCACAGGACACTCTGCTCCTCCACCCACAGGGAACTGCTGCACCTGACGGGTGCGCGTCCGCTGGCCCTTTCGCCCGTTCAGATCGTAACACTCCTTCGAGCAGATGGACCAGTCTGACCACTCGCTCACTTCACAGTCCTTGGAGATCACACAGGCCTGATACGTCACTGGGAGAGTTTGCTGGGTGCACTGGCTGTAGAGACACAGAGGGAAGTCTGTTATTGAAACAGAAAACTAAAAGACAAAAATATCTCGATATGAAACTTTGTGAAAGATAAAAGATCATGATATTGTGCAACAAACATAAAACACAAGAAAAGAGATGCGATATTTGAGAATTTACATTAAGTACAGTGAGGGAAATAAGTATTTAAATCACACTGTGATTTTTCAAAATCTCCTACTTAGAAATCATGGAGGGGTCTGGAATTTTCAGCATAATTGCAATTCAACTATGAGAGACAGAATCTAAAAAAAAAAATCAGGAAATCACATTATATAATTTTTTAACAATTTATTTGTAAATTACTGTATCAAATAAGTATTTGATCACTTGAGTCAAGCATTTTAAATACTTAGTACATAAGCCTTTGTTAACAATTACAGAGGTCAAAGGGTTCCTGTAGTTCTTCACCAGGTTTGCACACACTGAAGGAGGGATTTTGCCCACTGATCTTCTCTAGATCTGTCAGGTTTCAGGGCTGTCGCTGAGCAACATGGAGTTTCAGCTCCCTCCAAAGATTTTCTATTAGATTTAGATCTGGAGACTGGCTAGACCACTCCAAAACCTTGAGTTGCTTCTTACGAAGCCACTCCTTGGTTCTCCTGGCTGTGTGCTTTGGGTCATTGGAAGACCCAGCCACGACCTATCTTTAATGCTCTGACTGAGGGAAGGAGGTTTTTGCCTAATATCTCACAATACATGGCCACGTTCATCCTCTCCTTAATACAGTGCAGTCATTCTGTCCCCTGTGCAGAAAAACACCCCAGAGCATGATGCTTCCAGCCCCATGCTTCACTGTAGGTATGGTATTATTGGGATGATACACATCCATCTTCCTCCAAATTCGGTAAATATAGGATTAAGACCAAAAAGTTTTACTTTGGTCTCATCTGACCACAGGACTTTCTCCCATGAATACTCTGGACCATCCAGATGGTCCCTGGCAAACGTCAGATGGGTCTTGACATGAGCTAACTTAAGCAGGGGAACCTTCCGTGCGATGCATGGTTTTAAAACATGACATCTTACTGTATTACTCATAGTACCCTTGAAAACAGTGGTCCTAGCTCTCTTCACGGCATTGATCAGCTCCTCCCGCATAATTCTGGACTGATTCTAGACCATTCTTGGCATCATTAATACCCCACGAGGAGAGATCTTCTGTGGGGCCCCAGTCTGAAGGACATTGACAGTCATCATTAGCCTCTTCCATTTTACTGACAATTGCTCCAACAGTTGCTCTTTCTTGGCAATTGCCCCGTAGCAGTTTCAGCTTTATCAAAAGTCTACATTTTATCTCTTGCGTCTTTTGACAGCTCTTTGGTTTTGGCCATGTTGCTACTTAGACTTTTGACTGATTGTGGGGTGCACAGGTGTCTTTATGACAGCTAGTGACCTCAAACAAGTGCTACTAAATTAGAATCATGAGCAGAGTGTAGCTGGACTATTTTAAAGCAAAATAACAGGTCTTTGAGGGTCAGAAATTTGGCTGAAAAGCAAGTGATCAAATACTTATTTCACACAGTAATTTACAAATAAATTGTTAAAAAGTCATACAATGTGATTTCTGCATTTTTATTTTTAGATTCTGTCTCTCACATTGCACCTATACTGAAAATTCCAGACCCCTCCATGATTTCTAAGTAGGAGATCTTGAAAAATCACAGTGTGATTAAATACTTATTTCCCTCACTGTATGACACTTTTCTAATTAATAATTTGTTAATACTTATTGATATAGTTTGTTACATTATATACATTATTTACATTAATGATGGATATATTTTAATGATGGAAATGCTGTTGTGCAAATGTAAATAGTGTAGTGAGAAATGCACCAAAGCCACTGAGAAAAACTGTAAAACATTATTGGAGAATAATTTGTCCTTTTAACTTTTTATGTGTTACTTAATTCTTAGTAATTATTTAAAAAAATTTACTTAGATAGATAGATAGATAGATAGATAGATAGATAGATAGATAGATAGATAGATAGATAGATAGATAGATAGATAGATAGATAGATAGATAGATAGATAGATAGATAGATAGATAGATAGATAGATAGATAGATAGATAGATCAGTTTTTTGTATTATTCTGTAAACAATTGAAGACATTTCTTACTAATTTAAATGAAAACTGTTGTCGTCTAGAATTGTTCTTATTATTAACAATAACAGTTGCCATGTATTCGCAGACATGTTTATCGACTTTTTGGACAAGACAATACCACTGTTTGAAGATTTAATAAATCAACATGAATAGGAATAAAAATGTTTGTTATTTTGACCAAAGTCAAAGGGGAAAACGCTACAAATGAAAACAGACTATATTATGGGTTGTTGTAGCCCAATATTGGGTCGAATATGGACAAACTCAACCACTGGTGTCATTTCATTAAAAAAATATATCTCAACATAGAATTTGTGCATATTTGACTCAACACTGGGTTACAACAACCCAACATTTTTAGAGTGTAGTTTTATTTGATTTTATTTGAAGTCTGAAGAAATGTTACCACACTGTATAAAAATCCTGGTTGCCTTAAATTTTAAGCTGAATCAAATTAACCTTATAAGTCCATTAAACTTATATTATGTTAAACTGACCTAAAACAGCTTGTGTAACTTATAAAATTAAGTTAGAACATGATTAACTTAGTTAAATAAGTTACTATGGACTAAAAACATATGTTGTCATGACTAATTGATCATATAATTTTTTACAGTGCAGACATCTATAGATTAAAACAAATGTTACAATCTTTTTAAACAGAAGGGTAATATTACTCTAAAACAGGGGTGTCCAAACTGGGTCCTGGAGGGCCGGTGTCCTGGAGAGTTTAGCTCCAACCCTAATCAAACACAGCTGAATCAGCTAATCAAGCTCTTACTAGATATACTAGAAACTTCCTGGCAGGTGTGTTGAAGCAAGTTGGAGCTAAACTCAGCAGGACACCGGCCCTCCAGGACCGAGTTTGGACACCCCTGCTCTTAAAGAATCATGGGTTGTTGTAATCCAAGTTGGGTCAAACATGAATAAACCTACCCAGCAGGCACAGGATATCAACATGACGTCAGATTGACATTGTACGCCAACGTCATGAGGACGTTGCATTTTGTTTGGAATTGAAAATCGCGTTGACGTCGGAACCCAACGGCAGGCTGACGTCAATGTCCAACATCCAACCAAAAATCAACCAAATATCAACGTGTAATGATGTTACAGCTTGACGTTGTGTGGATGTTTGATCAGACGTTGGATTTTAGTTGTCAAACCTAACAAATAAATGACAGTATTTGACATCATTATGACATTGGCTTAAGATGTTTGCTCGATGTTAGATTTTGGTCACTTTCCAACACAGCCTAAAATCAACGGCATATCAACGACATTTGACATCGTTATCGGACGTCAAGATAATGTTTTCCTTAGACGCTGGCTAGACATTGAATTTTGGTCACCTGATGTCACGTCCTAAACCTAACCTAATATTAACCTTTTATGACATTGTGTGCATGCTGGGTAGCTTTTGGATTAATAACCATTAATAGTCATTTATAATAATAATAACCCAACATTGGGTTTGCCCATATTTGACCCTTATAGCAACCCAGCATTTTTAGAATTTATTTAATTGTACAAAAATGACCAATATTGGTCCAAAAAAGCTTAAAAATGAGACTTCAAGACATGCACTGGATGGATGATGATGTCATTAATCTTATCTTACTCAATCGTCCCCATCCAATTACTGTATACCATTACAGATACATGCAAAATGTCATAACGATAGCGATCTTAATGCCGCTTACACTCTGACCCAGAGTTGTGCTCATCTCTGCTCTTTAATTTCAGCCTCGCCGCAGTCACTACGGATCGGGATTCAATTAAGATATGGATCAAACTATGACTTCCATGAATTTTAATTAAGAGGCATCAAAAGCCTGTGATGGTATGGCTTTGGGGTTTGTTGTGATCGAAACTGCGGCCCTCATTAGAGCTCTGACATAAGACACCAAACAAGATCTCATTTGTCTTAATCAGTCAGAAGAAGAAATCAGAGGCTCGGTTTAAAACACAGATCACGTCGGTGGAGTCAAAGGCTGCTGAATTAAATCTGTGCAAAGGCCATTGCTGAATTACATCTTTACACATTTATTACAGATTTTATATGTATTTTACTGGCATTGTAGTTGATTTCTTCAATATTGGGCAGGAGTTTATTTATTTTTGTAATTCATTCATTTATTCATTTTCCTTCGGCTTAGTCCCTTATTTATCAGGGGTCACCATAGCTGAATGAACCGACAACTATTCCAGCATATGTTTTACGCAGCTGATGCCCTTCTAGCTGCAACCCAGGAAACACCCATATACAGTCATTCACACACACACTCATACACTACGGCCAATTTAGTTCAACCAATTCACCTTTAGTGGATGTCTTTGGACTGTGGGGGAAACCGGAGCACCTGTAGGAAACATGCAAACTCGACACAGAAATGCCAACTGGCCCAGCCGGGACTCGAACCAGCGACCTTCTTGCTGTGGGCGAAAATGCTAACCACTGAGCCACCACCTTTTTACAATCACTTATTTATTTATTTTGTCTTAATGTGAATGTTTTTATTATGTACATAATTAATTATTTACATTGAATTACGATAATCAATCAGCAATATTAACACTTTAAATAATAAATACAAAAAAAAAAAAAAACATTAACTGGACTATAAAACAGTAAGATGTTTTTTTTTATTTTATTTTTAAAATTTTACTTTACAGGTTCATTTAGAATCTTTTTTTATTTTAAATAAAAGTCTTTAATTCATATTTTTCTGTTGTCAATATTAAGTAAATGAAAAAATAAATAAAAATTATTAGCAGAGTTTTCTTTTTATATTACAGCATCATAATGTTTAATGATAAAAAACAGTTAAAATGTTGATATTTTTATTTGAATATATCATTGTATGAAATCCATAAGAATATATAATCCATTTATACTACCAGTATCAATTCCATTAGAATGAATGCAATTTATTTATTTTATTTATTTATAACGTATCTAATCAAAAACAAACTGAACAAAAACTGTAAATATATGACCTACATATTTATTTCGAAAAAAACTAAATAAAACAACATGAATATTACTTTGAAAGGTTTTCAAAGTAAATACATTTGACCATTTTTTATAAAAAAAATTGATACATTTTTCAAGCTGCATGCAATGGTGTATCGATAAGCATATTTACAAATGTATCTTAAAAATCCAGAACCCAAAGTGTGTGTGATTCAGCAAAATATATTTGTTGTATTTATTTTCTACAGTTTACTCATGTAACAGAGAGATTATTTAACAAAAAATATTTTTAGACCTAAAGTGTTCCATCATACATACACACTTGGGACCAAACCATAACATAACATGCTCTAAGAGATAACATTTTATCTATTAAAAATCATTGTTATATATATATATATATATATATATATATATATATATATATATATATATATATATATATATATATATATATATATATATATATATATTAATAAATGAAGATATACATCGATTAATACATTTTTTTAATGTATTATAAGGTTACCTCTAACATTTGTTCTCCTACTAAAAACTATATTTTTATATTTAGAAAATATGTTATACAGTGGTCTCTCGCTATAACGTGGTTCACATTCCGGCCTTGTGGTTTCGTGGATTTTTTTTTATGCAATTTGACATGCTTTTTTTTGTTTTTGTTTTGTTTTGTTTTTCGCATTGTGTTCTGCGTCCTGATTAGCTGTAGACTGTTCGTCACCTTAGAATTATAAGGTTCTATCTGACATTTTGACATATTGAGTTATTGACATATTCTTATCAAATGACAAATTATTTACATTATGGGATGTTTTTTTATAAGTTGCTTACATTTTAGGATGTTTTAATTAAAAAAACAAATGTTACACACACACTGTTTGCAATGGAATGCAAAAACTTTGATAATAGCAGATAGAACCTTATAATTCCAAGGTGACGTATTGTCAATCAATCTTCATGTCTCCGGTACAGTACAGAATGCGGTCAGCTTGCCAAATTAACATAAATCTTTGATCGCTAGCAGTGTGTTTCAACAAGGATGCAAAAAGGGTTGTAACTGTCCACAGCAAGACCATCGTAAAGGGGGCCGCACACCGAATGCGCCGTGCCACGTAAGAATTGTAAACAGGTTTATATCAGGGTAGGCACATCGGTGCCACAAGTTGCCGGCTGTCTGCAGCGCCCAGCTACGACTCAGGACACTGTTCATATTTCTGCTGCTCCACAGAGTGCCATCTGAATAACTTCATTTTTAAATAACATGCGAATGTGCACATGCGCGAATGTCCACATAGTTGAAACCAGAAGTTTACATACACTCTAAAAAAAAGGAACATAACCATTTTTTTTTTAAATGTCTGATGGTAAATCATACTAAACGTTTACTATTTTAAGTCCATTAGGATTATCTAAATCATTTACATTTGCTAAATGCCAGAATAATGAGAGAATTGTTTTTTGAGAATTTTTAATTAATTTCTAAACAGTCAAAAGTTTACATACATTTCCTTGGTATTTTTTTAGCTTTACTTTTAAACTGTATAACTTTGGTCAAATGTTTTGGGTATCCTTCCACAAGCTTCTCACAATAGTTTAAAGGAATTTTGGCCCATTCCTCCTGACAGAATTGGTGTAACTGAGTCAGATTTGTAGGCTGTCTTGCTCGCACAAGCTTTTTCAACTCTGCCCACAAATTTTCTATGGGATTGAGTTCAGGGCTTTGTGATGGCCACTCCAAAACATTCACTCTCTTGTCCTTAAAGCACATTTTAACTAATTTGGCAGTATGCTTAGGGTGATGGTCTGTTAGGAAGACCCATTTGTGGCCAAGTTTTAATTTCCTGGCTGATGTCTTGAGATGTTGCTTCAGTATTTCTACATAATGTTCATCTAATGTTCTACATAAATACCATCTATGCTGTGAAGTGGACCAGTCCCTCCTGCAGCAAAACAGCCCTACAACATGATGCTGCCACCCCCATACTTCACAGTTGGGATGGTGTTCCTAGGCTTGTAAGCTTTCCCCTTTGTCCTCCAAATGTAACACTGGTCATTATGGCGAAACAGTTCAATCTTAGTTCCATCAGACCACAGGACATGTCTCCCAAAATTTGTCTTTTTCCCAGTATAATTTAGCAAATTGTAATCTGGCTTTTTTGTTGATTCTGGCTTGTTGATTTTCCCATGATATCACACAAGGAAGCAGTGTGTTTGAAGTTTTCCTTAAATACTTTTCTACAGTTGTGCCTCCAATTAACTCAAAAGTTGTCAATTAGCCAATCAGAATCTTCCAAAACCTTGACACCATCATCTGAGCTTTTTCAGAGGCATAATAATCCTATTGTATGTAAACTTGACTTTCAAAAAAGTTATAACACTTTCTCAAAAAATATCTCTCATTATTCTGCTATTAAGCATAACAGAAACATTTGATAATCCTAACTTATCTAAAAGAGAAAACGTTTAGTCACATTAACATCTGACTTTTTTAAAAATGGTTATGTGCCTTTTTATACAGTGTATGTAAACTTCTGGTTTCAACTGTATTTCCAACTGTCATGTGTGCGCCACATCCGGTGTGCGACCCCCTTAAGGATGGAGTCTGCTTTAGTTTTGTGAATCAGTGACTGCAGGATAAAGAACATCATGCTGGATGCACATCAAGCAAAATGCTTTATGAACCTTTTGAGGGACCACTGTATATCTATATTTTCAACATAAAATATCCCATAACTGCAATGTAATTTCCACCAAATCTATACAGTTCGGTCCCCTAATACCAAATGAAAAGCTCCATTGTGTTAATTCTAATCAAGCTTGCTTTCAAATCATTAAATTATTTAAATTGTATAAAAATATTAAATACATTTGTGTGTATTAATTTACTCATACTGTTCTGAAACTTGGCATTATTACAGTAGCACTCCTCATACAGCCTCTTTAGAATCACATTTTGTAATCCTCATTTAAAAGTCTGTTTGAAAAAGTACAGTTTTCGGATGCATAAAATACCTGGAAAATGTCATTTTCAGCATAGTTGATGCATAATTTGAAATCAAACCCTACATTTTCTGAAAACACAAATTAAGAGCCTAATCAAGTCTGACGGTCTTTACCGCTGTGCGAGGTCTGATTTTGCTTTCTCTTGTTTCTGACCTTGCCATTGCATACATTTGATCCGGGGCAGGACGCTGCATTAATGCGGTCATCAGAATCAGCCATAAGCCTCTTTGGGGATTTGAGCCATCTGTGAAGTCAATGAGTAGCTCTAATGTACTGATCTGCCTGGGACAGCCCGCATCTCTCTCCCATCTTCCAGTGCTAATCCCACATAACAACAAACACAGCAAAAATGACACGTCCCCATTCTGACTGCAGAAAGATACAGTGAGCATGACATGAGGATTTTTTTTTTGAGGGTTGACGGGCTGAAATTCACTTTGAAAGTTGCTTGTAGTGATATACCCGTTTCACTTGACAATACCAAAGCGGATTAAAAGTCACCATGTGAGACAGAATGAGGACATATATTGAATATTTCTGAGTAGAGATCCAGAGATCTTGATTTTTTACAAGCAACATGTTCAATTCTGATCCCGATTTCAAATATTCTGAACAAATGCAAATATGGAAATGCACTGCAAATACCACAGACAAGGAAATGCATGGGGGGCTAAAAATACACAAACATGATGATCAGGGGTCCGTTCTTTGTACCTCGGTTAAATGATCTAAGATAATTTTGACAGATCCTGGATCTTTTAATCTTGATAACTGATCTCTGGCTAATTGGGTTCTTCAAACAAGTTCACAAATCAGAAATGTCTGGATGAACTGATCTGAGATCTCTGCATGTGTTGTGAAGGACAGATCTATCGTTCCTTGAAATCATGATTAGCAATGCAACAATTGGCTGACGGCACAACATCGTAATGACATCATCTGATTAATATTTAATTATCCATGTGAGCAAAATTAAATACAATCTGCAGTAAACGGTTTGTTAAATATGATACGCAATAACTTTCCACATTTGTTGTGGGCTGCAGGCTTTACACTTTCATGTGTCAAGAGTATTTAGCAATTGATTTAGTTGTACTTTTAGAGTGAATTTTATTCATTATAGTAGGCCTATTCAAGTTTCTTTATCGGCAGTAATCAGTAATAACTGCCTGTTTAAATAAATTTTGCATTAAAAAAAAGCATTTTGATATTGGTAAAGCTGTCTGCAACTTTTGCGAAGCATCAAATCACTGGCATATTAGCCATCAAAATGTGTGCATGACTGCATTATTATTCCTTTCCTTTACAAAAAAAAAACAAAAAAAAAACAGTTGAATATTTTGCATGTCTATTGTCATACACAAATTGTACTAAAACTAGGTCCATACCTTAAAATAGTACGCGTTTGTGTCTAAAAAATCCATTTTAATAAATGTTCTCTTTGAACCCCTTGTGGAGAGAACACCTCCATGACAGTTTTTGTACTTTTATTTTATATATATATATATATATATACAGTTGAAGTCAGAATTATTAGCCCACCTTTGATTTTTTTCTTTCTTTTTTAAATATTTCCCAAATGATGTTTAACAGATCAAGGATATTTTCACAGTATGTCTGATAATATTTTTCTTCTGGAGAGAGTCTTATTTGTTTTATTTCGGCTAAATTGAAGGCAGCTTTTAATTTTTTAAAAAACATTTTAAGGTCAAAATTATTAGCCCCTTTAAGCTATTTCTTTTTTCGATAGTCTACAGAACAAACCATCGTTATACAATAACTTGCCTAATTACCCTAACCTGCCTAGTTAACCTAATTAACCTAGTTAAGCCTTTAAATGTCCCTTTAAGCTGTATAGAAGTGTCTTGAAAAATATCTAGTAAAATATTATGTACTGTCATCATGGCAAAGACAAAATAAATCAGTTATTAGAAATGAGTTATTAAAAATATTATGTTTAGAAATGTGTTGAAAAAATCTTCTCTCCGGTAAACAGAAATTGGGAAAAAAAATAAACAAGGGGCCAAAAATTCTGGAGGGCTTATAATTCTGACTTCAACTGTATGTACATATATATACAGTATATACTATTTTCCCCAGTGTATATAATCTATAGCTTACTACTGAACTAAGAAGATATCAGCATGCGGTACATACTTTCAGTATTACCTGCTTAAAAAGACCCGATCTTTTCCTGTTTATATGAAATGAGCCTGCTCCTGAGCAGGTTTGAACTTCCAGACTTGCTGCTATGACAACAACTTTCGGATGAGTTTTAAGGAACAAAACGATCCTGGATCATGTCAAATTGTCAATAACCAAATCCAGCTAATTGAGTAATCCACTTATGAAGAACAGACACCAGGTGCTAAAACAAACAAACAAACAAACAAACAAAACAAACAAACTAAAATCTCACCTCTCAGGTCTCTGACAACACCACTGATTGTAAACAGGAAATAGCCGGGTTCGTCATGTATTATGGTCCCCCATTGTGGTCTGCACTGTTTGCAGCACATTTCTTTATTTGCATTTGTTGTAATATTTGCATGAGCTGTCAATTTCATACAATTGTTTCCTTCTTTTTTTGGTTTTATTCTGTTTGTGTTTTTTTTTACTTTGCAGTTTTTAACTTTTCTTAATTTGACAGTGCATTTGAGCTCTGTTGGCCACCATATTTTACACACTTTGTATTATAAAAATATTGCAATACAGTATGTATGAGGCTTTGAAGCGGGTGGGTGATGTATGCAAGTCCAAAACAGAAACTCACTGAATTATTATTTTTTTTAAATGGCCATTTTTCTTTTCAGCCCAATCAATTGATCAAATCAAACACGGGAACCACTTGGCACAAAAAAGCCATTTTATGTGTTACATAAAACTACTGACTGGTTTAACTGAAAATTGATAGGAAATGATGAGGGACATTTCCCAGGGAAAATGACCATTAAATTGTTAGAATGATGCAATTACATTCCGGGCAGGCAGTTAGTAATGGAGTGATGGGATAATGGGAAGGCGATGGGCTTGGGTCATCCTACAGTATATGAGAGTGTTGCTCCATAAATGAGATTCCTCTCTCTCTGGTTAGTCTATTGCTGACAGACTCAGTGAAAGTTCCTCAAGGAAAACTCTACCGCAAGACCTGTTTAAAATTCCAGTTATCATACTTCACAATCCCCACGTGAGAGACAAATAATAACAGGGAGCAGATTAAATGAGCAGTTGCCGTTCAGACTTAGCATGCAGCGCAGAGAGTACAGAACACACATAAATAGATAAATACTACAGTAGGAGCGGATTTGAAAACATGCCGCAATTTATTATTAATAAGCCTCAGGATCTATAAACGGCCTTATGTTTTTTCTGTGAAAGACATTGTTGACTTTGCTAAAGCTGGAGTGTGTCAGATATGATATCAATAAACAACTGAAGAGTATTTTTGTTGACTAACAGCATCATTTTCCAGTTTTCACTTAGTTTGCAAGATGTTGAGCCGTTTTAAAGTGACTCAAACACTTTAATAGCAGGTTGTCCACACTTTCAGATTAAGCAAAACAAGCTTGCTATTATTAGAATTCTGTCATGAACACTCTTTGGATTTAGTATGGTAATGAATGAGCAATATCACACTCGTAGCAGTGCGATGTGGTTGTATATCAGCACTGGCACTGGTGCGAGGTGCCTTAGTGTCCCACCAGTGACGATATACAGCCACATCGCACTGCTACGAGTGTGATATTGCGTTTATACAACAGTTCGACGGCATAATCGTATATATGAAAAAGAAAAGAAAACACAGAGTCTCAAAATCCTTTTGTAAGAGGAACTACTTTCATTTGCCATTCCTTCACATCTGTTGCTATTCCACCAACGTCACTTTAGAGCTAGTTTTTGGATGATTCTCTAGCGTAATGTCTAAAGTGATGACAAAACAGGTGATTTTGCTCACATTTTAAAATTATAAGGCTGAACGACATGAAATGTCATCAGTCTACAGAGATTTCCCAGTATTTCTCTGTTTCAATTGGGAGATCACAATAATTAACCCCGAAAAAGCCAGAGCAACGCAAACAATACCAGATTACTGTTGAGTTTGTGATATGGAAAAACGCTAAACACATTCAGGCATTTCTTCTTTATTTCTATTTACTGAATTAGTCTGCAGTAACCAAAACAGGAGGCGATTTAGAAACAGATGGCTATCGGTTTTAAGACTTTAAGATGAGTCCAATCTCACACTCAACACACCACAATTACTAAGGTATAAATACAGCACTATAACATACAAATGAGAGAGATCGACTTAGAAAGTCACTTACCAGTTTTAGAATGATTTGATCAGCTGTAGTTTAAAATTCCTCTGCATTTTTCCTCCTCTAAGGGCTTATTATGTGGTCTCTGTCACCATCTTGTGGATGGACAACGTCAATCATCTTTGGTCTGCTCAATGAAACTATAAATATTTAAAATAGGCACTATCCTTATAAATAAACTGCATAGTTGCAATCTAAACAACTACATTTTTAACTGAAAAAGCCTCAAAAGTACATTATGTTGTCCAACAGCAGCAATATTTGTCAAACTGTAGAACGCCCTCTGCTTGTTGCTGTATGTGGGCGGAGTAATACACAAGGGTGAAGGGTTAAGAGGCTGTTGTATAAATATGTATATGGCAATGTTGATGTATTTGGTCATGGCGGTATAGAATCGCTACACTGCTGCTGCTTTGATTATTATGGTAGAGCAAGTATCGAGACCTGCTCCTGCTAGTATATACACAGACATGCCATCTGAGATTATAACATGCTGCAATACACAAGAGGACTGAGTAAAGCAGAAAATCTACTGCAAATGACAATCGGTTCAACATTACAGTCAGAATTGACCACCAGTCTAGTTCAGTTTAAATTATCTCAGCATAAAGTGTGTCAACGATTAAGAAAAACTTAACTCAAACTTCACCTTTCGATGTGAAGCACCTTCTTATGTTTCCTGAGGCTGCAATGTGTTGACTATAATATTATCAAAGAGCTTGAGAGCATGTTTTTAAAAATTAAGTATAGATGTGCGGTGGAATCTTGTTTGTGTGTTCTGGTGAATGTGGGCTTGTTGTATTCCTATGGTGTCAAACAGACATTGATGTCTACTCTACGCTCTTTTGTACTTTCTTACACACTGCACTGTGACTGAAGACTGACCAGTTTTCACACTATGAGGAGCAGAAACACTGGAGATGGCAAGAAGGCAATGCTGACATGTTGTAACTCAGTTGATAAGGTCACTGAGTCTGTGCCATAGACTGTAAAAGATATGGACGTAGTGTCCGTGACGTCACCCATAGGTTTCTGATCACTGCAATATCATCTGATAATTGCAGGAAATAATTCCAAAAGGCAAATGACGGTGTAAAGAAACATTAACCAAAACAAATACACGATCTACATGCCGAGCTCAGCGGCTAATTAGCCAGAATCAGCTAAGGTGACGAGACAGCGAGCAGCGAGGGCTAGCTGTCACTCAAGTGGCCACGCCCTTAATTATGCAAACTTAATATAACCTAATAAAAACGAAACGGATGAGTTATAAAAAAATTCACCCCCCTCAGAGTTGTCATGAAGGGTAATCATAGCTATATGCACCAAAGCCATCGTTTGTACCAGGCTGTAAACATGTTTTTATCAGCTGTAAAAATGGCCAATTTACCAATGCAGAAAGAAAGCCCTTGGACTTCCTGGAGCCAGCCCCCCAGGCGAGTCGATGAACTGCAGTTTTAGTTACTTCCGTATTGGCTTCCCGAGGGAGAGCGGGAGGTTGCCGCTTGGTCTGTGCTTATGTTCTGCTTTAAAATCCCACTGAAATCACTTTTCACTCACAGTTCTCTTTCCTGTGCATTGGCTGTATTTATTTTATATGGGTACAAATATTGATTCTGATCAAATACAATAATCTGAACAATCTCACATTAATCCAGTTAAATCAAATGTTTTAAATAGACCTAAACAAGCATTTAAAAGTTCAGAGTTCGTAAGAATTGATTGATTTATTTAAATGAATACTTTAATTCAGCATTGGAAATTAAACATTAAATGTATCTATTTCAATGTTCTTTTGAACTTTCTATTAATCCAAGAATATTATTTTTAGCATATGTCTCGTTCTCGAATCAGATTGACTGATGTTAGCTGTGCGATATTCTGCAATAGCAGCACTCATACAGCCTCCTCACCCTTCTGTATTACTCCGCCCACATAGAGTGACAGCAGATCAATAGACTCACTACAGTTTGACAAATATTGCAGCTGTTGGACAACATAATGTACTTTTGAGGCTTTTTTAGTTAAGAATGTAGTTGTTTAGATTGCAACTATGCAGTTTATTCATAAGGACAGTGCCTATTTTAAATATTTATAATATTGGAGATACAGTGTGTTGGCGGCCATTAACCTGTCATTCTGAGCAGAGCAAAGATGATTGACGTTCCGCCACAAGATGGCAACAGAGTCCGCATAGTAAGCCCTTTGAGGAGAAAAACTCAGCATAATTTCAAACTACAGCTGATCAAATCATTACAAAACAGGTAAGTGACATTCTAAGTCGATCTCTCTCTCTCTTTTGTATGTTGTAGTGCTGTATTTATACCACAGTCTGGTAGTGTTTCAGGTAGTGTTTGCTTTGCTTTGGTTTTTTCGGGGTTAATTATTGTAATCTCCCGATTGCAACAGAGAAATACTGAGAAATGGCCTTAGACTGAAAGCATTTCATGCCGTTCAGCCTTATAATGTTAAAATGTGAGCAAAATCACCTGTTTTGTCATCACCTTAGACATGCTAGAGAATCATTCAAATACTAGCTCTAAAGTAACTTTTGTGAATGAGCAACGGTTTCTGCTGTTCTGACGTCAGCTGCTGATGTGAATGAACGGAGGAAGAAAGTAGTTCCTCATACGAAAGGATTTTTAGACTCTCTTATGTTTAATTTTATTTTTTATATACAAGATTATGCCGTAGAACTGTTGTATAAATGCAATATCACACTCGTAGCAGTGCAATGTGGCTGTATATCAGCACTGGTGGGACACTAAGGCACTCGCCCTGTGTCGCACACCTCCCACCAGTGCCGATATACAGACATACTGCTACTCTAAGCTTTAGTTTTGGTATTACAAGAATAAATTAAATTATATTTTAAACTTTTACTGTTTTTACTATATTTTACAAATAAATGCAGCGTGTGTAGTTCATTTTATTATAACATGTTCAAATTGGTAAAATTGTGATTTTAAAAAATCCTTGCATATCTTACAATAATATACCTTATATTAATATAATCTTACAATCAATAATAGCTGAAAAATAGAATTCTTTAATACATATGCATTTAAAATAAATGAATTGGAGATTAAAATAATTAAATCAGCCAATTAATTAATCAATCAATCAATCAATCAATCAATCAATCATGAATCTATGTTTAAATGGTACAGTATCCAATCAAACCTAAACAGATGATAATTTTCCACACAAAATGGGACCTTTAAAGAAGAAAAACAACTTTATCTAAACGTCATATTTAAATCATGCATGAAAACATAAAGTAAAGCAGAAGAAGCTGACCTGATTGACGCTGTGCTTCCGCTTCGATGCACACAGGTCACCTCCCGAGTCTGGTAGCCCACCTGGAGGTCCCAAAACTTCAGGCCCTGTCGGTTCTGACGGTTCCTCGTCCTCTTCTTCTTGATGAGCTCCCGGGTCTCAGGATCCCTCATCCTCTTCTTCTCCTTGACCCTTTCCCTCACACGTTCTCCTTTGCTTTCTCTCAACTCCTTCTTCTCCTTATTCTTGCGCCGCTTTCCCTGACGCTCCTGTCTTGCCTGCCGATCCCGCTTTGCTTTTCGTTCTGCTTTGGGTTCTCTGGCTTCTCGTGTATCCCTGGCTTGTCTTATAGGTGAAGCCATGCACTGACCCCAAGGTCCCACTCTCAAACTGTGCAGGCTCTCCACGCCCTCGCATTTGCCCGGCTGGCAAGTGCGAAACTCTGTGAGATTAGGGCAAGCCGAACCACCGAAAAGTGGAGGAGCAAGAACCGAACGCAAGCGATTCTGCAGCCCCATCCCACAACTCTTAGAGCAGGACGTCCATGGGGAAAACTCGGACACAACACAGTCACGTGGACACGGGATAAGGCAGGCCTGCTCTAAACGTGGCTTGGGCTCAAAGTACTCACAGATGGCATCTTCCGCCGGGACGCCGTCCGACTTATGCACACAGCCCACTTCCCGCGTCTGGATGCCCTCTTCGCCCCGAGTGCACACCGCTGGCCTTGGCACGCCGGCATTGCGCATGGACACCGGGACGCATTGGTTCCAGGCCCCTAGCTGCCAATCGTACAGCTCTTTGTGCCAATCGCACACCCGGAAGCAGCTCTGTTGGTTGCTCGGCCGCTCCGACTGTTGGCAGTTGGTGTGTAACGTTGTCCAGCCTTCAGAGTGGGCACACCATACTGCTCGGCTTTGACTTCCTCCCGGACCACACTCACTACCCATGCACCTTCCCCATGGTCCTAAATGACAGACAAAGACAAAACAGAAACACATTTATAATGAAGTCAATCGAGCGATTGAGTCAGCAGTGTTGGTTTGCACGCATGTTCAATATCCTGATTGCATCCTCTTTCACTTCCTGTGCAGGTCATAACGTCATGCACTTAAGACATTAAACAGAGTTAAGAACAGGACATGTGCTGGAGGAGTCAAATGCCCATCGCCTGAATCAATATATGCCTGTATTCCCAGGGACTCTATAATTCAAAGCACTCTAGGGAGGTGCAGTGGTGAAGACAAGCTGATTTTACTGATGGATTTCACAGCGTGTTGGAGACATCTTTGAGGAGAGGGTCAGAGAGTGCAGGAGACCAAAGAATAAAAGCTGGCACGTTGTCTTACAAAGTAGCGCTTCACATGCATGCTGGGTTTCGAAATAAATGTAGCTCATGAATATTAATTAGGCTATGTTCAAATGCTATTCTGTTTCTGTAATTAAATATTAACATTTTAATAAAAAGAAACATTACTTTCAAGTCAAAACTGAAATTAAACTAGTAACAGTAGTAGGAGTAGTAGTATAATTTATTTATAATTTAATATATTTATTATAAATGGGGCGGATAGCCATTCATCCAACCACCAGAGGGAGCTCTCTCCTGAATATTGACTCTGTGTTTCCTAGGTGGTAACTTCCTGGTTGCCACCATATATAAACACAGGTTGCATTCGAAATTGCATACTTCCATACTATATAGTACGCTAAAATCAGTATGTCCGAATTCATAGAATTTGAAAAACAGTATGCGAGAAGTACCCGGATGATAGGGGTGTGAACCTACACTGGTCTCACGGTTCGGTTCGGTTACGATTATCATGCCATCGATTTGGTTCAATTCGATATCTCGGTGCATCACGGTGCATTGACGATGCTTTCCATTCATAATTACATTTTTTTCTTTACAACACAAGAAAAAAAATTGTATTAAAATCTATAAATATGTTTATATTTATATATTACTTGTAATACAATTTTGTCCTTTAATACAAGCAGTCAGATATATGAACTGTACCTTTAATTTTACCTGCTCAAAAAAAAAAAACACTTTGTGAATGAAAACTCCAATACATGCACAGAAGACAGCACGAGCAATTCATAAAAGTTTCATAACCAATAAACGAATGTAAATATTATCCCACTTGCTTTTTAAGCGCTGGCAAGTTCTTACACCCCTATGATTGGTCATTGTCTTCACCCGCTCAACAGAAAGGGCTGCGCTTGGCTTTAGAAACGAAAGCGCTGTTCACCCATGAGTGACGCGGGAAAAACAGCCGCGGGTCAGTCTATATGCGCATAATACGTGGTTATCAGGTAATCCGTAATAGAATAAAAACAATACAATAAACTCCACAAACAGCCGAGAGGAGGGAAATTTACCTCACGAACATGCCAGCGGGTCAAATGCCCCTCGTGTGGGAGAGAGAGAGTTAGAGTTTTACAGTATTTCTCCCTAGCAGTGAAATAGCGGCTCGTGCTTTACCATTCCTCAGTGTCAGTGAAAGATCTGCTTTTTAAGTAGTAGGAGTGTTTATTTTACTCACCTTCACCTCCTTCGCCATAGTATGCTACCGCGACATCGCGCATAGGGGATAAATGACGTCAGTGCGTAACAACCGGTTATGATCTATTACTGAACCGATATCGAATTGTTCCCAACTGCATCGGGGTGCACCGAAGAAACAATTAATTTTGACACCCCTAGCGGATGACCTACTACTTCTGGCGAGATTCTGAAGTGTGCATCTGATGCATGCTGTGCTATCCCTTGATGCCTTGCGAGAGACTTCATGAATCGAAGTTAAGTGACGCAACTCACGCCGGTTAGTCACGTGATCATGGCAAAATTTTAGATGTAGTAAGTCCGAGTTCCATTCATACTACTCACATTCATACTGTATAGAACAATCGAGTAGTACATTCAAATTCAAATGCAGTACCTACTGAGTAGTAGGCGATTTCGGACGCAGCCACAATGTTTTTATCTTTTTATTGCAAAGTATTGCCAGTTCTACTGCATTACCAAGCGTTCTTTTTCTATTTTGTTATGACATTTATACTTGCCTTTTAACTACTGCCTTTTGGAATTTAGACTCTGCTTTGACTCTGTTTTCGACTACGATCCTGCCTGTGTTTTTTGTTTACTGTTTAATACATTTCCAACATTTGGATTTACTCTGCCTCCATGTTGTCACCTATGACTCCCTCACAATGTTGTTGCAGACATACACTAAACAAACAGTAACAACAATTAAAAAAAGAAACAAGTAAGATTAAGATAAACTCTTCTTAAATATTTTTTCTAAACAAGAGTATATCTTGATCTTACTTTTAGATATATTTTACTTAATAACTAATAAACTTTAGGGGAAAAGTGGGGTGTTTCAGCTTAAATTTGGGTCAAATATAGACAAGCACAGTAATAAGGTCAAAAACATGGTTTTAAAACTATTTTAAAATTCAATCCAATGTTTGGGCTACTTAATATCTGACAACCCAACAACCAAGGGGAATATAAACAGATTAGGGCTAAATAATGTAAAAACTCATCAATTAATTAAAAACGCTGTTGCCTTTTTTAAACACAAAACTTAGGGCAAGTCGATATTTATTTCATTTCCTTTTGACAAATTCAACTGTTACTATTTAATTTGAATATGCACAAATCTAATCTGAAATAGATCTTCCAACATAATCTACCTTAAGCTTCAGAATTTTAATGAACATTGATTATTAAACAGATGCTCATCATTGTAATATTCATAATTAACTCTAGGGCTGCGTCCGAAATCACCTACTGCTCAGTAGGTACTGCATTTGATTTTGAATTTACTACTTGATCGTTAGAAAAGTATGTTCTATACAGTATGAATGTGAGTAAATGGAACTCGAACGTACTACATCTGCCATTTTGTCATGATCATGTGACCTACCCACATCAGTTGCGTCACTTCACTCCCATTCATAAATTCTCTCGTGGTGCATCATGGGATTGTGTAGCGTGCATCAGATGCACAGAATCTTGCCGGAAGTAGTAGATCATCCATGTATTTCTTGCATACTGATTTTCGAATTCAGTGAATTCGGACATACTACACAGCTCGCATACTGATTTTAGCATACTATATAGTATGGAAGTATGCAATCTTAAATGCAGCCTATGACTTTATTTCTTCTACGCAACATCAAATAAGAAATTCAAGAAACTCATTAAAGTCAGGGGGTTCCTAAACAATGCTGACTTTAATGCATGGCCAAATATATTCCAACACAAATACACAAAGTTTTGAACAACAAAGTGAAGGATAGTTCATGTTTTCTAAGCTAAATATCCTATATTTATAGTATAAATCATTGATATAGTTCTATTCTTGTTGTTATAGTTCTTTTCTTGTTTCATTACAGTTGCTAAGCTAAAGCTGCAATCTGCAACCCCTTATCTCCTCTAGATCTCCTACATTTTCAGTCTCTACAGAGCACTATAATACAAGTGTACAGTAATTTACAGCAAGCTGACAGATTAACTCAAATTCAGTCTGACTATTTGCTGAGGTCATGGATTTGAAAGAAAAAAAGTTCACACATAAAACAAATGATGTTATATAGCCTCTCTGTTTTCATATTTTGCATTCCCATTCTGTAAAAAAATCCCCCGAGGTCAATTCATTTGATTGCAAAAGCAAGGATGAGATCTTCTTGTGGTTCATTGTGTGCTCTCATATCTGTCTTATAAAGTGCCTTGACCAAGCAATGATTTATTTAACAGAAAAAGAGGCCATTTCCAGCCCTGCTTTATGACTTCACTCGATAAATACGAGACAAGGCGATGTAAATGTCATCGGAAGAAGCAGCAGGCTGAATTAGCCTACAGCTGCAACCACAAGGACCAGGTCAATACAGATCAATACCAACCACAAGAAACTGCTTCAGATACAACAGGTAGAGCCACCACAAACCGACTGACCTCAAACAATTGAGAAAAAAAAGACATTAATATGCTGTGTGCGTGCATTTCCCCACCAGCCGTTCCAAATACAAGCTTCTGATTTAATAAAGAAACTAGCGGCGACTTATTTCACACGCAGTTTGTCACATGGTTAGCCACTGTAAACTCCAATTTTCTGGGGAAATCACGAGCAATTTGATTTTGAGAGCAAGAAGGAAGATTACAATTCCACACAAGCGAACACAGCCTGATTCAAACGCTCAACTTACAAAATTTAAAGGAAATTGAAGGTTAAGCACAAGTAAAGCTCAATAGACAGCTTTTGCAGCATAATGTTGATTGCCCGGCCAACAAAAAAAAGTCATTTGTTTTTCCTTTTTCATATATCTTTCACAGACATTGATGGATTTTCAGGCTCTCTATGTTGTCGTTGTTATATGACAGAGGGCGTTATTTAATAAAGCTTCTGAAAGGATACAAAATCTCTCTATCCAAAGTAAGCAGAAACAAGAGCTACATCTGAAATTGCATATATACTTCTTTAGCAGTGTGTGATGAAAGAAGCATGTCTGAATTGAAAAAAGCAGGCTAAAGGTTTCAGAATGCTAACATTGTGAATGTAGCATATTTACTGTATACTCATCGGCCACTTTATTAGGTACACCTTACTAGTACTAGGTTGGACCCACTTTTGCTTAATCCTTCATGGTATAGATTCGACTAGGTACTGAAAATATTACTCAGAGATTTTGGTCCATATTGACATGATAGCATCACACAGTTGCAGCAGATTTGTTGGCTGCACATCCATGATGTGAATCTCCACCACATCCCAAAGGTGCTCTATTGGATTGGATCTGGTGACTGTAGAGCCAATTTGAATACAGTGAACTTCTTGAATCATGTTCAACAAACCAGTCTGAGATGATTCACACTTTATGACATGGTGCACTATCGTGTTAAAAGTCTGGCACCAACACCCATGCTATGTTTAAAGTCACTTAAATCACCTTTCTTCCCCATTCTGATGCTGTAGCAGATTGTCTTGACCATGTCTACATGCCTAAATGCATTGAGTTCCATTGATTGGCTGAGTAGAAATTTGCGTTAACGAGCAGTTGGACAGGTGTACCTAATAAAGTGGCCGGTGAGTGTATATTCATAAAACAATGTACTTTTTTAGTTTAGCATATATGATGTTGATCAATAAAAGCAAGGTGCGAGTTAAAGAGGGGTTTCATGCCCTTAATTAGCTCATGGCCCCTTAAAGGATGTCAAAACAATGTATGTGTGATAGTTCACACTGATCTGCATCTTAGGCCCCTTTTAATTCAATTAAATTCACCTTTATTTGTATAGCGCTTATACAATGTAGATTGTGTCAAAGCAGCTTCACATATAAGATTATAGTAAATTGAAACAGTGTTAGTCCAGTTTTCAGAGTTTAAGTTCAGTTCAGTTTGGCTCAGTTCAGTGTGGGTTAATAATCACTACTGAGAGTCCAAACACTAAAGAGCAAATCTATCGATGCGCAGCTCTACAGATCCAGAACCATGCAAGCCAGTGGCGACAGCGTAGAGGAAAAAAACTTCACCAACTGGCGAAAGTGAAGAATTAAAAAAACCTCAAGAGAAACCAGGCTCAGTTGGGCACGACCATTTCTCCTATGGCCAAACGTCTTGTGCAGTCTAGGCGCCGGAGGCTGGAGAATGCTGGACCTCAGCGACGACTCGTCTGTCCTTTACACTAATACGTTTTAGTTTTAAAACGCATATGTTTTGCTATGGTTACGCCATTTGTCCACACTACGCTGAAGTCTTCAAGCCCCGAAAACGGATCGTTTTGAAAACGCTGGAGAGGCCGTTTTCATTTTAAAACGCTCTTGCTCTGTCTCAGTGTGGATGGGGGAAAACGGAGACATCTGAAAACAGAGGCGGGGCTGCAGACATTCTCCTCTCTGATTGGGGCTTTTTCCTCAATATTAAGTAGCCTACACACAGTTCAGTCCTGCATCCTCTCCTTGTAAGTTTAGACTTCCCAAGTTTGATATTGAAAACAAACTCACGAGTACACATCGGGTAATCTTTAAAGGCAACAGTGTACTCTATAACCTCATTCACATCATGCTCTTTCACTATCTTAACAATAAAATGAAAACATGATGTGAGGAACTGCCTATTTTCAATTTGATATTACCCTAACAGACATCAAAAATGTTGAGGCGTCGTGTAGTTGCATAATACGACCGTCATCTTCATGCATATTTATAAAAAACCAAAGCCTATAACATTACTGCCTCCTTTCATTTTATTGAAAATACGAGACATACCCTCTCTTTCACTGGATATCAGTTTTAATAATCCATAATGACCATTATAAAAGTACAACGTACAATATGTTTATACAATACAGGAAATAAAGGCAAGCAATTAGTCAAATTTCCAGAATCAGTGTACATGATTACATTAATTAATATATGAACTTATCTTTGCGCTAAGCCAAAACATGTTCCCTGAGAACAAGTAATAGATTCAAAAGACCAAAGTCGGGGAGTATGTAGTTAGATATAGACAACAAGATGAATTAAATCTCACGTTTAACAAATATAGTGAGATTAGATCCAGCGGTAGATCCTTGATGAACAGTTCGACGTGCACAGCTCTCATATGGGTGTGCTCAAAGCACGCTGCAGCGCATGCCAGAGAGTGTGTGTGTGGACACGTGATGTGCGTTTTCAGTGGTTTAATGTAGACGCTGAGTTGTTCAGAAACGCTGGGTGAAACGCTAGTGTGGACGTGGATCGTTTTCATTCTAAAACGCTGTTTTAAAACTAAAACGTACTAGTGTAAACGGGGCCTTAAAGGGGAACTATTATGCAACAATCCCTTTATAACGAGTTTAAACAAAGTTGTGTAGAAACAGTCTGTGAATTCACCCAGCTTCTGATAGTAAAAATGTATACATTTAATTTTTTAGAATCACACTTCATAAATACAGTCTGCAGAAATGCTTTTAATTGGCATTCTCACTTTGTACGTGTCATCAGAGGGGAAAATTAAGAGGGGACCAATTAATACTGGAATTTCCCGCTGACATTTGAGCGCAGTTGAACACGTTCTTAAACACCGCTGCTTTGCCATTGTGTTTACATGCTCAACAGAAATGACCATGATTGGTCGAGAAGGTCATCTGTTCACCAAACACACTGCTGTTTACTGAGTGTAAACACAGATGCAGGGACACTGGAGTGTTTCAAAGTCACGTCGATCTTTAAAACGCTCCAGTGTCGCTGTATCTGTGTTTACACTAAGTAAACAGCGGTGAGTTCGGTGAACTGATGACCTTCACGACTAATGACAGTCATTTTTGTTGAGCACGTGAACACAATGGCAAATCAGCGCTGTTTAAGAACTTGCTCAACAGCGCTCAAATGCTAGCAGGAAATGGACGTTTTTTAAATTACAGTATTGTTTGGTATCGAATTCCGGTATCGTGACAATCCTATAAGATTCAAAGCCTAAAAGGGGTAGTTTCTAAGAGTTATGAAACATTATTTGTTGGGTATTTTGAGCTGAAACTTCACATACACACTTTAGGGACATCAGAGATTTATTTTACATCTTGTAAAAAGAGGTATAATAGGTTAAAAGGGGCAGTTTCAAATACTTTGTTGGATATTTTGAGCTGAAACTTCACATACACTCTAGGAACATCAGAGAATTAAATATTGTAAAAAGGGGCATAATAATAATAATAGGCGCCCTTTAAAGAAAATAATGAGCAAGTAAAAATTATTCATCATCATGCCACAATTGCAGTAAATTAAGCATGTATTATTGTATTAAACCGTGATCCTGCTGAGCTGTATTTCACCACTGCATGTGTTTGTAGAGGAGCCATAATGGAGCTCCCCAGAGAGAGAGAGAGCGAGTGTGAGCTTCTTCATTCACAATGCCTGCAGCTGCAGGTGCTCAGAATAATTTATGAACATGTCACAGGGTGATGTGGTCATCTACAGGACAGAAGACACCAGGGAGATGAGCGGAAAAAACACCATGCAGGACTGGACGACACGATAGAGTCATGCCCGCTGATTTCAGAAAGGACAGAAAATGGCTAATTCATTTCAATGTGTAAAGGTTACCGTGAAGGTGGTATATTAAATGGGGAGAAAAAAAAATGAAAAAGGCAGGGATGTGGGAATGAGACAGGGAAAAGAAGAAGCAGACTGGATAAAACGAGAGAGGAGAGAGGTTTCTGGTAGATAAGACTCCTTTGTTTGTAGGCCGCTGCGCCAGCTGTTAGATCTGCCGCTGCAGGGCATCAGTGAAAGAGCTCATCAATTTACCTGCCAGTTCATCCACCTGCCACTCACTGGATGGGATTTTCTATCATACAAACAGGGGTCAAGTATGGAAAATATTAAAAGTTTCTCTGGATTTAGCGGATTTATTGGGTATGGGTTTTAGGGGTGTGAACCTACACTGGTCTCACGGTTCGGTTTGGTTATGATTATCATGCCATCGATTCGGTTCAATTCGATATCTCGGTGCATCACGGTGCATTGTCGATGCTTTCCCCAAACACAGTTTTATATTTGGGGGTGGGGGGCTGTCTGTATAAACACACACACACACATAGACACACAGCACCAAGCAAGCGACACAGAGCATCACGACCTCTCTCATTCACACACATACACGCACACACAAACATAGACAGCAACACACAGCATCGCTCTCTCTCATTCACACACATAAACACACACATAAACACACACACACATGTGCTTGCTCGCTCGGGAGCGATATTGTTAGACCGCCCGCTCCCGTTCAACTTACACCAGAGTTACCGACCGCTCCCGCGATTTATTCGGAAATTTATTACCGCGCCGCAAGAAATCTGGTCTGGTCCAGCGGCTACCGCCTTACAGCCGCGGGAATGCAGACCTCTATCCAGAAGTATCGCCGTATCAGCCGAGAGGGAAGGAAAAGTCACGCCAGCAGGTCAAATGGGCCACAGCGAGAGAGAGAGAGAGAGAGAGAGAGAGAGTAATGGAGTTTACTTTCATTCTCACAATCACAGTGAAATAGGGGCTTCTGCTGTAAGTGTCAGTGAAAGAGTGTCCAGAAAACACACACGCAGTGAAATTGTGCACAGTTTGTGAGTCAAGTAGGTGAAGCGTTGTAAACACTCGCGCTCGCCTCCCTCGCCATAGTAAGCTACTGCGACATAGCGCATGTGAGATAAATGACGTCAGTGTATAATAACCGGTTATGATTATTACTGAACCGATATCGAATTGTCCGCGTCTGCATCGCGGTGCACCGAAGAAACAATTAATTTTGACACCCCTAATGGGTTTGACTAAAATGTTGATATTTGTTTTATTCAATAAAGGTCTTTTCCGGAAAATGTCAATTGGTCAAAATAACAAACTGTGACCAAGATTTCATAAGGGTTAGGGTTACTGTCATGATCACCAGCGATCTAACCCTCATATATCACTGGAAAACATTCACTTTCACCCAGACTAGAATTCTGCCACCATATGAACTACAAGTCCCTTCAGGCACCACACACACACACACACACCTGTCCCGGTTCTCCATTAATTATTACAGCTGGGAGATATCAAGACTGATTACATGGACCATATAAACACTCACTAACATTGCGGAGTCCTGTTGGTACTACCCTGTAACATATATATATATATATATATATATATATATATATATATATATATATATATATATATATATAAACAGCCATTTTTGTAATATACGTTGCATATATTGACATATATTAAATCCAAAACAAGAACTTGTGTGTCATATCTGTAATTTGCATATATATCACTCTATATCAGAATTATGTATATTAACAGGATATATAAAATAATATCTGCCAAAAATTTTTGAATTATAATCATAATAAAATAATAAACTGCAAAACATCTATGAAACCACTGATACAATAAACAAAAGAAAGCTTTTTCAAAGCAATTACACACCAACATTCTCCCATGTGAGCAGAAAATCCATTACACAATTAATTTAGGTTTCATTTTTAATCAAACACCGACTCTCAAAGGCCCCTATTAGTTCAGTGGAGAGAAGCAAGTGATTGTTTAAGGTTATAAAACGTGTTTTTTTTTTTTATAATAAAGATATGATTATGTACAGTAGTCAGCATTAACTGTCTGATGTTGAAAGGCTGGAGAAGGAGAGATGAAGGAAGGGCAACTGCTCATATGTAAAATCATTTCTCTTTTGCATCTTCTCCCCATCCCCAATTTAGTGTTTCCTGCGGTGCCAGGTGGGCAAGCTAAAGCTGGCATTTACCAGGGAAATGTAAAACAGCGTGAAATGTTGCTCCATACCAGCTTGGCTGGATACAGAGGCTTTGGAAAATGAGAGCCTGCTGGGCAGACGCTCGGCATTCATCCGATCCAGACACAGACATGATGAAGAACCAGGAAAAGCCCAGGAAAAAGGTCACACGTTTCAACTGCTGACTATTGTTTAGATCTGCACGATTACAAATCTCAAATGTTATTCTGTTAAATTGTGTGATATTTGCTGTCAGAGGAGGAAGACAAAAAGAAAAGAGAGAGACATAATTCTCTGCAGTCTTTTATCAGACTCCGTCTCAGTCGAATCACTGTCGAATGAGGACAGCCGGGTTTTATCTACTACCCACAGAGAAATACTGAAGTTGTGCTGATAACTAATAATATCATGAACGGCTCACAGTCTCACCTACACATTCAATATCGAGACATCTGCTACAGCCGACACAACCGTATAGGAGTCATAAAATCTTTTATCCTCTTTTCTTATTCATATCAAATCTCTTTTTTGATCCCAGCAGACACGCTAAAGCTTTTTCACAGCTCGCCGCCATAAATCCCTTCACACTGGATCCTGGATTTGCCTGTTTTCCTTGTGCTGCTTGAATGATAGTTGGTTATAGAGCATTTTTATGGCTGAATAGCAATACAGACATATGACAATGTGAAGCAAAGACATTAATAATAATAATAATTCCTTACATGTATATAGAGCTTTTCTGGACATTCAAAGCGCTTTACAAAATGGGGGGGGGGGGGGGGGGGGGGGGTCTCCTCATCCACCACCAATGAGCAGCATACACCTGGATGACCACCGCGACGACAGCCATATTGCACCAGACCACACACCAGCTGATTGGTGGAGAGGAGACGAAGTGATGAAGCCAATTATGATATGGAGATGGTTAGGAGGACAGAGGCCAGTGGGCAAATTTGGCCAGGATGCCGGGGTTAAACCCCTACTCTTTTCGAAGGCATTTCCTGGCATTATAAATTTAATGACCTCGGTTTAATGTCTCATCCAAAAGACGGCCCTCACTGAGCAGTATAGAGTCCCATTCACTATACTGGGGCATTAGGACCACACAGACCGCAGGTTGAGCACCCCCTGCTGGCCTCACTGACACCACTTCCGGCAGTAACCTAGCTTTCTCATGTGGTCTCCCATCCAGGTACAGACCGGGCGCAGCCCTGCTTAGCTTCAGTGGGCGACCATGTGTCGAGTTGCAGACAGCTAGTTGCCGGTGAGACATTAGACAGGTAATAATCGAAGATTCATATTCTTCTCAATGAAATGTCATGTGTCAAAGTAATACAGAGCGAAATGTGTTGCTCTGCGGTTGATCTATATGTATACAGTATACTGCATAAAGAGACCTAAATTAATTCTCCATATGTCCAGTAAATATTCTAAAAATTTCAAAATGCATTGAAAAAACTCTAAATACAATTAAATAAATACACAAATGAAACGATTATTATGCAGTTTAATGATATAAAATATGTCAGGTAAAGAATTAATAATAATATTAACAACAATAATATTAAGTAATATAATTGAATAAAATATATATTTTATATATAAATATTTTAAGAAATATAACATGTAAAAAAAACTAGCAAACCTGACTAGAATCAGTTGTAATAATAATGATAATAATAATAATAGCTACAATTTATTAAAAACATAATGTATATCTAACATTTTAAGTAATATAAAATGTAAAAAATTACTACTAAAGTACATTTTAGTTTAAATAATAAAATAAAAATTAATTAATTAATAAATTAATTAATAATAATAATAATAATAATAATAATAATAATAATAATAATAACAACAATACATATATTGTAATGAAAAAGATAAAGATATTATAAAGTTAAATAATTTTACACAATATGTTTTTACTATAACAAGTTGCAGTGTTAACGTTCAGATCCAGCTCAAAAACCTTTTTTTAGATTTCAGACATGTTATCTTGGCAAATGTGAACACATGCTGAGGCTTTTGGCGTCTCTCTGACAAACTCCATAAATTATTAGTGTCTTTCATGGGGAAAAACACCTAAAAATGGGTCAGTCAAGCAAAAAATGTAGAACAATAAAACAAATCCCAATCACTGCTGTGTAAGTTATTTACAAGAGTTCATCTGTGATTTTCTTTTCTACATGGAGGATGATGTTTCTACTCAACAACGCTGATTCATGGTCTCTTCCATGTTGGTGTAGAAATCAAAAAGTGCAGCTTTTATAAATCATGGAGGTCAGTCTGCTTTAATCTATTCACCCCCATTGACACAACGTGCTCTACAACTTTAAAGTAACAAAACAATCTAGTTTATGAAAAGAAATATTCTTCCATTACATGATGCAAGCTCGTAAGCCTTTGTGTACCTGTCTCTGTCTTGTTCAAGGATGTTCCTCTCAACAACAAAAAAAACCCTTCTCAGTTCAAACTGCAATGAGCCCAAGTCAAGCTTTGAAAAACATTTAAAGAAAAAGTTGACCCAAACATGAAAATTTGCTCACCATTTACTCTCCCTCATGTGGTTTCAAACCATTATGATTTTCTTCTGTCAACCCTCTTCACAAAAGAAGATATTTAAAAAAAAAATGCTTGTTGATGTTACCTATCGACTTTCATAGTAAGAAGAAAAAAATATGGGTCAATAAGTCAATGGGTAAAACTGAACAACATTCTTCAAAATAGCTTAGAAACTCAAATAGGTTTTAAACAAGTGAAGGCCGAATAAGTTATTTCATTTTTGGGTGAATAATAATAATAATAATAGGGCGACACGGTGGTGCAGTGGGTATAATATAATATAATATAATAATAATAATAAATAATAATAATAATAATAATAATAATAATAACAATAATATAACTTTATTTTATGTAGTGATTTTAAAAGTAGCTTCTCCAAGTGCTTTACATACAAAAAAGTATATGAGGTAAAAGCTGCATACAAGGATAAAAGGATGCAAAGATGCAAAGAAAAAAAAAAGGAAAGATAAAAAAGCTAAAAAAACAAAACAAAAATACAATCCCTTTAAGAGTAAAAAGCTGAACCTGTGTAAAAATCTCAATCATAAATCTTCTTTAAAAATGACTGAGGATATTAGGGATACTAGAGATAGGGATATACTAGAGATACTGTGCTTGAAAAACAGAGAAGTGAAACGAGGAATTTGACTCATGTATCTTTCATAAAAAGTTCACTGAGCAGTAGGTGCTTTACTATTAGCATGAGACATTACACGCCTCATTTAGAATGTTGTGCAACATTGCATAGAGCCTGTGAAAGCCTGTGAGTGCATGCCGCACTATTGTGAACACACTCTTTTCAGCATCATCAACTGCGCTATGGGGGACAGCGAAAATGGCTTAACAGCAGCTATTATATTCAATCACTTTTAAGCCCGTTGCTTTTTAAGAAACTACGCTTTATGCTAGCTTCAGATTATACAATATCAGCCTGATTTTGTCGCAATGCATTTGACACAGAATGTCATCATGATTCAGAATATGGGAGGAGGAGGAACACAGCCAGGAGCCATTGTTTGTTTATACCATATTTCAAAATGCCATTCACTGTCATTTTTATTTTTTCTTTATTTATGTATCCATCATCTCCTTTTTAATTTGTCTGGATTTTGGATGGTTTTATTTTTTGTGTGTGTGCTTACATTTAGTCTTAGTTGTTTAAGTAAAGGGATAGTTCGTTAAAACATTCTAATTTACTCACCCTCAAGAGTTTTTGAAGAAAATAGTAGAAAAAAAAACCAAATACTGTAAAAGTCAATAGTTACTGTTTTCCAACATTCTTCAAAACATCTTCTTTTCTTCTCAACAGAAGAGAGTCAAGCAGGTTTGGAACAAGTGTAATGTAATATGACATAATGTGTATTTATATAGCGCATTTTATCGTGTATGGTCTAGGGATGCAACGATTAACCGGTTTCACTATTAACCGCGCTTTAATTTGTCACGGTTAATTAATCGTAAAGGCTTCTCAACACCGCGTTTCTGCACAGAACAAAACTGCAGCAACTAAACAAAGTTATGCCAGCTGTGCGCTAGTTTGTACACCGAGACTAATAACCACGCACACTGGATTAACTATGACTGAGACTATTAACTAAGGCTAGCTTGTGCAAGTTAATTATTTCCAAAGGAGGGACGCGCACGCGATGCAATGCGCTCACGCTTTTCAGCCGCACTAGTTGAGATGGTGGCGTTTGTGACCGCGGGAACTGCAAACGGCTGAAGTTTGAGGAAGAAGCAATGAAAAGTACACAAGTTGGCAAACCCACTTAAAGTTAGAATTATTGGCGCCGATGAGAGGATCATGCGGTGAATGTTGATCCACCAGCCGAGATCAATCCAGTGATTTCAGAGAAGGTGCTGAAAGACTCGGAGTGGATCAGCTGTTTAATGGCCCGAATCTCGATGCGTTGGATTCTCTGCGTGTTCAGCACAAATGGACGCTAAATGTACAATCTAACAGTGTATAGATCTCTTTGCCAAAGAAGCTTGACTTTACTAAGTTTAAACTGAAACTTTGGCTCATGACAAAGAATACTGTGCAGGTGTTCATCGCGAGAATCCTGCTCTGTGCCGGTCATATATTGGGTCGGCTGACTCGCCTGCTTTTCCACAAACACAGAAAACTGAAAATCAGCGCATAATGAGACTGAGCATTTAAAATGACACAAACCAAAACCTTTAAAGAGTGGTAGAAGTGAGACTTCTTTCTTTCTTTTGTCCGATCTTTCTGGTTATTATATTGACATGTGTATAAAAACAATAGTGCAAAATGCATATTTCTTACTGCAATGCTTCATTTTTATTTGATGCAAACCATAGATTTTTTTTCTCATAAAGTAACATTAGGACTTTTTATAGCAGAAAACTCACATTCAAGCACATTCAGGACAGCATGATAATGTAATTCATTGTTAGTATTATTGTCATCATCGACATCATTAATATTTTATAATTATTAGACATTAATTTTGGAATTATTGCACAAATATCAATAAGTCATAACAGAATTAGTTAGTTGTTTCTGGTTTTTGTTAATCCTGATTGATGCTGTTTTCAATTGCAATAAATCTGTTAATATACCATTTGCAGTGGTGCTCATTCATTTTTGGTGGTGCTCCCAATTTTTTTTTATGATGCTCCTAAAATATTTGAAGTTGGGAGCACCAGTGGTGCCAAGTAAAAATGTTAATTTCAAGCCCTACATTAGACAAAGGCTATTTTTTTATTGATTTATTCATTTTTCTGTTTATTTACAGTGTAAAAATTATGTATGTTTAAATGTCAAAAATGTTACTTATTTTTAAGCACAAAGTGAGACATGGACTATTGTTTGTTTTTAATATTATTATGTGCTGTACTGGTTACTGAGCAGCAATAAATAAAACTTTAAAATATAAGGAGTTTTCATGTGATTTTCTAAAGTAGCAGTGTTTTAAAATGAATAAATGCATAATAATCGTGATAACCGTGAAACCGTGATTATTTCTTAGACTATAATCGTACAACCAAAATCTATAATCGTTGCACCACTAGTATGGTCATACACCCAAAGCGCTTCACAATCATGAGGGGGGTCTCTCCACACCGCCACCAGTGTGTAGCATCCACTTGGATGATGCGACGGCAGCCACAGGACAACAATGCCAGTGCGCTCACCACACACCAGCTATTGGTGAAGTGGAGAGACAGTGATAGAGCCAATTTGGTGGATGGGGATAATTGGGAGGCCATGATCGGTAAGGGCCAATGGAGGGAATTACACCCCAGCTCTTAACTTTACTAGGGCATTAGAACTCACACAGACCACAGATTGAGTGGCCCCTGCTGGCCTTTGATATACAAATAAATAATAAACATTAAAATTGGTACCAAAATTAATAACATTTACAAGTTGCTTCCGGGCGAGGTGGTGGCGCAGTAGGTAGTGCTGTCGCCTCACAGCAAGAAGGTTGCTGGTTCGAGCCTCAGCTGGGTCAGATGGCGTTTATGTGTGGAGTTTACATGTTCTCGCCGCGTTCGCGTGGGTTTCCTCCGGGTGCTCTGGTTTCCCCCACAGTCCAAAGAAGGCTAAATTGTCCGTAGTGTATGAGTGTGTATGGATGTTTCCCAGAGATGGGTTGCAGCTGGAAGGGCATCCGCTGCGTAAAACATGTGCTGGATAAGTTTGCGGTTAATTCCGCTGTGGTGACCCCGGATTAATAAAGGGAATAAGCCGAAAAGAATATGAATGAATGAAAGTTGTTTCCAAAAAATTTGTCCTAAAAAGACTAAATGAGTTTTTAACTGTACTGTGCCTTTAAACAAACTTTGATCTGTGCTGTTGTTTCTTTGTACCCTAGTGAGCTACATACACACGCACACACATATACACTCACAACAAAACATCTTTTCACTCTATTTTAAGGGTCAGCAATAACAGGTCAGCTTGAAAAAGCTGAATCATCAGTAGCAAATGGATACGAGCTGATATTGCTTCACAATATCAACACCGTGTACTCTCATAAATCATTGGAAAGAGGCAGGAAAAACTACAATAGCTGAATTTTGAAGGGTTGCATGAGTGAACCTGAGCAGTGAATTTGGCCATTGGAAAATATGTCCACTTCACTCAGAGAGCAAGAGGCATGATGGGATTCGTACCCCCTGCTGAATGCCATCTAACCCACAGACTTCCACACATTTATCATTCACCACTGAGCATGTGTGTGTGAGAGTTTGTGTGCATGTGTATGCAAGTGTGTGGACTGCAGGTGACAAGGAGGGATTGTGTCCATATAACCTCACACAGAGATGGTATGACCGCAAGCTTGAGCTGCCAGTCAATGGCTAACATTCACAAGTGACTAGTTACATCAACAATAATGGTACAAAAGAATTATTTCTGTAAGCTTTAATTTATTAAAACTCCAAATGCTGGAAACCTTTGGTGTAGTTCTCAGAAATGATATAAAGCATGTATTTTTTCTGATTAAAAACACAATGGGGTTACTTTAAATATAGGCTAACTGGAGAAAAAAAACATGGTCTTTGTAGTTAAACCATTGTAATCCTTTTACAATTCTAGGTAGAGTCTACCCATATTATTCATTCTTTCATTTTCCTTGACATGGCAACATTTTTAAACTGTTCCTGAGCGCTGCGTTTCAAGTGCAAAGATGCATTCTGCGTGAATGTGTCCTAAATCCGCGCATGCGGTGAACATTTTGCAGTGAAAAACGATCGCACGCAACAATTTTATGCACTCGCACAAATGCTCCCAAATATATTTTGAGGTCGCATAGATAAAATTTCGGGCGCATATGCGACCAAAACGGTTGTTGGATATGGATGCGGCCGGAAGTTAACGAGAATTATTTATATTATTTATTAAATTTCCCATTTATTGTATTTTATTAACGTCTACCCCGACCTCAACCCTAAACCCAACCCTCACAGTAACGTAAAAACAGTAGTTCTACCAAGTATTATTTATGTTATCAATTAAATGACCCAATAAATTGTATTTTATAACGCCTACCCCCACTTCAACCCTAAACCCAACCGTCACAGTACTGTAAACATATTAACTATTGTTATACAGTGTCATAAAAAATGCTGCTATATTAATGTGCATATCGCACTTCCGGCCGGCCGCATTTCCAATCTAGACTTTACCGACCAAAACGGTCACAATTTCGAGCCCTGCTTTAACGTTGCACATTTTCTGATGTTTTCTGACGTTTCAAACGCACATCTGAATCGGTCAATTTCTGTCCTGTCAATATGATTTAGTAGCTACAACAACCGTGAAAATCTGTTAAAAAGAACGACTTACAGAGTAAAATTTTGATTTGGATTGTTGATCTGATAAGACTAAAAAAAAAAAAAACAATAGATGAAAAAATATAAAATAGCAACAGGAAACATTGAAGCAATTTGATCACTTCATATAGCCTAATTTTGTTGGAAAAGTGGTCTTTTTGTAACAAATTTCGTTTGGTATAATTTGTATCTGTATTTTTTGTTGGTCAGTTATCTACAAAATAAACAAAAAGAACTAATACGTGAAGTGACGTGCAAATAATACTTTTTTCAATAATAAGGGAATTATGAAGTAAATTCAAGTAGACCTATTATAACATGTAAAATATAATATTTCTGACAATTTTCTTTATAATTTGAGTTATGAATTGCAGTATCGCAATACTATTTGGTATAGCTGGTATAGTATCATAAAATGAACAAATGGTATCACGACAACCCTAGTGTATATATCTATGGCATTGTGCTAAAACGTGCTAGCTACATCCTATCAATCTACATTTTTACTATTTTAATTAGTAGGGAAACCTATACAATATAATATCCAAAGTCATTGTTATAAGCCTCATATAAAATATTAAAATACTGTAAAGATGAGAATAATCGTGTGTGCAAAGAATGTTTGAAAATATGCCTCATTTTTGTAACTCCCATAAGGTGACACTATTAGTGCAGAAGCTGCACCCTCCATCTTAAAAGTGTCTAAATATTTTGCAAGGCTACTTTGGAATAGATGTAAATTATAGCCTCCACAAAAACACTCCCATTTATATTTATAAACAGAAGCAAACAAACAGTCTCAAGGCTCTCAATACAAATCCCCAGCCATATCAATGAGTTACACATTGTTATTCTACAATAACACACACCCTCAGGAGAACTGTTTTTCACTGAAGCGAGCCCCATTTGGGAGCTGTAACCACTAGTCACCCAGAGGCTAAAGAGACAAACTACTGACACCAGATCAGTCCGGGTGAAAGTCTGTGCCCGACCGTCAGCTGTAGGGAAACTGGCCACATCCTCCCTTTGTTCCTGAGAGAACAGTGGCATTTCTGTACTCTGAACTCACAATAGAGAAGCACCTAAATCTGGACGGGTGTGACGCCGTGCCTGGTCAGAGTTTCAGCTGCCCACACATGAAAATACAGCTTTGCACAAAGGGTCCTTTTTTTGGCTGTTCTATCCAAACACACCCACAGACAAACACAATGCTGCAAAACATTATTATGCTGGCTTGAAGAAAGCAGGCATATTGATATGCAATGTAAACTTCTTGTTATTCTTCTGTGACTCAAATTTGTTCTAGTTTTCAAGCTAAAACCACCAAACACAGATCTATCGATGAAAATAGCCTATGGGGCATATTAGCAATAGGCTAAAAGATGAAAGCTTGAAAATGAAGATAGATATATGTACTGTAGCTAGTTAGACAACTACCCAGCAGGCACACAACATCATAAGACACTAATATTAGGTTAGATTTATGTCATGACGTCAGGTGACCAAAATTCAATGTCTAGTCAGTGTTGATGTCCAATAACGACGTCAAATTACGTTGATATTTGGTTGATTTTAGGTTGTTAAAAAGTGAACAAAATCCAACGTTTGATAGATGTCATAATGATAACATTCACACAACGTCAAGGTGTAACATGATTTGACGTTGATATTTGATTGATTTTAGGTTGATTTTAGGTTAGACGTTGGACATTGACGTCGGCCTGATGTTGGGTTTTGACGTCAATCTGATTTTCATTTCCAAACAAAATCCAACGTTGGGGTTGGGGTACAACGTCAATATGACGTCATGTTGACATCCTGTGCCTGCAGGATAGAGATCTAGCTAGACAGACAGACAGACAGACAAACAGACAGACAGACAGACAGACAGACAGACAGACAGAAGGATCTTAAAATTCATCCTCTTAAGCATTTAAACTTTCTAAACTTTCCCTCTGCAGTTAAAAATCTCAATATTTCAATATAAAGTCATAAATGTAATACTGTTTCCCAGGTTATTGTATCGTGTAAGCTTCTTATTATTCTTCTGAGCTTGAAATTCGTCCTAGTTTTCAAGCTACAACCACCAAACACAGATCTATCAATCAAAATAGTCTATGGGCCATATTAGCAATAAGCTAAAAGATGAAAGCAATGTGTTAAATCACACTAGTAATGTGCTAAAACATGCTAACAATGTGGTAAAATGTAAAAATCTGTCAAGACAAACTTTGTATAAGCTTGGAAATGAAGACAGATACATGTACAGTAGCTAGCTAGACAGACAGATGGATCTCAAAATGCATCCTCTTAAACATTTTAACTTTCTAAAGTTAAAAATCTCAATATTTCAATATGAAGTCATATATTTAATACTGTTTCTCAGGTTGTTGTATCATGTAAACTTCTTATTATTCTTCTGAGATTGAAATTCGTCCTAGTTTTTAAGCTACAACCACCAAACACAGATCTATCAATCAAAATAGTCTATGGGGCATATTAGCAATAAGCTAAAAGATGAAAGCAATGTGTTAACTCACACTAGTAATGTGCTAAAACATGCTAACAATGTGGTAAAATGTACAAACTTTGATGTTTTGACTTGAGAAAGTAGTTTTAAAAGCTTGAAAAAAAAAGATAGATATATGTATAGTAGCTAGCTGGACAGCTAGAGAGCTAGCTAGACAGACAGACAGACAAATATCAAAATTTATCAACTTTCTAAAGTTTCCCTCTAAAGTGAAAAACCTCAATATTTCAATATAAAAGTAACATTTTATACCAGTATTAGTACATTTAATACTGTTTCCCAGGTTATTGTATCGTGTAAACTTCTTCTTATTCTTCTGAGATTGAAATTCGTCCTAGTTTTTAAGCTACAACCACCAAACACAGATCTATCAATCAAAATAGTCTATGGGTCATATTAGCAATAGGCTAAAAGATGAAAGCAATGTGTTAAATTATAGCAATGTGCTAAAACATGCTAACGGTGTAGTAAAATGTAGAAATCTGTAAAGACAAACTTTGATGTTGACTTGAGGAGGTATGTTTAAAAGCTTGAATATGAAAATAGATACTGTATATGCTGACAGACAGACAGACAGACAGACAGACAGACAGACAGACAGACAGACAGACAGACAGACAGACAGATCTCAAAATTCATTCTCTTAAACATTTAAACTTTTTAAAGTTTCCCTCTAAAGTTAAAAATCTCAATATTTCAATATAAAAGTCATATATTTAATATTGTTTCTCAGGTTATTGTATCTTGTAGCCTAAATGGATTTAGTTTTTTTTTTCTTACAAGAGAACAAGACAAATATACAGAACCTGTTATTTAAATGAAGGCCTACTTTGTTCTTTGGAGAAACTCTCCATTCAAAACAATGTTAGATGCTTTCCATTTAAAGTAAAGTCCCAGGCTACACAGTGTTCATTACAAACAGCTGCTGTTATCTAATTCTAACAGAAGAATAATCAAATCTTGGAAGGGTAATTAAGAAGAAGCTTGCAGCAAGATAAACAAGAGACAGTTGGGCTCTGGAGAAGACAACACTTTAGCTGCTCTACTGAGAGAAGAATAATTTGAGGTTATATATACTGTGAATTCAAGATGTTCTGAGATGATCTTGTACATGTTAGATGAAGATATGTTTCAACAAACAACAGAAACTACATACTGTATGGTTCATGTGAAGTTTTGGAAAAGCAACCAAACAACCAATACTATGTTGTTTTTACTCTCTGATAGTCAAAGCAAGTTCAAAAAAAAAAATTCCATGTTATATATGCATTAAAAAAATTCAGGAAAAAGTGTTTTATGTAAATTCAGACCGCGAGTCCACATATATGGACATCATTTTTCTCTAAAAGTACATCATATCAAAAGATGATGCTTAGATTTTTATTCTAATTAGGTTCCAATAAGCCCAAATAGCAAAGAGAAATAAAAAATGCATGTAAAAAAACACCTTGGGCCTTAATATTCATATGTAAAATAATAATACCCTAAGACCTCATTATTAGGGCCAGGCAGAATCTGCGGACATTTTTTGCTATTTCTGCGGCGAATTTAGTAAAAAACAAAATCTGCGGATTTATGCAGAATGTTTTTAGGAGTATCATAACTAAAAGCTTAATATATGAAACAAAAAATTAGACATTTTCAACTTTTATTTAACGTTTACAATGCAAATCCAATGAGATCCACTTATTTGGTAAACAAAGCAAGTCTCGCATATAATATATCTACTAAAAGACAAAAAAATATAACTTTACAAACTGCATCGTAATTAAATCATATGAACACTTTCATATTACTATTATTATATCACAATAATATTAGTAACACTAAATTTAAAAACTGAATAAATATAAGTTTACACACATTTACACAAGTAAATACATAGAATCAGCGATGGGCTAAAAAACTCTTTGTTTCACAGATTCTTTGTGGGCCTACTGATTATTAGATGTTATTACCAGAGTTGGGTGTAACTGTGGAACGCATTACTGTATTCTAAATTACGTTTTAAATTTGTATAATTTGATTACAGTTGTCAATTTGATTACAAGTTTGATTACATGTCAATATAATTGCGTTAATTATGTTACAAATGAAGTTTTTAGAAGAAAAATTACTTCCTTAAATCATGTCGAGAGTGGTTGCTTCTTCAAGTGGAAGTACAGACATTACTTTAATTTCATTGAGCGTAAAAACAAAAATATTGCTGTGAAATTCAGTCTATGTCCAGTCTCTAAAGAACTTTCGACTGCTTTTAACTCAACCAGCAACTTGTTCAAGCTCTTGAACAGAAAGCATTCTATGACAATACTCGTCACCAAGGAGGACACCGGAGCCCAAAAACACGGAGGCCCATCTCAGCTTAAACAGGCTAAATTGGATTTTTGTGCAGGAACGAGAGTGAAGGTATCTTCTGAATGTGAAAAGAAGCATAGCTGCTTATGGGGTCGTTCACATATCGCGTCTTTTGCACACATTTCCAAGGTGCACCTAATTGAAAACCACCAGTCATGTGACAAGAACTGACCAATCAGCGTCATAATTTGTATGGAATATACACATTTCAGTAGACTAATTACCTCAGACAAACACAGAACACCAAAACACTGCAGTGCTTTTGCATATTATGGATGTCAATGGTTACAGGTATCCAGTTTTCTTCTAAATGTCTTCTTTAGTGTTAAAAAAAAGGCAAACAGGTTAGGAACAAGTGAATGATGAGATAATTTTAAGTTTTTGGTCTTTTGAATACGTCAAGCTGCTGTGATCAACCCATTTGAATGTTTTTCAGTAAATTTTAAATTACTGAAAGAGCTGCATTTTATTTTCTATAGGTATATTTTAAACGTTTCCAAAGTTGCTTTAAAGTAATTAGTAATCTGTTTACATGAAGTAATTAATAATAATAATTCCTTACATTTATATAGCCCTTTTTAGACACTCAAAGCGCTTTACACATTTTTGGGGGAAGCTCCTCAACCACCACCAGCGTGCAGCATCCACCTTGATGACATGACGGCAGCCAGACCGCACAGCTAATTGATGAAGCCAAATTTGGTATGGGGATGGTTAGGAGACCATGATAGACAGAGGCCAGTGGGCAAATTTGGCCAGGATGCCGAGGTTAAACCCAAAGGATATCCTGGGATTTTTAACGACCACAGAGAGTCGGGACCTCGGTTAAACGTCTCATGCGAAAGACGTCGCTCACTGAGCAGTATAGAGTCCCCTTCACTATACTGGGGCACTAGGACCCACACAGACCACAGGTTGGGTGCCCCCTGCTGGTCTCACTAACACCACTTCCGGCAGCAACCCAGCTTTCCCACGTGGTCTCCCATCCAGGTACTGACCGGGCGCAGCTCTGCTTAGCTTCAGTGGGTGACCATGTGAGAGTTGCTGAGAGCTAGCTGCCATTACAATTTTCCAGTAGTGGTCAGTAATTTGAAATCTATTACTACACTGTAAAACCCAACAGTCAACTTTATCAACTGAAATAAGTGTAGTTAACTCAAAATTGACTGAAAGTTAATTCTACTCATTTGTCGAAGGTAATGAGTTAAGGTAATGAGTTAAAAGCAATAATGAAATTCTGTTTCATAGCATTTGTAGACAATTTCAACATACCGGAAACTTCAAAGGCCTAAGAGAATAAATTATGTAAAATATCAAAATAGAGTAAATTATTCAGTGGGTTGCTGCAAATACTACGAATAGATATAAAACACAAGACTACAGAAGAAAATGAAAGAAACCAAAGATAAAAACGGACAGAGATGCAGAGTGAACGAAAAGAAAGAGTGAAGGAAATCTTTCAGGATGTGTGCCCTTCAGATTAATGACATTAGTCAGAGTACGGGGCAGGGGGCGGAGGGGTTTACATGATTGGATTTGGCTCAGATAAAGGCAAGAGAGCGAGAAAAAAGAGTGATGGAGACGGCAGGGGTCACGTCTGCCAGCATGTGTCTGTGAGAAGGTGGGAGAGTCAGCGGGTTTGTGGGCACCACAATGCTGCTTTGATTAACATAATGTTCATGTCACATCAACATACTGTACACTGTAATCCACCATCAGAACTAAGCCTCCTCCATCCCCAGAACAAGGGAAACAAAAGAGGAAAATTGAGTCTAATCAACTTAATTGTGTAATTAATCAATTTATTCTCTGTCTAAGACAACAATTTCAGGCCTTGTTCTGTTTGACTGTGACAAACTCATTAGTTGTGTTTACTGTTTGGATTGCGGATCTGAGTTTTGATAAATGGACTGGACAAATTATAACATTAGCAATTGCAGTACGCTTGGTCATAGGCCGTGAAGTCTGCAGCAGACAGCTGGTTTGTGGGAAAGACACAGGTTCAAACACAGTTCTGCTGAGCCCTCAGAGGATATAAACAGTGTCTGAGCTTAAGATCACACTGCTGGAGATCAGTACATACTCACCTGTTAAATTCAGCTTAATGTCTGGGATAAAGTGAATATGTGCTTGGTACTAGTACTTGAACTTCATATGACTGCAAATGAACATTTAAATCAGTTTTCAGATCTAGAAACCTATGCAAGAGTAAGCCCTTAGCCAGTTCTGAGCAGCATTAACAAGACTGCAGTTTCTAGTCCTTGTCTTAAAGGCCAAGGAAGTGAGAATTTACTTATCCCCTAAATCATATCTGGGCCATGGCACCAAGTAGCCTTTCCTGTTGTACTCACCCCTCTTTGATTCGAATTCAAACTTGTGGTAGTGGAGGTGAGAATGCTAGCAAGGGTACTTAAGACAACTGTCTCAGACTTCAATCACTAGTGTGCCTTTTCAGTAAAGGTTTAGACTAGCCCTCCGAAACCATACTGCTGTCAAGGTCATAGCAACAGTAACCACTCCAGTTTTACTTACCCCACTGCAAGCAATGCTACCCCTGGCATTAGAGTCTCTAAGGATTGTCACTAGTGCATCTCTTGAGGTCGGGGGAGTGAAGTTTACACTTGCCCTCTATAACCTACTGCTGTGCACCAGTATATCCCCCTCCAGTTTTCCCTAACCCATATGAGTAATTTTGACCATTAACATGGAAGGCAAGTGCACTAGCAAGGTCTATCAGCTGATCCGTCCGCAGATCTCGCATATTTCTGTTTATAGACAGATCAGCTGTTACACACGGTTTTCAAACGTTCCAGTGTCCATGTATATTTGCACTTGGTGAACTGAATATTACACTAATACTTTCTTCTCCGACATGATTTCCCATCAGTACTGTGAACTCCTACCATCCGTTGTCTGATTGGTCTTTCACAAGGACTTCTGGATTGTAAATTGTGTGGAGCTTTCAGCAGTGTAGGCTTCATTAAAGATCTTATCAAGGGAGCAAATAGGGCGCTTATGAGAACACTTAAGAGCGTAAAAACAGACGTGACACCCTACGAACTTGTACACTTATGGATCTAGTGCAATTTAAGGCCCAAAGTTTAAAAGTTCACATGCAGTGTACCTTTCAGGACAGGGCAAAATAGCACCCTCCTTCCCATCCGGGTCATGGCACCAACAATCAACAGAATACAGCCTCTAGTATTATCATTGGATTTGCTCTTCATTGTTTCGGCTTTCAGCAGTGACATTTACATTACACTGAACTGAACTATACTGAACCTCAAATGTGAAAACTGGACTGAAGCACTTCCAATGTACTACAACTTCTGTAGTTCTGTACTACAATCTTTGACACAATCTACATTGCAAAAGCGCTATAGATTAAAGATGAATTGAATTAAATGGTGGCTTGCAGTCCCGAGGACAGAAGAGTGAAGTTTAGTCACACAGCTCTTACTAGCCGTCCTCCATTCTACTCACTCTCTCAAACCACACTCAGATCCGGGTCACCGCACCAATGTAACTCTTTGGTTTAACATTCGCAAGCAGGATTCCAACACACATGCATCCATAGACAATCAAACCTATAACCTTTGTTTTTGCCAATGTCATTACCCATGGCACTATTTGTTTTGTTCCCTCTGGAACCTCTCAGTGTTTATCTTTGGGACATACATATATTTGGATGTATGTTATAGTCACAAATTAGAGTGACAATTACAATAATAGGCTGCTGATTTCTTTTGTTCATTATGATGACGATGTTGATGGCAATTATGACAGTGACAGTGATGATGATGCTAGCGGTAATGATAATGACTTTGGGAGTGATGATGATGACAATTTTACAAAAGCAGCTGTGTTCTATGATGATTAATAAACCAGACAACTCTCAAGATGGATTGCTTTTTTAAAGCAGTGTTAGCTAAGATCGTGAGCCGGGATGACAACAAACTTTTTATGACAGAAAACATTCTTGTAATTAAAATTTAAAACACAAACTGATTAGATATTTAGGATTGTTTTCCCCTAACACTTCTAAATCTGGATCGCCCTCAATAAAAGCCTTAAAAATATCTAACAATTTTCTCAGCTAAGTGGAAATATTACTATTCAGCAACATATGTCTGAAAGACTAAGAGCTCTGATGTGTGCATATGGCAGGGTTTTAGTGGGATCAGCTCAAGAAGGAGAGGACAGCACAGGCAAGGAAGCAGAGAAATAGGGACAGGGAAAACTGGGAATAGTGGAGAGACCAGACGGGCAGTGGATTATTGTTTGAACATATTGGAGCGGATTTAGAGAAATTAGGGAAGCTGAATAGATAAATATCAGGCTAAAGAACAGCACATGTTGGAACTCAACCTCTTAGTTTAGCAAACAATCATGGAGACGCAGTAAAGCATCAGAGCACAAGAAAATATATGGATGGCAGATTCATGAAAATTCCTAACAATGAAATTAATATTACTCTTTACTTTATTTTGTAATGTTAGAATTGCTTAATGAATACATTGATTATGGCAACAAATGTGATAATTTTTAATATTAATTCCTTACATTTATATAGCGCTTTTTCTAGACACTCAAATCGCTTTACACATTGGGGGGAATCTCCTCTTCCACCATTGTTGTGTAGCATCCACCTGGATGATGTGACGGCAGCCATATTGCACCAGACCACACACCAAACACCAGCTGATTGGTGGAGAGGAGACAGAGTGACAAAGCCAATTATGGTTAGAAATTGTGATGATGGACAGAGGCCAGTGGGCAAATTTAGCCAGGATGCCGGGGTTAAACAGCTACTCTTTTTCGAAGGACATCTTGAGATTTTTCATGAACACAGAAAGTCAGGACCTTGGTTTAATGTCTCATCCGAAAGACAGCGCTCACTGAGCAGTATAGAGTCCCCTTCACTATACTGGGGCACTAGGACCCACACAGACCGCAGGGTGAGCACCCCCTGCTGGTCTCACAAACACCACTTCCGGCAGCAACCTTGCTTTCCCATGTGGTCTCCCATCCAGGTACTAACCAGGCTCAGCCCTGCTTAGCTTCAGTGAGTGACCATGTGAGAGTTGCAAAGAGCTAGCTGCCGGCATATAATATTATAATTCACTAATATTTAAAAATATTAATAATAGGAATGTATAATAAGCTACATCAATTTACAGTGGAGTGAGTGATAAAAATAATAAAACTATGCAATATACAAATATATATTTTAAAACAATAAATCAGTATATTAATGAACTAATTATAAATTATATAAGTCAGAATTATTAGCCCCCCCTTTGAATTTTCTTTTTCTTTTTTAAATATTTCCCAAATTATGTTTAACAGAGCAAGGAAATTTTCATAGTATGTCTGATAATGTTTTTTTATTCTGGAGAAAGTCTTATTTGTTTTATTTCGGCTAGAATAAAAGCAGATATGAATTTTTTAAACACCATTTTAAAGACAAAATTATTAGCCATTTAAGCTAAAAAAAAAATTTGATAGTCTACAGAACAAAATATCGTTATACAATAACTTGCCTAATTACCCTAACCTGCATAGTTAACCTAATTAACCTAGTTAAGCCTTTAAATGTCACTTTAAGCTGTATAGAAGTGTCTTGAAAATATCTAGTAAAATATTATTTACTGTCATCATGGCAAAGATAAAATAAATCAGATATTAGAAATGAGTTTAAAAAATCTTCTCTCCGTTAAAAAAAAATGGGGGGAAAAAAAGGGGTCTAATAATTCATTGACTTCAACTGTATATTAATTTGAAAATTAGCGCCTAATATAACTATCAAATTTGTGACTGATGACTAAAAAGAAGACGTTAGCAAAACAAAAGCCTTAACAGTATTGGTCTCAGATATTTACACTTCACTCTATGTTTGTTCATAAGACTAAATACTTCCAGCTTAACCCCTGCACAGTAAGTCTGTCACCGCTTCATGTAATGCAGTGACAGCCATCTGGCCAAGTTCAGTATGTCAAAGGCAACAACCACAAAAAGACATTTAATAATTGGAGGAAAGAGAAAAGGAAAAGAAAATGAAAGAAATGAGCATGAAAACTGATTTTCACCAACAAAAGGACAAGAGATACTCCAATATGATTCTTACAGGGAACTCTGTTTGCATGTAATGCCCCCAAACTGACGAATAACAAAGTGAAGGGAATGCCTCTGACAATTTATTACAACCTCAATTGAAGAAGTAAACTAATAAAATGTCTGATGTCTAATAAGATGATTTCTTAGTGCCTTTCTAGCAGGTAGAATAATCTTTGGGTCATTGAGTCTAAAAGATATTGTGTCAGACTGCTTCAGTTGTATAAATGCCCACGTGGTCAGATGGGTTTTGTTCATTTGCTTGATTTTCTGCTCTTTTAAATGTTCGCACATTCCTCTTGCTCCATACATCAAGCATGTTCTAGCCAAAGGGCTTTCCTTTTCCATATGTCACACATTAGATCAGAATTTGACAGAATTCTTAATGACTGTTACAAATGGCTGTGATTTTAATGATAAAAAACTTTAAAAACCCTGCAATCTGGTTAACAGTAAGTTTCCTTAATATATTATATAAGCAGTGAACAACCATAAATTGACTTTCCCAGAATTTCCCGGATGACACTTCACTTTTTATGCTTTTTCTATTGAAATTACTATGGCTCACTTACTTTCTTTTGGCGTATTCCCTGCATCATCAAGGATCACCACAACAGAATGACCCGCCAATTACTCTAGCAATTGTTTTACACAGTGGATGCCTTTCCAGCCACAACCCAGCATTAAGAGTACAACCCACAGTGCTGGAAAACAAACACACACTAACACACACTCCCATTGTAATTTTGATAATTAATTTTGATACATATTGTTTATTGCATTACTTTAGTTTCATGTGTGTTATGGCATTTACTGTGTGAATGACACTGTGAGCCTTTTATAAATTAGGATGTTTCTTGGCTGTTTGTGATTATCATTGGTTTATTACATGACTTTCTCATCACCACACGCTTTTGAATGTTTTTTTCTGCGTATTACAATGGTAAAATGCAGAGATGTTAATACTTTAAAAAAACTGATGTATTAACACTATAAATTAATGAAGTGCGGTAGTTTACTATAAATGTCTTCAGAAATGTCTTTAGGGTTTCTACTATACTTTTAACAATAAAATTAAGTCAACCACAGCTGCTGTTTATTTGCTATAAATATTCCATCTTTCGACTTAAGAGACTTATTTGTCTGCTCTGAAGCTGCCTAAATATGGCTTTGGGGCTTTAAAATGGTCCAAGCTCACCTTGTTTACTTCCTGGAATATATACATCACAGTATATCCAATATACACTCACCGGCCACTTTATTAGGTACACCTGTCCAAACTGCTCGGGACTGCTGCTCCCTGCAACTACTGGGATTTTCACGCACAACCATCTCTAGGGTTTACAGAGAATGCTCCGAAAAAGAGAAAAAATCCAGTGAGCGGCAGTTCTGTGGGCACAATTGCCTTGTTGATGCCAGAGGTCAGAGGAGAATGGCCAGGTTCCAGCTGATAGAAAGGCAACAGTAACTCAAATAACCACTCGTTACAACCGAGGTATAGAGAAGAGCATCTCTGAGTCGAACCTTAAGGTGGATGGGCTACAGCGGCAGAAGACCACACAGTGTGCCACTCCTATCAGCTAAGAACGGGAAACTGAGGCTAAAATTCACACAGGCTCACCAAAATTGGACAATAGAAGATTGGAAAAACGTTGCCTGGTCTTATGAGTCTCGATTTTTGCTGTGACATTCGGATGGTAGGGTCAGAATTTGGCATCAACCACTTGAAAGCATGGATCCATCCTGCCTTGTATCAACGGTTCAGGCTAGTGGTGATGGTGTAATGGAGTGGGGGATATTTTCTTGACACACTTTGGGCCCATTATTACCAACTGATCATCATGTCAACGCCACAGCCTACCTGAATATTGTTGCTGACCATGTCCATCCCTTTATGACCACAGTGTACTAATCTTCTGATGGCTACTTCCAGGAGGATAACGTGCCAAGCGTGAATCATCTCAGACTGGTTTCTTGAACATGACAATGAGTTCACTGTACTTAAATGGCCTCCACAGTTACCAAAGCTCAATCCAATAGAGCACCTTTGGGATGTGGTGAAATGGGAGATTCGCATCATGGATCTGCAGCAACTGCGTGATGTTATCATGTCAATATGGACCAAAATCTCTGAGGAATATTTTCAGTACCTTGTTGAATCTATGCCACGGAGAATTAAGGCAGTTTCGAAGGCAAAATGGGGTCCAACCCGATACTAATAAGCTGTACCCAATAAAATGGCCAGTGAGTGTATATATATTTTTTTGTTCAAAACCTACTTGGCTGATAAAAAAAAAACACAATGAGGGAAAATTTTCAGTTCTAAGTGAACTATTCCTAATGTGGAATCAGTTTAGTATCAAAATGCAATCTAAACAAACTGAATGCAGTGTGTCTTTAAAAGGGATTTATTGTTAAGGCAGAGTATAAGCAAGAAAACTCTGACTCTCTCTAATATTAGTATAGTCTGGATGTTTGTTTATGCGTGTTCATTTAAAACTGTATGAGTCAGGAAAGCTTAGCGAAGATTACGGTGCATGTGCACTAGATAAGAATCAGATACAAGAGGATTGAAGTGGATTGTAATGTTCTAGGAGGCTTACCATGACAGAGCAGCCTGTAGCTGCATTTCACTAAAACTTTAAGACAACAGGTCGACTGGAGGCATATATGACAGTTTTTTTTTATCCACACAGACGAGCAAGATCTGGATTAGTGAGGAAAAATCTATTGTTCAGAGTCTCATGTGGCTAAAGACCTCAAAGATCGGTGTGTGAGGCTGCTGACCTCCATCTGCGTGTGTTTGGTATGAATGATTAGAATGACTTTTGTGACCTGATTCATTTCCTGAAGGTCTGTATGTCACGGCTAAGCTTATGCTTGTCCTCTGTTGCTAATATTATACCACATATATCAGCCTATTCAAGCGCAAGCCAGACATTTTGCTTGTCCACATTAGAGATGCTATGTGTACAGTAAATAGTAATTGCACTTAATTGGATACAGGGCCATGGTGTCCAGTCATGGAATTGACCGTCACGGTTATTCCAATCTTCCTAAACAAAATTTATGAGATTAGCCATAAATTAAATTAAACCTAATCAACCAAGCTGGAATATGGTCTCTTGATGCAGGAAGAGACTTGCTTGTGATGATAAAATAAAGTCATAAGTATAGGGCTGGGTGATTAATCGAAATCGACAGTTTGAAACAAGTAAAGGGTAAATAAAAGATGACTGAATTCTCATTTTGGGTAAACTATCCCTTTAATAGATTAAAATAAAATTCACTATGGTCACTTATTATTTTCCATTTTATAATAAGAATAGGTTACAATATGTTTGTTGTTTCATTTTACATAAACATATCTGCTGCACTAAATCACTCAAATGTTTGGAAGTATTATTTCACCCATGTTTAACATTCTATTTTCATAAAAGTTATCCAAAACATTAAAACAGATACTTAACTGTCCCGCTGTGCTAGGGTGTCCCCCAAGGATCTGTCCTTAGCCCGCTCCTATTTAGTATTTATATAATAATGATAATTACATTACTTACATTTCTATAGCGCTTTTCTGGACACGCAAAGTGCTTTACACATTGGAGGGAATCTCCTCATCGTCCACCAGTGTGCAGCATCCACCTGGATGACACAACGGCCATATTGCGCCAGACCACACACCACACACCAGCTGATTGGTGGAGAGGAGACAAAGTGATGAAGCCAGTTATGATATGGGGATGGTTAGGAGGCCATGACGGTGCCCAGTGGGCAAATTTGGCCAGGATGGCAGGGTTAAATCCCTACTCTTTTTCGAAGAACAACCACAGAGAGTCAGGAACTTAACGTCTCATCTGAAAGACGACGCTCACTGAGCAGATAGTCCCCGTCACTATACTGGGGCATTAGGACCCACACAGACCACAGGTTGGGGGCCCCCTGCTGGTCTCACTAACACCACTTCCGGCAGCAACCTAGCTTTCCCATGTGGTCTCCCATCCAGGTACTGACCGGGTGCAGGCCTGCTTACCTTCAGTGGGCGACCATGTGAGAGTTCCAGAGAGCTAGCTGCCGGCTTTATGTTGCCTCTTGGACAGATCATGCATAAATTTAGCCTGGGGTATCACTGCTACGCTGATGACACACAGATTTACGTCAGTGCTCGCACCATGTTAGTTTTATCTGCCTGTCTAAAAATTTAAGCCTGGATGAATCAAAATTTCCTTAAATTAAACAGTTCTAACACTGAAGTTCTACTAATTGGCACTCCTACCAATGTTAACCAGTGTAATGATTTTAAACTCTCTGTTGATGATCTCCAAGTGTCTCCCTCTATAGGTGTACAACCTTGGTTCTTTTTGAACTCACACTTTAAACACTTAACAAAAATAGCCTTCTTTAATCTACGTAACATTGCAGAGATTATACATTTTCAATCAGGGCCTGATGCGGAAAGGCTTATCCATGCCTCTATCACATCACGTCTTGATTTCTGTAACTCACTCTTCAGGGGCCTACCAACTAACTCTCTTAGACATTTACAGTATATTCAAAATTCCGCTGCACGGGTTTTGACACACATTTTCTCGCACCACCATATCACCCCTATACTTCAGCAACTTCATTGGCTTCCTGTTAAGTCGTGTATTGACTTTAAGACCTTGATTTTAACATATAAAGCAATGCATGGGCTAGCACCTGACTACCTTTGTGACCTGGTAACTCTCGTCACTCCCACCCGCAGTCTTCGTTCTCCATTTGGACTTTTCAAGACTCACTTTTTAATTAAGATTAATAATTTTTGTCAATTTTATTTTTTTTTTCATATTTTATTGTCTTATTGTGGTGTTTATGCTGTTTTTTATTGTTCTGCTTTGTTACTGTTTGCCTTGTAGTGCTTTGGGTCTGAGAAAAGCGCACTATAAATAAAATGTATTATTATTACTATTATTATTATTATTAACTTGTATTTAATATGCCTTATATATATAAGAAACCACAAAATCAAGATGTGTTTTCTTTCTGGAATTCAACCACATGTATCTGCCTTTCTCCAGGACAGCGTCTTAAGAGTAGAAAACAAGAACATGAGGGGCTGACCTTAATCACAGGTGAAGTAATTGCATTAGAAAGAGACCATTACTACTAACTGGAGCAGAAGTGTTGGCTAGACCCCTTCTCCCATCACCTCTGGCACATTTAGCCCATTTGTTAAGTGCTCAACCTTGTTTGCTTCAGTCAAACACAATAAAGATCCAGGGGATGATGGTGCAGAATCATATCTAAAGTTATAAATATAATACATCAAGTGATATCACCTTTATTTACCAGCTTTCCCCTTGTGTTAAGCCGGTCAATGGTATTAGAGGCAAACAACCACATCTACAGTATAAGCACAGCACGTTCTCCACAGTGAATCAGCGGTCACTCAGAAGGTCACTCGGAGGTTCCATTGAAATGAGACCATCCATATGTATATTCCACAGGGAATAAAACGTATATAATCGAAATTGAACGTGGGTAACACTTTAGTTTAAGTACCAATTCTCACTATTAATAAGTGGCTTATTAGTGTACACCTGGTTATTATTAAGATATTGGTTACTTATTAGTAGTTATAATGCACATATTCTGCATGATACTATTCCACATCCCTAATCCTACCTAATATCTAATCCCAACTAATACTTTTATAACTATTAATTGAGGTATTAGCAAATTAGAAGTTTATTGAGGTAAAAGTCTTAATTAATTGTTTGTTAATAGCATGAATTGTGTCACGATTCTGCCTCTTCGGTCTTGTTATTTCATGTTTTGGGGGCAGAGTTCGGACACTAGTCCTGTCTTGTCTAGAATCTCGGCTCAAGTTTTCTCGGGCTGAGTACTCATATTTCTTGTCACTACGCTCAGGATGTGTGCTCTCGTCCTGGTTTTCGTGTTTGTTTTGTCTGCAGCGTGCTGTTTTATTCTCAGCGTCTCAGTCTAGTTGGTTTTGGTTGGCGGTGGAATGAAACATGCATGTCGCATGTGTGAGTGCACGGTAAGTGTTTTCATTTATTGTGTGCTCGTGTCTTGCGTTCTATTTGTGTTGGTGTTATGTAAGCATGTGGCTTCATCTTTACATTGTGGCCGTGTGCTGTAATGTTTTGTTTCTTGCGAATACACGGTTAATGAGTTCTCTCATTGGCTGCGTCTTCTAGCCCTGTTTTCTTATGAGCATATGACTTGTGTTGTCTCTTTGTGTCATGTGCGCTCTGGTCTATTGTCTAGTCCCACCCTCCTTGTTAATCCATTTTTAGTTAATATCGTTTACCTGTGTGTTAATTAATTATTTCTCCTTTATAGTCTCCTCATGTCTGCTGTCTTGTGCCAGTTTGTCATATGTCATTTCCAGTCTTGCCTCGTCATGTCTCGCCCTGTCCAGCCCTGATCCCTGCAAGCCCTGCTCAGTCCAGTTTGTTTGTTTATTTGTGTTATAGGTATGTTTTCCTAGTTTTTGTTTTATTTTATAATTAATAAACCCATTTTTTTTGTCTGCATTTGAGTCCTCGCTCCTTTCCCCACCCACTGACCGTGACAGAATTGTACCTAAAATAAAGTGTTACCAGAACTTGTCTTACTATGGAACTGAGTATGCTTAATTTTAAGTTCATTTTAGTTATGTTTGAACAAGCAAAGAATCATGTGTGTACATTAAAGTATGATGTGAAGTCCAGAGTTTTGGTTCAAAGCTAAATAGACATGCTGCAATAAACAGTAAGATGTGTGGGACATTATTTGGACTGAGATGAAAGGAAATTACTACAAATTTGTTGGTCAAGATTGTCGAAATTCATTTGAATTATTTGACTGCTTATATTAAGAATGTTTGTTGATATCAGAATCAGGATTCTGTAATTGTTTAAAGGGATAGTTCACTCAAAACTGAAAATTCAGTCATCATTTACTTATCCTTTAGCTTTTTTTGTCTTCTGTTAAACAAAAAAGAAGATATTTTGAAGAAAACTGGACATTCTTAACCATTATGAAAGTCAACTTAAAATATATTATTTTGCGTTTAACAGAATAAAGAAACTTTGGAACCACTTGAGGGTAAGTACTGTTAAGTAAATTTGTATTTTAAGAGTGAACTATCCCATTATTCACTCTCATGACTTTCCAAACCTTTAAGACTTTCATTCATTTCCAGAACACAAATATTTTTTTATTAAAATCTGAAAAATGTCTGCCTCTTCATCACAAGTGTGTTCACATAAACTCTTCTAAATAATGAATGAATGAATGAATAAATAAATAAATAAATAAATAAATAAATAAATGAACAAACCCATATGAATCAAACAGCTAAAATTCAAGTTATCCAGAGACACGTTCACGTACAGCTTTCATTTTGGATTCTATTCACATTTATTTAAGCCATATCAAGACAATTTGGTCATTTCAAATCTGTGATTTCTAGAATATTGCATCTTTACAATGTCATTAACACATTTACATCTTTCCAAAAAGGCTGGTCATCCAAGAAAGATAAATGTGTGTGAGGACAGAATAACGAAGAGAATCCCAATGTGGAATCAATGCAACACTGCAGCTGGAATTGATCGCCAGCTCAGTGCTGAACAGTTTTTTCTCAACATACAGTGACTCAACCTTTAAGAGAATATGGATTGAAAGCCCACTCTGCAGTGACCAAACCACCCATCAGCAGAAAGAATCAAAAGTCTAGACTACACTTTGATGAGAAGCATGGACTGCAAACTGGTCCAAAGATCGCCTTACTGATGAAAGCAAGTTCATTTATTTGAGTCTGATGGGAAACACTGAAATGTGTAAAAAAAAGTCAGTTAAGGTGGAGTTAGGTGTTTGATGATATTTTCTGAAGCTTAAAGTTTGGCAACTACTGTATAGAACAGAACAGAATGCAAATGTATTGTAACTAAAAAAGTTGTTTTGATTATCAATATTATTGCTATTATTATTATTATGGGGCGACACAGTGGCTCAGTGGTTAGCACTGTCGCCTCATAGCAAGAAGATAGTTGGTGTTTTTTTCCACTGTGGCGACCCCACATAAATAAGGGACTAAACTGGAGGAAAATTTTTTTTTTTTTCTTTTTTGCATAAATCGTATAATTAATTAAATACAAATAATGTTTGTCACACCTCCGAACATCATAATTGTGGTGCCCAAATGTTTTAAATGCTCAGTCACAGACCTTAAAATCACATGCTAATGATAAACTTTCACACTGTTATGGTTAAACTTAGCAGTGACTCTATAAACCACATGAGTTCTGTGGCTCCTGAACAACTATAATTCAGATGTAACATTTCATATTTAGCGATGTGACTATTGCAGATGCGCGCATTGTGATATTGATACTGAAACGATATATTGTGCAGGCCTACTTTCAACTCAGGCTCATTCTGAAAACGTACTGCTATATACATTTCTGGAGAGAGGTAAATACTGCACGTCCCAGGAGCAGTTTTTTGCAGTTTTTGTTTTCGCGAATCCACCAGAGGGGGCTGTGTATGCTTTTTCAGATCTCAAATTTCTCTCACAAGTGCCATTTGCGCCTGCTGTTCCACCAGATCCACCAAAGGCCGCTGTCGACTGACTGACTTACTGAACAACTCACTGACTGACCGATCGACTGACCCACCCTCCCTCTTCCCTAAACCCAACCAACAGTGTTTTCAAAAGCACCGATAGACCCGCCCACCCCCTTCCCTTAACCCAACCGACAGTTTTAAAAAGCAATCCAGAAAAAAAAGAAAAGCCCTCGCCTGATTTTTACCACATTTTCAGATTTTACCATTCTCACCCTGTTATTTACTTGTTTATTTTATTTTTATCTTACCCGCTTTCTAGAACCGTTCTTCGCCGGACTCGAACCCTGTCATCGTGGTCAACTCCTCTCTGCGTCTCATGTCTGCTGACGTACATGTTGAGCTACCGAACAAACTGGTAACAGCGGGAAAGCAGTCCATACAGAGGTAAGCGGTCAGCTGGTAAGCGCAAAAAAGAACGGCGTCATACCACCCCATAGAGTTCATTTTTAAAGATGAAATGCAGCCATACGTACCGATGGCTACATAATTCACGATCTCCAGAAATGTATATAGGGCTACGTTTTCAGAATGAGCCTATGTTGCCTACTTTGTACCCTTGAAAGTTTAAACCCAATATACATTCTAAATGAGAGAGAAAAGATAAAACACAACCTTTGCTCAGATTAAATAATAACTGTAAAATGAGCCTGAAAACAGACTCTGAAGTTTCCAAACTGTAAAAATAAAGAAATAAACTAAGCATGAGGAGGGGCATAGCATCCTTGATTAGTCTCTCTCTCTTTATAGCAAGCTTTCAATCATCACTAATGACCGTAAAGCTAATCAAGATTCCTTCCTCCCTCTCGTACCCTTGTACTGACGCCCCAAAGGTATTACCGCGTTTGCAGTGTAGAAAAGGGACACACTCAATAACAGCTCTCCTTTATGCAAATGCATACTAACCTACAGTGGCTTCTGTGAGAGAAAGCACACACACACACACAGTCTCAAATGCCCTGCAGCAATGCTCAATATCAGGGCCAGTGTGTCAGCAAGGCGGCGTGCAGGAAAAAAAAGCACATTCAACATAATAGAAATCAATCACGCCAGTCCTGTGCTGAAAACAGGAACGCTTTACCTGTTTATCAGCCTCCAGGTCTGTTTTTCTAAAGGGCAAACAGCATGGTCTACTATGTCCTTTACAAAAAACCATGAAGCGGGTTAAAGAGCATTTCGACTGGCAGCCATTTAGCAGAAAACAATACAACATTAAGGAAGACAAAGCACCGCGTTTGTGGCTGTATTTAGCAAATGCTGGTCAAACTTCTGAGCAGCTGATGAACAATGGATGTAATGATTAAGTACTTAGATAATAACAGCAATGAGCGGCAGGACTACAATATTGCAGCCTTTCACAATGTGGGTAATTTTACATGACAGACGCATTATTGTTCAAGTGGTACATCTTCTCGTGTGCATTATACAGTGGTGTTCAATCACCTTTCGTTCATTCACTTTCTTTTTTTCTTTCTCTCTTCCTTACTTTCATTCACTTTCTTTCACTTTCTATCTTTCTTTCTCTCTCTTTCTTTCATTCATTCATTCACTTTCTTTCTTTTTCTTGCTTTCTCTTTCATTCATTCACTTTTTCTTTCTTTCTTTCTTCCTTACTTTCATTCACTTTCTTTCTTTCTTTCTATCTTTCTTTCTTTCTTTCTTTCTTTCTTTCTTTCTTTCTTTCTTTCTTTCTTTCTTTCTTTCTCTCTCTTTCATTCATTCATTCACTTTCTTTCTTTTTCTTTCTTTTTTTCTTGCTTTCTTTCGTTCTTTCTTTCTTTCCTTTCTTTTTTCTTTTCCTTCCTTTCTTCTTTCTTTCCTTCCTTCCTTCCTTTCTTTCTTTCTTTCTTCTCTTCCTTCATTTGTTGATTCACTTTCTGTCGTTCTTTTTTATTCTTTCTTTCTTCTAGATTTACTATTTTGTGTAAATGTTAAAATGTATTTTATTCTATATAACAATCTTCTATATTTCATAAAAAAAAAAAAAAAATTATATATATATATTGGTGTCTTCTTTTTTTTTTATAAATATACACTGCAATTTTTTTTCTTACATGTTTCTAGTCCAAATATCTAGCAATTTTTAAATCAGGAATCATTTTTTAAATTTCTTATTTTTCTAAAATGTTTTCAGAAATAAGTAAAAAAAACAACAACAAAAAAGGTAAATGATCTGCCAGTTGGGTAAGTAAAATAGTCTGAATTCAAACCGAAAACAAGATTATTTTACTAACGCCAATGGCAAGATAATTTAGCTTGTAACCTAATTTTTGACTTTTTATCATTTATAAAATAAATAAATTCTAGAGAACAATTCTTGATATTTTTTTATAGTTACTTAAACTTAAAGTTTGAGAAGCATTTGTTTTTTCAGTTTCTTAATATGTTTTTATGTGTTGTGATTCATTTGTTGCGAAATATTGATTTCCTAACACTGCTGCACTTAAAGAATATGGTATTGTGCTGTCTAAAAATATGAACATAAATGTCTGAAAATGACACCTTCTTTACTATTTTACACAAACACAAAAACATTATATAAAATATGGAAGAAACATCATAAGTAGTTTACATAATAAAAACAAAATTACATTTTACTCAAACATTATACACTGTAAAAAATATCTGTTAATCTGTTAATCAACATTTTTAATAGTTTGTGTTTTCCATTTATTTACAGTTGTGAATTGCATTATGGGACGTTGATCTCTGCTCTGTCGACTTTTGATGTTGAAAATTCAACTTTACAGTTTAACATAGTGACTTTTATTGGCATGTCAGTAGTTTGAAATAATATAATGTATAAGAAATATTATATAGAGAAATAAATTATAGAGAAATAAGTCTGTAAAATAACAGAACATGTACTGGCAGGTTATTACAAGGTTTGTGTACCATAATATAAAAAACCAACCCAGAGAACATATCACTTTAACCTATTAAAAATGTTAATAAAAGTCACTTTTTTCAATTTTAAGGTTAAACGTTGTCAGAAGAATTATCAAGGTGTCATAATGTGATTCAAAAGCATAAATAAACAGGGAAAAATAAAAAAACAGGAATCACAAAACATGGAAAACTGTTAATTTACGGACATTGTTTTACATTGCACTACTATACATCGTAAATAGAGCAACATTTTCAAATCGTCTCCTACGATGCTAAGACCCTCAATCATAAGAGACACTGCAATGACATTCTATGCCCTTAGATGACAAATCAGGCTACATCGCCAGAATATTGACAGACAATGTACCATTTAAAGTGCGTGATTGCGATATTACGCATCAATGATGACGTTCTCGGTGGCACATTTGCACACACCGAGGGCACCTTGAACTAGACAGTCATAAAATGACATGGCATCAATTTACAAAGGTTGGGAAAAGGGCTGCGCTCCCACAGTAATCAGCTCATGTTCCAATCAATAGGTGGGAGTCCGTCTGCTGAATAATTCACAAACCAAGAGAGCGAAGAAGCCATGAAAATTATATAAACCCCAGTGTTACTATAATCGAGGGCATTTAATTTAAGGGTCAGACCATTAGAAGAATTCATTTGAGAGCCGATCTATTTCTGAGGACTTGTGCAAACTTGTTTAGCTTTTTTAACTGTCTCTGTATCGTGTCCTATATTGATTAGCATGTGCAAAGGGAGGATACTGCATGGATTTGAGCATGTACTGTAAAATGTGAATTATGTTACTATTTATTGCTCAATAAACATGTTTGACTAATTTTCTTTTATGATATGTAAAATATGATTGTGTGCAGCATGGTGGCGCAGTGGGTAGCACGATCGCTTCACAGCAAAAAGGTCACTGGTTCAAGCCTTGGCTGGATCAGTTGGCATTCCTGTGTGGAGTTTGCATGTGGAGTGGGTTTCCTCCGGGTACTCCGGTTTCCCCCACAGTCCAAACACATGCGCTATAGGTGAATTGGGTAAGCTAAATTGACCGTACAGGCAGTGCAGAATTATTAGGCAAATGAGTATTTTGACCACATCATCCTCATAATCCATGTTGTCTTAATCCAAGCTGTATAGGCTTGAAAGCCTACTACCAATTAAGCATATTAGGTGATGTGCATCTCTGTAATGAGAAGGGGTGTGGTCTAATGACATCAACACCCTATATCAGGTGTGCATAATTATTAGGCAACTTCCTTTCCTTTGGCAAAATGGGTCAAAAGAAGGACTTGACAGGCTCCGAAAAGTCAAAAATAGTGAGATATCTTGCAGAGGGATGCAGCACTCTTAAAATTGCCAAGCTTCTGAAGCATCATCATCGAACAATCAAGCGTTTCATTCAAAATAGTCAACAGGGTCGCAAGAAGCGTCTGGAAAAACCAAACCAAAAACCAAGGCGCAAAATAACTGCCCATGAAGTGAGAAAAGTCAAGTGTGCAGCTGCCAAGATGCCACTTGCCACAAATTTTGTCATATTTCAGAGCTGCAACATCACTGGAGTGCCCAAAAGCACAAGGTGTGCAATACTCAGAGACATGGCCAAGGTTAGAAACGCTGAAAAACGACCACCACTGAACAAGACACACAAGCTGAAACATCAAGACTAGGCCAAGAAATATCTCAAGACTGATTTTTCTAAGGTTTTATGGACTGATGAAATGAGAGTGAGTCTTGATGGGCCCGTGGCTGGATCGGTAAAGGGCAGAGAGCTCCAGTCCGACTCAGACACCAGCAAGATCAAAACACTGACAGAATCCATGGATGGCAGGCTTTTGAGTGTCCTTGCAAAGAAAGGTGGCTATATTGGTCACTGATTTGTTTTTGTTTTGTTTTTGAATGTCAGAAATGTATATTTGTGAATGTTGAGATGTTATATTGGTTTCACTGGTGAAAATAAATTATTGAAATGGATATATATTTGTTTTTTGTTAAGTTGCCTAATAATTATGCACAGTAATAGTCACCTGAACAACCAGATATCCTCCTAAAATAGCTAAAACTAAAAACAAACTAAAAACTACTTCCAAAAATATTCAGCTTTGATATTAATGAGTTTTTTGGGTTCATTGAGAACATGGTTGTTGTTCAATAATAAAATTAATCCTCAAAAATACAACTTGCCTAATAATTCTGCACTCCCTGTAGTGTATGTGTGTGAATGAGTGTGTAGGGATGTTTCCCAGTGATGGGTTGCAGCTGGAAGGGCATCCGCTGCACAAAACATATGCTGGATCAGTTGGCAGTTCATCCCACTGTGGCGACCCCAGATTATTAAAGGGACTAAGCCGAAAAAAAAATGAATGAATGAATAAATGTCAGTAAAAAAGTCAGTCAAAAACATAATCAACGCTCCACTATAGAGAGTATAAACAGCAAAAATAGCAATGCTTCATTCAGTGGCATATGGCCTGGTACGGCGCCTGATGCGGTGGCCGTATGGTTGAACAGCACAGTGAGAAGGTGCCATTTTTTCACACCTCAGATGGGGCGAAGCAGCCACCTCTCTCTGGCAAACCCACAGGGCATCGTTTACACCCCCAAAAGTGGGAAGAGGAGGAGGTCTGCCATTCTCACAGTCACACATGCAAACTAACACAACCACAATTAAACAAGAGCCACACAACTGTCACTAATGAGCACCTTGCTGAAATCCTGCAATATTTGAATACAATATTGTTTTTACAGCAGTCTAGTCTGGCCCTAGTTTCACTTTGCTCATTTATCCAGAGTTTTCGGTGGCAATCGCAATTTACCAGTATTTTCAAAACAAATAAGATTCATTTTGGGTTTCAGACATTTTATATACAAATAAGTACTAGCAAAACACAATATTTGTAGGTTGTAAAATACAAGCTGATGTCTATGAAGACGGTAATAATAATAATATTTTTTTTAACCTAAACAGACAATGTGTGTCATTCACATCAACTGTTTAGGTTACTAGAAAGTAGTGGTGTCCAAATTAATTGTTTCTTTGGTGCACCGCGATGCAAACGCAGACAATTCGGTATCGGTAATAATCATAACCGGTTATAATGTAATGACGTCATTTATCTCATATGCACTATGTTGCCGTAGCTTCCTAAGGCGAGGGAGGCGAGCGCGAGTATTTACAACGCTCCAACTACTTAAAAACGCAGAAACTCTGCACAATTTCACTGTGTGTGTGTTTGCTGGACAGTCTTTCACTGACACGTACAGCAGAAGCCCCTACTTCACTGCGATTGAGAGAATTAAAGTAAACTCCATTTCTCTCTCTCACTGTGGCCCATTTGACCTGCTGGCATGACTTTTCCTCTCCTCTCGGCTGTTACAGCGATACTTCTGGATACAGACATGAGCGCGTGTCTGCAGAGTTTTTTCCACCGTGTCTATCATGGATCAGCTGTGATCGCCGCTGCCGTTTATCATTGTCACTCATCTACGAAGAGCGCCAGCGTGTAAGAGCCAATCGCAGCCCTTTCTGGTGAGCGTGTCACCAATCAAAGGGGTGTAAGAAAGAACTTGCTAGGAGAAGGCTCAGAAAGCGAGCGTATTTGTTAATTTGCTATAAATACTTGTGTTGTTTAAAGGTACAGTTCATATATCTGACTGTTTGTATTAAAGGAAAAAATTGGATTACAAATATTATATAAATATATTTATACATTTTATTACAAGAATTGCTGTGCTGTGAAAAAAATATAAAATTGTGTATGGAAAGCATCGCGATGCACCGGGATATCGAATTGAACCGAATCGGTGGCATGATAATCGTAACCGAACCATGAGACAAGTGTAGGTTCACACCTTTATTAGAAAGTTTACTCTGTTATTCAGTAAGTTAAACAGCCACTTTAATATATTTCTAGAGAAGTTGATGAATTAACATGTTGTAAATCTAGCATTTCTAATCTCTCCATTGCTACTCAGGCTAAAATGGTGGAACCAACCATCCATCAAAGATCAAATGATACAAGGCTCAAAATTGCGACCGTTTTGGAAGTATATTTGGGAGCATTTGTGCGAGTGCATAAAATTGATGTCGTGCGTCCAGTTTTCACAGCAAAATGTTCACCATATGCGCGGAATTAGGAGACATTCATGTGTAAGAAATCAATCTATGTTAAAAGATCAATTTAGGAATTATCAGCTCAGATCAATGACTCGGATCCTGAAGATTCGAATCATTGATTCGACTCAATTGAGTCGGATTGAATCAGATCAAAGATTCAAACTGTATGTCCCGCAAATGGAGACAATCACGTTTATTAATTCTCGTCTATATTATTTCCGTGGCCACCGGTAATAACATAACAGAATAGGGTTAAATTTTAGCAAGGTAACACGATCTACAGCGTGAGGCAGAGACTTACAAAGCACATAAACGAGCACACAGTTCTTTCAAATGAGAAACAAAGATTTATTGAACTACACTATTCGATACATGAGGCTAACTACGTAATAATCAAAACAACAAACAAACAAACAAACAAATGCACACACACGTTCACACACACACACGGACAGTTCGGAGGATGCAAAATGAATTGAACCAACAGACTCCGTTGAGACTGAGAGTCAGTTTAGCGGAAGTTTCAGCAGTTGCGAAACTTAACAGGTTTTGGAGGGAAAAGTTTGTGATGTTGGCCTAACCGCGTGGTGGCGATTAGGGGCGGAGAAGCATCAGCGGGCTTCTGCCAGCTAATGCTAAGAGGGGCTGCGCCCATGGTTGACGCGGCAAGGAGGTTTTATAGGCTGGCTCTGAGCCATCCCTCTTGATACTGTCGTCCAATGAACGGCAAGATGAAGGGCGGGGCCACGCCCCGTCCCAGCGTAGGCAAGTTTAATAATTAATCCACTGCAAGAGACTTAACGTGATAAAATCTCTGGTAAGATTGTAACTATCTGACATCAAATGTTACAATATGGTTCGGATTACAAAATTCTCATTTACAGCAAAGTATTGCAAATAGAAAATCATTTTGTTCAACACTAAAAATGAGGCATATCACACATACAGATAATTTCACCCTGTTATGATGGTGAAATCACACATTATGAACCTGGTTGGTTGAAATAAACACAGCACATCAATACTTATAAATGTCATTCAAAATATAAAATTTTGCCTTGGTTATAACATCTATACGAATCGTTTTCCCTAAGTCTCCTTCATTTCCTTTGTCTCTGAATTCTGTCCATCTAGCTGTCTCGTGGTGCATGGCCGTCCACACGAGGGTCATCCAAGAGTCTCGTGATAAAGAGAATTTGAAGGGCGTCTTTGTCTCGTTGGTTAACGATTAACCAAAATTGTGCCCGCGTCTGTCCAACTCAGGCTTGCTCTCCTGTTATCCTACTGTTAGAAGCCCTGGAGCGAGTAGGGCCATTTGCACTCACATTCCAAAGCCTGGTTCGGACTGGTTTTGACCGGCGAGTCTCTACACATGCATTAAGCATCTTTGCACCTAAAAAACACCAAATGCAGCGCCCAGAAGTGGTTTAAAACAGTTGACATGTAAGCTTGCTGCAGTAAACAAAGCCCGCAATGCTTGCCCCACATTCAAGCTCTTCTTATTGGCCCACTGCACTAGAACAGAACGCGAATGGATTGGTTAATATCACTTGTCAATCACTCAGTTCCAATGACAGGGAGCTACAGCCGCGAAAATGTAAAGGTCTAGATCCGAGAGAATGAAAACAACACTGGCAGATTTAGTTTTAGAAACCACCTAAAGTTACAAATAATGGCACATCTGATTAGTGATCATGCAATGAATGTCAATCCAGCATTTACACTTTTCAAAGAGTGGATAAAAGACTTCCAGTGTTTAAAGTCCGCTATGAAAATGACTAGAGCCATTCACCGTAAAGCCGGTGAGACGGAGTTTTCAGGTAACAGTGTTTGCCACTGAATCTACAAATTTTAAGCACGAGATGTTCTAACATTATTTAATCCTTCATTTAATCGTCACGATGCTGTCAGTCGTGTGACTGACACCACCTTCACCATCGCTAAAGAGCCTGCATTCACCAAGATGAAGCTAATATTGCAGCTCATGAAAAGACTGTTATTGCTATTAAGATGACGTATGCAAATAATAAGTTATATGTCAATATCATCTGTGCAATATCAGACACCACCCGTGAGAACAGCACAGTTATTATTGTTAATTCAGTTCATCTCATTCACGTCAAGCAGTGCATGCAGGGCCGGTGAGCCTGTGCAAATTTTTGTTTATTTGTTAGTTGTGATTAGAGTGTTAATATATAATAGAATCTATTAATATAAAACGTGTAGTAACGGTGCTCATAATTTTTGGTGGGTGCAACTAAATTTTGTCTGGTGCACCTCAATTTTTGAAGTTAGGAGCACCGGTGCTACCAAGAATAACGGTTAATTACAAAAAAGATAGTAAATGATGGTTGTATTAAAAAATTCAGACAGTGGGATCAGTGGGAGTATTTCAAATGTCTGAAAAAGTTAACATTATTCACAACAAAATCATTATCATTTTGTATTTCTTTGTTATTGGTTGTAATTTGCTTATTTGTTTATTACTGACAGTTAACTTCATACAAGTTTGGCAAGTAGTTGCTTCTCAAATATTGAAATTAGAATGAATTAAAATTGTGATATTGATTGGATTGATACATGACAAGTCATTCAAATTTTACATGGTTTAAATATTTGGTTTTTGTTTCACTTTTTTTTTTTTCAGATAATTTAAAGGCAAGTGATCATATCCAGACTGGACCTGTAGTAAAAATCCTTAACAAATGAATGCATTAATGTATGCATAAATATTAGAATTGTAGTGAATGCTGTTGCAATATTTACGTGTGGTATCAATAATGATATCAAGTATAGATTTTCTTTAGGGTATCATATTGTAGTTAGTTAGAAATCCCAGCATGACAACACTAACTTGAACAATTCCAAAATAAATGCTAAACATGAATCTCTGTAAGCTTTACATACAGTATGTTATATGCAAATAGAAATGCATTAGTATTAATCTATAATGAGTCTATATAATGTGCGCTTGCATATTTTTCATCTATATTAAATCAGCATGCATGTGTGTGCACTACAAAGGAATTGCTGAAGCTGGAAACAGAGCTGTTGTCACTGGGGACTCTTTGATGCCTCTACATGCCTGATTTTCATTCATGCTAATAGGGCTAAACACAGCAGATGGGAGAGTGGAAAGGGAAAGGGAAAGGAAAGGATATATAGGCGATAAAGAGTGTGAAGAAAAGACTAAAAATTAGTATGTAGGTTGCCTACGCTGTCCAGCCTTTGACTTAAACGCATGAAAGTGTTTTAATAAAATTATAAAAAATAAAATGCTGAAATATGTGTTACGTTTGTGTTTATGTGTTTAATGCCTTATAAATTTACAATATAAATCACTTATAATTTAGGTTATAGGTGATTTATAATGTAAATATAACAAATATAAACATTACGTTAAACAAAATCTAACATTTATGGATTATAAATTTTATTATATTTCTGCTTCCATTTTCTGGACTGAACACCTGCACATACGATATACAGTTGAAACCAGAAGTTTACATACACTGTATAAAAAGGCACATAACCATTTAAAAAAAAGTCAGATGTTATTGTGACTTAACTTTTTCTCTTTTAGGTAAGTTAGGATTATCAAATTTGTTTCTGTTATGCTTAATAGCAGAATAATGAGAGAGATATTTATAGAGAAATTGTTATAACTTTTCTTGAAAGTCAAGTTTAAATACAATAAGATTATTATGCCTCTGAAAAAACTCAGATGATGGTGTCAAGGTTTTGGAAGTTTCTGATTGGCTAACTGACAACATTTGAGATAATTGGAGGCACAACTGTAGAATAGTATTTAAGGAAAACCTCAAACACACTGCTTCCTTGTGCAACAACATGGGAAATCAACAAAAAAAGCCCGATTACAATTTGCTAAATTACACTGGGAAAAAGACAAATTTTGGCAGACATGTCCTGTGGTCTGATGGAACTAAGATTGAACTGTTTGGCCATAATGACCAGTGTTACATTTGGAGGACAAAGAAGAAAGCTTACAAGCCTAGGAACACCATCCCAACTGTGAAGTATGGGGGCGGCAGCATCATGTTGTAGGGCTGTTTTGCTGCAGGAGGGACTGGTCCACTTCACAGCATAGATGGCATCATAAAGAAAGAACATTATGTAGAAATACTGAAGCAACATCTCAAGACATCAGGCAGGAAATTAAAACTTGCCCACAAATGGGTCTTCCAAAAAGACCATCACCCTAACCATACTGCCAAATTAGTTAAAATGTGCTTTAAGGACAACAGAGTGAATGCTTTGCAGTGGCCATCACAAAGCCCTGAACTCAATCCTATAGAAAATTTGTGGGCAGAGTTGAAAAAGCTTGTGCGAGCAAAACAGCCTACAAATCTGACTCAGTTACACCAATTCTGTCAGGAGGAATGGGACAAAATTCCTGCAAACTATTGTGAGAAGCTTGTGGAAGGATACCCAAAACATTTGACCAAAGTTAGACAGTTTAAAAGCAAAGCTAAAAAAATACTAAGGAAATGTATGTAAAATTTTGACTGTCTAGAAATTAATAAAAACTTCTCAAAAAACAATTCTCTCATTTTTCTGGCTTTATTCAGGCAAAAAAATGGTTATGTTCCTTTTTTAGAGTGTATGTAAACTTCTGGTTTCAACTGTATTTTTTGTATCAAATTCAGTGATTTTTCAAGTGCTTTAGTAATGCGTTCTGTGTGTTTTCTGCATCAGAAGTAATACTACCCCATAACTATAGGAAAATAAAGTGCCTTTCAGTAAAAAACGTAGTTTGATAGAGCAAATCAAGCCTGAAAATCACTTTTAAGCATAGGTTGAGCTACAAAATAAGCTACATTTGTGATACCATATGCCATTGCTCTCATATTTTATTGCTCACTTGAAATATGTTGTTAAATCTCCAAAACTGAACGTCATCACCCAGATAAAGGGTAGAAAAATAAGGTTGGCACAGTTCTGACACAGACAATCAACATACTGAGACTTTTGGTGGTAGTACAGCCATCACCATTTCTCGCATTGTCCGGGGTGGTCCCTGAGAACGCTCCTCTCAACGTAAGACAAATGAATATGTTAGCCTTTGGTTCTCTTCTGGCTAGAAGACTGATATTGTTTAAATGGAAAGACCCTATTCCACCAACACATAATCACTGGATAAGAGAAGCCATGTCTCATCTTAAGTTGGACAAAATAAGGAGTACTATCAGAGGGTCTGTTGAGCCATTTTATAAGGTCTGGCAACCTTTTTTAAGGGCGTACTCACACTATGCTATCCGAACCGTGCCCAGGTCTGTTTCCCGGATCGTTTGAGAAGTGTGAGTGCTCTGAATCGGGCTCAGGCACGGTTCACTTGGCCGGCCCTGGCCCGGTTGGAAGAGGTGTGCCAGAGCGCAGTTCACTTGGGCTTTGGCGCGGTATGCTTGTGTGTGAGTGCAAAATGCGCCTGAGCCCGAAACTGAAAGCGAGACGAGACTTTTAAGGGACTGTTTGATATGGATTAATTAATCATTCTTACTGTTGAATAAATGCAAACAGTCATAGCTTATTAAAGACGCAAACCCCTCACTGCACAACAGCTGCACCTTCAGCAAACCTCCTATTTACTGCAGCACGAGGACTTTATGGTTGTTTAGGAGCGTCTACAGTGGCTGATCCATACCTGACAACATTTGGTTCGTAAATTCCGGGAGACCCAGAAATTACGTCATACGCTAATTTGCATATTACGGACATCATCACGTTCTACCATTTCTGTTTGTTTAACAGCCTATGGTAAATAAATGGGGTATTTTATATTCGCACTATGCTTTATGTAAGCTTGTCAATTTAACTAAATTTATTGCTGTTTGAATACAGTATATCATTATAGATGAGTAGGGAATTTGCAGTAATCTCTCAGACGTAACAAACTCAGACAAGTTCTCAAACTCATACTTAAAACATCTCTGATTGTGCAACAAGAATAAACGGTCAAATTAAGCAGATCGGGTTGACTGTACAAGGGAAATACCTTCAAACTGCCACCTGTTCTAAATCATTTTCCTTCGGTACGCTGAGAGGTGCTCTGCTCTCAGGCTGCAGGGGAGGCTCGTTGAGAAGAGTAGGGACGGTACAGTAATGGACAAACGACAGTCTATAAAAATCGCCAGTAACACACAAAAAAAGTCGCTAGATTTGTCGCTAGTCGCTTTTTTGAAAATTTGTCGCTAAGTTGGCAACACTGGCGCAAACTGAAGAGCGGGGAGCGGGAGGAGTGAGAGGTTTAGGGAGATAGGGGCGCGCGAACTTTAGCGCGCGACCGTCACCGGAAGAGCACAAGCGCCAAGTTTCAGCCCGGACTGTCCCAAAATGCTGAGAAGCGGGGGGCGGGGGAATTCCGGGAGTTTACTGGGAGACAGACCAATACGGGAGACGGGTCTGAAATACGGGAGACTCCGGGGAAAAATGGGAGTGTTGGCAGGTATGGGCTGATCTGTTCGGCAAAATATTTAACTGCGTGTCACCGCATATCAAACGACTTAAACGATATAACTAAACTAAGGAACTAGTGTCATACAGTATTTTCATCTCATGTTTTCTCTATGGACATTTGATTATATATTGTTCCTAGATCTGGTGTTCTGGGAAAAGGTGTTTGTTTGCTCTGTATATCGTGAAAAACAAATAAAAAAAAACCTTGAACAAAAATAATATCAAATTAAAGAGAATAAGAGACCTATCAACCCCAAGGGTACGTACAGTATGCATATATTTAGAACTGACTGTACATTTGCTAACAGACTCCACTCTGATTCACAGGGGAATGTCTAAATTATTCCTCGTTTGCTTTTTATTTTTGCCATTTTTTTTCTTTCTTCCATATTTATTATCGCTCATGTGTGCATCTTATAACATGTTCAAGTGTCCCATGCTGCTGTCTGCTGAATATTAAACCAAAGAATTAGTGCAAGCCTTTATTGAAATATGCATGAACGCCGTTGTGCCAGGCTTAATGATGTGTCTGAATTAGCAGGTTGCGGGTCTCGTGCAGAGAAGGCGGATCTGAGGGGCTGATGGGTAAAGTAGACAGTGTGAATCTGAATGAAGGGCGTGGAGGAAGAAAGCCAAACAGCCTTGTATGAAAAGACATTTCATGTTATTGTGTTTTAGAGTGTTAATGATCATCATCCATACACTGTGATTACTCTTACTATTAATTATACGTAGTAGATTAGTATACAATTGCTTCAGTTGTCATTGTAGTAATATCTAGACACACTAGCTTAAGGTCTGACGGATTAGTTCTAGTTTTCACTGAAATTACTGCATATTATGTTGTTTTTCTTTTTAACTATGTATTTACAGTTTGGCTGAGTATGGGGTATATGCACACGGACTTGAAATTTTCAGTCAGTCCAGTGAACTGTCTTTCCATTACAAAATCACCATGTTTAAGATTGGTTTTCTTTAAAGATAGTAGATACAGTTGAAGTCAGATAATAGATATAGTTTAAGTCAGAATTAATAGCCCCCCTGAATTATTAGCACCCCTGTTTACTTTTTTCCCCAATTTCTGTTTAACGGATAGAAGATTTTTTCAACACATTTCTAAACATGATAATTTTAATAACTGATCTCTAATAACTGATTTATTTTATCTTTGCCATGGTGACTGTAAATATTATTTTACTAGATATTTTTCAAGGCACTTCTTTACAGCTTAAAGTGACATTTAAAGGCTTAACTAGGTTAATTAGGTTAACTAAGCAGGTTAGGGTAATTAGGCAAGTTATTGTATAATGATGGTTTGTTCTGTAGACAATCGAAAAAAAAATAGCTTAAAGGGGCTAATAATTTTGTCCTTAAAATGGCTTTTAAAAAAATTAAAAACTGCTTCTATTCTAGCCGAAATAAAACAAATAAGACTCTCTCCAGAAAAAAAAATATATTATCAGACATACTGTGAAAATTTCTCTGGTCTGTTAAACATCATTTGGGAAATATTTAAAAAATAAAAATAAATTCAAAGGGGGGCTAATAATTCTCACTTCAACTGTATACGATATAAAGTGGGTCTCAGACCGGACAAGAAGCACTGCATTAAATTCCATTTTTCCCTGCCATCTCTTTAAAGTATGACAATTTATTTACCTCAGTATTTTCAATGGAGATTCTGCGCTAGTCTGCCGCCACTGACGCCGCTAGAGTTTACATTAGGGATGCTCTAATCGATCGTCCGAAGATCAGTATCGGCTGATAATCACATTTCATGACTCGATCGGTACTCGTTGATCTGGCCGATCTCATGAACCGATCGCAATTGCTTGTTTACAAGTTTACAAGCATGCATCTGGGTTATGCACCCAGGTTGTGCATCAGCCCCACTACAACACATGAGCAATGTTTCCAAATTGCATTATTAGTCATTTTCTTACAATTTTTTATCTGTTTTATCTATTTTCTTTTTGTAAAACTGCTTCTGACCATTACAAGTATGCAACATCCTTAATTTATTATCTTAGGTAAGTCGAGATCTCACACTTAAAGAGCAATTGTGCTTATGCAATGGCAAAGTTATATAAAGATTGAAGAATCAGAATCTGTACTCTGTATCGGCTGATCTCCATGACAAGGAATCGGTACTCAGTATCGGCTTCAAAAATCCTGATCGGACCATCCCTAGTTTAGACGCTCTATCATCTCGTTTTACACTTGAACAACTAAATGAATGCTTAAGTTTATTTAACTGGTTGTATTTTAATTACATTACGATGTCGATGATGTAAAACGAACCTTATAAAATTGAAAATGGTCACAGAAATTTTACAGAATTTTACAGTTGGTTGGAAAACACTAGCTGTGCATATACCCCATTAAAAACATATTTTGGGGGAAATTTATTTGCTGAATTTTAGTTTTAAGAAGTTAGTTTATTCATTCTCTCTCTGTGTGTGTGTGTGTGTGTGTGTGTGTGTGTGTGTGTGTGTGTGTGTGTGTGTGTGTGTGTGTGTGTGTGTGTGTTAGTCATTAAAAGAATATTACCTAAAATCATGAAATGTACTATTTAACATAAGATAATATTTAAGTACAATTTCATAAATTTGTAATAAACATAACAAATAATAAAATTTTTAAGGTAAAATGTGATTATACATTAATGGGATAATTTAAATGAAAATTCTGTGATCATTTACTCTTTACGTTTTTAACCTTTAGGTTTCAAACCTTTTTAAGTATCTTGTTTCGTTCTTCAGTAAGAAGATATCTTGAAGAAAGCTAAAAGCTGTAACTGTTAGCTATGTTTCCATCCACCTTTTTTTATGTGCATTTCGGATATGTGCATAAAAAATCAGTTGATGAAAACGCCAAGATGTGCATCAATTTAAAAAATGCGTGTAAAAAACGTATGTGCATAACTGAGTAGGATAAACTTTTTATTTGGCAAAAAAATATGCGCATAAACTGCGATAGAAACACTTTTACCGAACAAACTCCAGTATGTGCATTAAAAAAGTCATGTGATTTTGTTATAAGATATCATGTGATGATAAAATATGTGTGAATAGACAAACCAGCAGATTGAGCACACTGTAAAACATCTGAAATGTTGTTTTGGTCATTCTAAAACGTCGTAATCATTTCAGTATTAGTGTTATTATATTATTAATGACCTCCAGAATAAAGAGCGTCCACGTCTCACACCTTCGAACGTTACAACCGTGCATTCACTGCGTGTCAGGATTGCTTTCTGAGGTGCAAGTAATTTCTTAAATGAAAAAAAGATTCATGCAGCTTCTCCTACCGCAGCAAATTCCATTTTTACTGTTGATATTTGGCATCAGTTAATCAGGAAGTGACGATTTTGTTCTCCTTGACTCGTTGAATGGAAACGCTGCTTTATTCGCACATCTTTTATGCAATAATCCAGTACTGCAAATAGTTAATTCACATATTTGAATGGAAACATAGCTATTGACTTCCATAGCATTTGTATTTCCTACTCTGAAAGTCAACGATTACAGGTTTTCATCATTCTTCAAAAATATTTTCAAATTTTAATTTTGACAACCTATCAAACTAAGGATGAATTCGAATACAATAAACTGCTTTTATATATAAAGACGCCAAACTATTTTCTAAAACATTTGACGTTATACTACATCAGCATCACTCAGATGCTAATGACCATTCGCGCACTGTGATTATCAGTCTGAATATCAAAACAAAATCATCAACCTGGAAACAGAGACCTCATGCGATTATTAGAAAAGCATCTACTAGCATTTTATAATATAACACACATTCAGCACTCAGCGAGATGACTGGTTTCTGCACAGCGCTGATGCTGTAATCCATAAACACTTCATGAAAGCTTAAATATGTGTTAGTGAAGGCAGAAGTCAGCACCAGATTGGATTATGGATGGGTGCTGCCTGCAGGTTTGCTTTTTTTTCCCCCCATCCACTGATGACCTACTTTTCCCTGCCTTACGCATGAATCTTTGTTTATTAGTAATTTGCCTGAGAGGTGAATAAAAAAATATGTATATCCTGATTTGCTTATTTGAACAATTCCAAATCATTAAACAAGCCATGAAAAAGGTCTGTAATTGAATGTTTACATCTCGTCTAGACAGTGAGCAAAGAATCCAATCGTTATTCAAATAAAGGTTACCATAAAAATGCGACAGAACTGGAGGGAGCAATCGCATAATTTTGTACACACGATGGTACAGAATATAGAAAAGATTTTGTGCTTTATTGGAAAAAAAAACACTAATAATAAAGCCGTAGTGAAAAATCATTCAAGAAATTGAAATGCAATTCTTTCTTGAATTAATTCTGAACTTAGATTTAAAGATCAGATGGTAGTTAAATACAGCAGTACCTTGTTTGCATCCAATTCCTTACAAATACCACTTAAACTTAAAACAATCATTAATACAGTTACATTTAATGTCAGTAGGAACCGGAAGTTGCTGAGACTTTTATTTCAGTATGTTGATGTACTTCTAGCTGAACTGAATATTGAGTAGGGGGCGGGGCTTTGTTTTGTGCATCATTCCCTAACGTAAAATAGTAATTTTTGTGTCATTAGACTAACTTCAAATGGCCTAAAAGTTTAGCTTGATAACCATAGCGCTACATTTTATATTTAAACTTAGTCAATGCCGTCAAAAAAAACAGAGATGAGCGACCAAACGACGGGACTTGAAGGAAAAGATATGTCGCTGATAAAGGAGAAGATTTTGGATAAGATTATCACCACCTTGGACAAGAGATTCGACAAACCTGAAGTGACTCTTCGAACTATACAAACTGAGAGAGTCGAGATGGTAGAGGGCCAGTCCGGTGATCATGAAACCCGTATCCTTTCCCTGGAAACTTCTGTGGATACTTTAAGCAAAGAGAACAAGATGCTTAGGTCCAAGCTTAACGACCTTGAGGACCAATCGTGCCACAATAACATTAGAATTGTCGGTATCCCAGAAGGAGCTAAAAAAAGGAAGGCCAACCAAGTTCGTGACGGAGCTGATAACGACTTTTTGAAGACTTCTACAAACCTCCAGTCAACGACTGCGCACACCGAGATCCACTGCCAAAACCACTGGAAGGAGATAAATCATGTGTAATAAATGCGTGGATTCATTACTTCCAGGATAAGAAGCGCACGTCTAATAATTCTACGTCTTAGACAGGAACGACAACTCGAGTACCAAAAATATTGCTATGAAGTTGCTAAGGAAGCCATCAAATTGACGTCAACAGAACGACCGCCACTCCAAAAGGTCAGACTTTGAAGATCACCAAAACAAAAATATTATTTTGCATAAATTATTCACTTTAAATATACCAATGTGAGATAGCAAAATAGACATTGTAAGTTTTGATTTCACGCAGTCTTTAAGTGAATTACAAGAGTGTTCATAGAGGGTTAATCTTGTGACATAAAAGCCAAATCCCATGACTCAGCTGAACACATAAGTGCTCTTCCTCATGAGCATACGGTTAAAAACTAGGCTAGGGCTTGATCTGCTGTTAAAACTAAGCTTAGAATTGATCCAATAGAGAATAGCGATTCATTTTAAAATCAATGCTGAATCAACATCTTGATCCAATAGAGAATAGCGATTCATTTTAAAATCAATGCTGAATCAACATCTTGAAGGAAATTTTCACAGTATGTCTGTTAATATTTTTTCTTATGGATAAAGTCTTATTTGTTTTATTTCGGCTAGAATAAAAGCAGTTTTTAATTTTTATGAACCATTTTAAGGTCAAAATTATTAGCCCCTTGAAGCTATTTATTTTTTCGATAGTCTACAGAACAAACCATCGTTATACAATAACTTGCCTAATTACTCTAACCTGCCTAGTAGAGCTGCACAATTAATCGTAAAAAGATCGCGATCTCGATTCGACCCCCTAGACGATCTTAATCCAGCATTTATACGATTCTGCCAATCATATCTTCAAGTTCAGGAAAAAAGCAAAGGCGGCTGCACAAGTCTTCAAGTTGTTTTTCATACAATGTTCAGCAACGTGATCACCTCCAAATGGTGTTGAAAGACTCACATACTGTATTTATAAGGTATAATTCACCCACAAATGTCATTTCTGTCTTCATGTAATGATGTATTCACGGCCGCGAAAACACACGTGACGTGAGCTGACCGTGTCGTGAGCTGTTACCACAGAGAGGGCGGGCGCGCCTGTGAATGATGCCTACTTTACTGAACAGAACTTGCATAGGCTGTGAATAACAGGTAATAAAGTTGTAAATAACATTCAGTTTGTGGCACAGAGTGATCGTTTGGGAGCCGCGCGGGAAGTATGAACCGCACTTAGCAGCAAAAAATGAAACTGAAAGCAGGCACATCATTAAATAATCATATCGCATTTTAAAGTTATGATTATGACAAGCATTTAATATGTTTTTCTTTTATAGCGAACACAGAGTGTTGTGCATGAGAATAAATGTTTAACAGTGTCAGTATAACTACTCTAGCCTATATAATGTTGAATATAATGCAGGAGGAAATCTGATAATGACAAATGTCTGATTTTACCTGAAGAAAAAAATGGTATAATAATGTTGTCAATGACAGATTGCAAGCATATGTCTCAAACACAAAAATTCAACATCAGAATTATGAATAGTTGTATTCTGAAATAACAATAATAATAGCAGACTCATATGAACCTTTATTTTACATCTACAGAATCGCGAGAAAATCGTGATCTTTATTTTAAGCAAAAAAAAAAAATCACGATTCTCGTTTTAGCCCGAATCGTGCAGCTCTACTGCATAGTTAACCTAATTAACCTAGTTAAGCCTTTAAATGTCACTTTAAGCTGTATAGAAGTGTCTTGAAAAATATCTAGTAAAATATTATTTACTGTCATCATGGCAAAGATAAAATAAATCAGTTATTAGAGGTAATTTATTAAAACTATTATGAAATGTGTTGAAAAAAATCTTCTTTCCGTTAAACAGAAATTGGGGAAAAAAATAAACAGGGAGGCTAATAATTCAGGGGGGCTAATGATTCTGACTTCAACTGTATATGTATGTTGAAACTCAAACCAATGTACAATGTTTGGCATTTCTGGGGATAAACAACATGTTTCCTGGAAATGGTGAGCGACAAAGTTTGAGGTATTTTTTAAAATACATTTAAATATCAAAATTATCAGTCCAATCAGCAGCAAAATGTATTTAAACCACACAGTATTAAAGAGAGAGCTCGGATAATGGGTTTGCAACATTTTGTTGGGGATGATGAATGCAGATATGGCATTGTAGCTTAATAAGTATCCTCAAACATGCTCACAAGCCACCCACAGTCCAATCTATAAGTTTCAAGTATATCACTGTGCATCTTCTGGCTGTCCTCTTCTTTCGTGTCAGATAAACAAGACATTCAAGTCCCAGCTGTCATAGACCTCACTGCAAAGAGAAATACATTCTTCACTGCAAGCAGCAGTGTATTCGTCACAGGATTCACTGCCATGTCTACATGTTTCCACTGTTTCCTTAAGACATTAATTATGTTTCTTATCATCCGTAGTTCAATCAGCTGATAGTTACTAAGGGTAAAGGCTGAAGCTCTCATAAGTGCAAATAATTATGAAGCGAGAACCTCCGTAAGATACCACTAACATTTGATTTAGCAAACTCAGTTTAAATATCAGGGCTCGACAATAAGGACTGCCCGATGGCCCGGGGCCAGCGCGCGAGACACTCGGGCATGTGTACAGAATGGTCACTGGCCCGATCGGGCCATGTGCTGCCTTGTCACAAAAGTTTGCCTGCGACTTTCTGTCAATTGCGTGCAAATACAATCTTAGGGTGCTTTCACACATAGACGTTTGTTTCGGAATCTGTCTCGTTTCCCCCCCTTAGCGGGGTTCGTTCAGCATACAGTATGTGAAGCCACCAATCGTGCTCGGATCCGCACCAAATCAATCGGTCTGAGATCGTCTGAATGAGATAGTCTCTGCTCGATTGAGCGGATCGATTGTAGTGAGTAAACAAAACAATCCAACGAACTAACGACCCAGTCTATACTACAGTGTATTATGATTGTGTAATAGCCATATATACGGCTATATGAAGAGAGAATGATGAGAAGGGCGAGATGTCTAATGTCTAATGCGAAAGTGAAAGCATGATGAAATATTGCCGAGTGCTGTTTATCCGTTAGGAAAATTGATCGAAGTTACCATCTGATAATCTTTCCATATTTTAACCTTATAATATGTTGTATTAGGCCTGTTGTTTTGTTCATTTCTGCACTGACAGCTCGAAAGAAAGATCAACATTGATCTGCTTCATGATCTGATGCAGTCTCGGTTCATCTGTTATTTCTCTCTATAATTTAAGCCTATAATGCAGAATTCTAGCCAACGTTTCTTTAATAGATTGATTAATTCAATAGATAGATCGATTTTTACAAAACTTGACAACTGAAATAAGGCTCTGTATAAGAAAGTCTGACCTCTCTGATTTATATTTGTGACTATGTCAACATTAAAGTGCACATTTTCGCTTATAAAATATTCTATACACAACTGGTCAAAAGTTTGAGGTCAGTATGATTGTTAAATATGTTAAAATAAGCTTCTCCTGCTCACTAAGGCTGCATTTATTTCATCATAAATACAGCACACATTGTAAAATTGTGAAATGTTATTGCACTATAAAATAACTGTTTAAAAGTAGTTTATCATTTAATTTAATCATTTATTCCAGTGATTTTAAAGATGAATTTTCAGCTTCATTACTCCAGTCTTGAGTCACATGATCCTTCAGAAATCACTCTAATATTAATTATTATTGTTGTTATTATTATTATTAATATTATTATTATTAATGGTAATAGTAATAAAAGCAATAACGTCTGGAATAATAATTTTATTTGAAACTACATACAATAAGAAAGCAGTTATTTAAAATTGTAATAAATATTTACAATTTAACTTTTCATTTTTTTTTACATTTAATACATGTCGTCTTTATAAACTGAATAATTTTCCTTTAAAAACAAACATGACAAAAATTTATAAAACTGACCCCAAACTTTTGACCGTTACCATTTAGTTACATTTAGTTACATCACAATTGAATTTTTTTTAAATTGTCAGTTGTATTAAAAAAAGTTATGCTGAATAAAAAGGGTCAGTATTACAATTATGTTTGGCTTTTGAAACATTATTTAAAATACTGTATGTGGCTAAGAAATAGGTATTAACTTCTTTTTTTTTTTTGGTGGGGCCAGTGAAAATTTTAGCAGGGCAGGTAAAAATCTGAACCACTGGCCCGATCGGGCCAGTAGAAAAAATCCTTAGCATTGAACACTGAATGTTTACATAAATGCTTACAAGAAAGAAAATGTTTACATAAAAATTTCCAAACCATGTATTTTCAGTAAGCATTAAAATAAGCCAGAAACTGAGATGCCAGTTGTATCTGGAATCATTTCATTTTCCTCGAATACATAAAAAGGCACACTAGAGATAATTTACATTGCAAACATTAGCCAAGAAATCCTAGACATTTCCTCTCCATCTGTGAGAAGGTGGACACTGCTCTTATTAAAGCACTGTTTGAATAGTGGTAATGTAAAAACCGTCAAGCATGACAAGTCAGATGCAATTTTTTCATCTGATTACCTTATCTTTTTTCACAATGCATAATGTGACGACTCGCTATCTTCATTATTGGGTGAGACCGGGTTTCCAAGACATCTTTTTTGCATTCAGCCGGAGAGCCTTCTGACATTATCGGGATTCAATGGCAAACACGTGCACTGACAAATTGGCTTTAAAGGGGCCACTGTCAAAGCCTGAAAATAACCAATTTTAATATTTAATGCTGGAGTGTCATTCATGTCCTGAAGTGGGAAATGGCTTCTACGGTGTCAAGTTACAATGCTTGGCTGACCCTAATGGAAGTGGCAGACGGGGCAATAAAACAAAAGAATATCTAAATGAATAGTCAAGATCGTGTTTCGGTTATATGGTCAAGCACGGAATCTCAAATGACTAAATAAATGCACGCATGCCGTACAATGCACTCTTTTTATTCACAGACTGGATCCTCTAGCATTTAAAACATACAATAGCATGTCCTCAGTATGCAAATGAGTGCCTCATAATCACCTTGTTTCTCTCGCTCTCGAATCACAGCTATTCTGTGTTCCTGTTTCTATCTAATTAACATCAGCGGGTGCAATTATACGCCATTTAATTGCTTAAGGACAGGCTGAAACAATGCATGGACAAAAGTACACACTTGTTAGACATTTAATTTCAGCACCGTTGGCATCAATCCATATATTTCCTGGATAAAATAGAAAAACTCTTCTTGAAAAAAAAAACAATTAATGTTTGATCGCAGGGTTTTACTCGTAATTTGTACACAATAGCATCTATGAAGCACTGACTAGCTAGTCGATGTTTGTCTGTCTCTGTAGGTCTAATCTATCTGCATAGGTTTTCATTCTTTACTTAGTAATGTAAGCTTTGTTCTATACACAATATAGAGATGGTCATCTATATCAAACAGACAGACAGAAAGAAAGAAAGAAAGAAAGAAAGAAAGAAAGAAAGAAAGAAAGAAAGAAAGAAAGAAAGAAAGAAAGAAAGAAAGAAAGAAAGAAAGAAAGAAAGAAAGAAAGAAAGAAAGAAAGAAAGAAAGAAAGAAGAAAGAAAGAAAGAAAGAAAGAAAGAAAGAAAGAAAGAAAGAAAGAAAGAAAGAAAGAAAGAAAGAAAAAGAAAAAAGACAGAACAATAGATAGAATGATAAAATGATAGAACTATAGACAGAACAATAGATACAACTATAGAACGTTAGACAGAATGATACATAAATGATAGAATGATAGAACGATAGATAAAATGATAGAAGGATAGAACAATATATAGAACAATAGAAATAATGATAGAATGATAGAATGACAGATAGAATGATAAAAGAATAGATAGAACAATAAAATGTTAGACAGAACAATAGAATGATAGATAGATCTATAGAATGATAGATAGAATGATAGAACGATAGATAGAAAGATACATAGAATGACAGAACGATAGATAGATAAAATGATAGAAAGATAGATCGAAGGATAGAACGGTAGATAGAACAATAGAATGATAGATCGAACGATAGAATGATAGATAAATGATAGAATGATAGAAGAATAGATTGAACAATAGAAAGATAGGATAGAATGATAAGATTAGATAGATAGATAGATAGATAGATAGATAGATAGATAGATAGATAGATAGATAGATAGATAGATAGATAGATAGATAGATAGATAGATAGATAGATAGATAGATAGATAGATAGATAGATAGATAGATAGATAGATAGATAGATAGATAGATAAAATGCCAAAACGACAGATACAACGACAGCACGACAGACCTACCGACCGACCAACCGAACCGACCAAACACAAACAGAGCGCAGAACTTCTACACGCAAGGCAGGCGTCATGGGTGGCGCTGATCACTCGACACAGAAGTATAAATCAGTGTGTGAGAGTCAACGTGCTGATGGTGTACATATGCACCCGCATCGCCTCAGGATTTTATGGATTCTCTCTTATCTGACTGAGTCGATTGCCATTTCTGTGTGGAGTTTGCATGTTCTCCCCGTGTTCGCGTGGGTTTCCTCCTGGTGCTCCGGTTTCCCCCACAGTCCAAAGACATGCTCTATTTCAGTGGTTCTCAACTGGTTTGGCCATGGGACCCACATTTTTACATGGTCATCAAGCCGCGACCCAAACTTTTAGGAACTATAATATAATTTTAGGAATTATAATTAATTTGTATTTATTTGTTAACATACACAAATAGTGACAGATAAATCACAAGTCACCAATATTTACAAATAAACAATATTTTATTGCTGTCATTTAACAAAATGTATCAAATTATAGAAATATTACAAAGTAAGGGTAAGAAAAGGTTCAGTTACCATGAACTAAACTGAACTGTTAATAAAACATTAACACTGATCCTGTTGAACAGAACAAATCAGCAAATTACAGTAAAATTATTAAAACAATCATAACCATTTTTACATCTAATATGACAGCAATTACAAACATCTGTTTCACTTAACAGTAATTTGGGAAGCTAATGAGATAACTGAGTATGTGCTTTACTCATGATAAGAGTTTCAAAGTCTGGAGTGATGGTAGACCCGAAGATCGTGCTCTATGTCCAACCTGTTCCTTTGCTTTGCACCAAGGAAGAGAAGCCACTTTCACACAAATACGTAGTGCTGAATGGTAGGATGGATTTGATCGCACGAATGGCAAGGGACGAATACTCAGAAAGCACTTTGCGGCACCAAAACTGGGAGAGGCTTTACTTCACTGAATTTCTTTTTCAGCGTCTTATCACATGACGGCTCCACAAGCTGATTCTCTTTGTTGCTCGGCAACGTGACGCTTTCCACGTCGATTCCAAAGGGATTGCTCATCCACGGATCATCATAATGTTTATCGGGAAGTAGTCGGTATGGTTGTCGCGCGCGCATTTCAAAATAAAAGTCCGGTATAAGCAAAATAAGTTAAAAAATGAAACTTTTGTTGTTTTTTTGACCACACACTCCGCGACCCACTGAAAATGTTCCAGCGACCCACTTTTGGGTCGCGACCCACCAGTTGAGAAACACTGCTCTATTTGGTAAGCTAAATTGATGACTTGTATGGGTGTTTCCCAGAGATGGGTTGCAGCTGGAAGGGCATCCGCTGCGTAAAACTTTTGCTGGATAAGTTGACGGTTCATTCCGCTGTGGCGACCCCTGATTAATTAAGGGACTAATCCGAAAAGAAAATGAATGAATGAATGAATGAATGAATGAATTATTTAGCGTTTTCCTTGGGAGTGGAAAAACTGAGGAGCACCATTGCTTATACTGAAAGCTGGTCAGACATAGAGAAAGAGAAAGGGGCGGGGCTTTTCGAAGGGTCAATTGACTGATGAATTGACGGCTCTTTTAATAGAAAAACAGACAGACAGAGCACTTTGAACCGTGTGCATACCAATAACATGCATAATTATGTCAATTCCTGGAGTTCTTGGCTTCGAAAAACCCACATTTGCCTCCAGACATGTCATGATACATACTCATCAGTGGTGTATTTGATTTCAGCTAGAGTTGGTGAAATGGAGAGGAGGTGGTGCACTGTCAAGAACGTGTCAGCACTGCTGTGACTGGATGCAATTTATGGTAAAAGACTCAATGAGAAGAGAATTCAACTGTACAGCAAGCCAAGATCAAAGAACTGAGAGAGAGCCAGAGAATCCCAGATCTCCTCTGAGGACTCAAACACACTCACAGTGAGCCGTGTGCATATGGTCAGAAGGTGCTAACTGAGGGATAATTCACTTCTACTGATGTATTTTTCATTGCTGTGGGGAATTTGTGGGGTCTTAACTTAGATTACTGCTGAGAGGACATATGCTACAGCAAAACAAAACATTTGAATAGGATTTCAGGGCACAAATAAACAAAACCAAACTAACTGTATGTATGTATTTATGTATGCGTGTCTGTATGTATGCAAGTTTATACAACAGTTCTGTCTGTTTCTCGAACCTGATTGACTGATAGCCGTGAGATATTAAAGTAATATCAGCACTCGTACAGCCTCTTTACTCTTGTGTATTACTCCACCCACACAAGTGGCAAGCAGAAGACTACAGGTTGACAAATATTGCAGCTGTTGGACAACATGATGTACTTTTGAGGCTACAGAAATGAATGGTGTTGTTTAGATTGCAACTATGCAGTTTATTTATAAGGATAGTGCCTATTTTAAATATTCATAATTTCGGAGATTCAGCACAATGGCGGCCATCAGCCTGTCATACTGAGCAGAGCAAAGACTGTTGACGTTCTGCCACAAGATGGCGACAGAGACTGCATAACAAGTCCTTAGGGGAGAAAAACAGCATTTTTTCAGCATACTTTTCAAACTATAGCCCAACAAATCATTACAGAACAGGTAAGTGAAAGTCTAAGTTGAACTCTCTCTTTTGTATTTTGTAGTACTGTATTTTTACCATAGTAATATGATAGTGTTTGCTTTGCTCTGACTCTTTTGGGGTTAATTATTGTGATCACCCGATTGCAACAGAAAAATACAGGGAAATCTCTATAGACTGATGACATTTCATGCCGTCCCGCCTTATAATCTTAAAATGTGAGCAAAATCACCTGTTTTGTCATCATTTTAGACATTACGCTAGAGAATCATTCAAATACTAGCTCTAAAGAGATGTTTGTGAAGTAGCAACGGTTTCTGCTGTTCTCTAATTAATTAATGTGTCATTGATTAATAAAAACATTTATAATAATATAATAATTACTTTAAAATCTAAATCTTAAAATCAGTTTCTGTTTCAGATTATGTCACTGAAAACTTGAGTAAATTGAAATTTAAACCAAAACAATTTGTTTACAAAATGCAAAGTCGTTTGTACATTTATGAGATACATTGTAATGGATTAAATTGTCTGCTAATTTAAAATGTGAACATATGTGGAGTAATACTGCTCAAAATTAAATTTTGAATCACAGGAATAATCGTAAATAAATTTTTATTTGAACAGGAAACATTTACTTTATAAGTAAATAATATTTATACACAATGGCTGCGTGCGAAATCGCATACTTCCATATTATATAGTATGCTAAAAAGAGTTTGCAAGCTGAGTAGTATGTCCAAATTCATAGAATTTGAAAAACAGTATGGGAGAAGTACCCGGATGACCTACTACTTCCGGCGAGATTCTCGTGAGAGAATATATGAATGCGAGTGAAGCGACATAACTGACGCGGGTAGGTCACATGATCATGGCAAAATGTCGGATGTAGTACGTCCGAGTTCCATTCATACTGCTCACATTCATATATATAACATACTTTTTTAACGGTCGAGTAGTACATTTAAATTCAAATGCAGTAACTACTGAGTTGTAGGCGGTTTTGGACGCAGTCATAATGTCTGTTTTTAAAAATAAATTCTAAGCAGATGAGACTCTTTCATAAACAATAAACATATTAATATTTTTAGAACTTTAATCTGTAACATACATTTAAAAAATGCCAAAAATAAAGATATTCTTGTCTTTGAGTATTGTTTTGGATAACACTTTTTTTGAAAAAACACCTCCTAAAATAATGATGGTAAAAGATAGCCACAAAAGCCAAGCACATTCTGAGTTTGGATAAACAGACATGGTTACTGGTTTCAGACCACACTATAATTTAGTTTGGCTATTTCCAGGTCCATATCTAATTATACAGACACACCAGAATTACCCAGAATGCACCACTAGCGCTCCTCAGAGATGATGGTCTCGGCTTGAGGGGGGCTGGGATACACTGGGGGGAGATGCTGGCTTTCATTTCAGCCAGAGATGAAGGACAGCTAAAACCAACCTCAGCAACACCCGGAGACTGTGTGACCTTAATATTAGATTTAACACACTTTCCAATTCTCAATTCAATATGTCCTTTTTAAATCTTAAGATACTCCAGTAGGAGGGAAATAAAAAGAACTAGTAGTTATCACTAAACTTCCACAGTTTTCTAAAATGTTGTTTAAATATGCAAATCGCATATAATTCCATCAAACATGGGCTCATTTGCATACATTTCTAGCACAGAAACTGAACATTGAATGGTTGGAAGGCTACAAATTCTTTCATTTCTTATTCATATTTACATGTTTTTACAGAGGAGATGTAAACTGTACACTCTATAATACATAAAATACTGCAAACCACCAGTAAGAAATAGATTTTTTTAGAAGTTATTTATTCATTTATTGTAAAATAAAATGTACATAATCCGGCTGATTGTGTATTAAAAAAAAATAAATACAAATATGAATAAAACCAAATGTTGAAGAATTAAAAATATGCATTAACATTTAAATCTACAGAAACAAAAATTAATGAAGTGTTATTAAAAAAATACTTGAAAATGTAATTTTTTTTAATAACAAATTTTAATTCTAATTTTTTATTTTTTTATTTTTTACATTAGACATACATTTGGTAGCCACTGGCATACATCGTAAGACAAAAAAGTTTGGCAATTCCCCATACATAGCTGACATTTCCTTTGACCTATCTGTGTGAAGCCTCCAGTGCTTACAGCAGATGAACAGGAGACAAACAAGGGAAGCCATATACTAAATAACAGCACAATGCCTCAATGAAAGCGTATAAATTAAGAGTTAACCAGGAATGTGTTTCCCAAACAATGACAAAACTTATTGCTGAACGAGTGAGTTGCAACCGTTTGCTGAACAGTGTACTAAATAAAACCAAATCAGACTCTCAGGCCATGCCCACAGGTACACAGGCATTTTTACAAACACAGTTTTCCCTGCTTACATTTTTTTTTTAAAATCTCTGTCCACATGAAAACGCAAAAACGCATTGTGATGTATGTTATGTGCACGCCCAACCAACAGGTGGTGATAATGAAACTTTTATACTTCAAAGTTTTAGAGTTCACATACAACGGGAATTAAGTGTATTTCGCAAACAAATTGCATTCAAGTCAATGCAAATGTGAGAACAGAGGCAGATTACTGTCCTGTGGTCGAACAATGCAAAACACGCAATGTCCGCGAATGTGTTTTGCCTCATTCACGTCTTCCGTGTTTGAAGTAAACCATGTTGGCCAATCAGAGAGGAGAAAACTGCATCCACGTTGACGTCATGAGGCTAGAATTCTGTTTTAGTGTCACCAAAGTACCCGGAGTATTCGAAAATCTTCACCCTTGCCGGTGTTTTCAGAAAGTTTCAGTTTCAGTCACCTGACACTGCGTTTTCACTTGGACAAACAGCGAAACCGTATAGTAAAACTTGTGGTTATGAAAATATTCGTGTTCATGTGGACAGGGCCTCATTGTAAATATGTCAATATGTCAATCCACAAAAATTTGACTGAAGTTTCGCTGAATGTTCCGATCTATGTATGTTCATTGGATTGGTGGATTTGAGAAACTGTAAATCACTGAATTAAGTTGGCAAATTTGAGAACACGGTTGGCTAACAATGGTGTTGAAAAATGCAGCCCAAAAGAATAGCTTTTGTTCATGCATCTGTGGACGTTTATCATGTTTAACTGGATCACAGGAGTTAAATGTTTTGGGGTTTTTTCAGGCTTAAAGAAGTGCAATCAACAACAAATTAGTCAGACACTTGAGTTATAAATCTGAAGGAGGTAAGAGGAGGGCGGTAAGTAGGCCAGCGTTTCAAAAGCCAATGTGAAGTGTTTTGTATGGCAGCGATAAAAACACTGAAAATAATGAGCAGAACTCAAGAGGCAGCTGTGCACCTCCAGTAAACAAACACTCACATGACAAACATTCATTCAGTCCAACGTTCAGTTTTATATATCTACATCCTGTTGTTGTTATGACTGACAGTATGATGCACTGGAACTATGTTGGATTACTTTTATATATAAAAAGTTCACAAAAAGTTTTAGTGACGTTTGTTAGTGGAGAAACAAATATGTTAGACACAAGGTAATCACTCAAATCCATAATAATGGCAGTGACTCGGTTATCTAAATGGAGTTATTTACTACCAAACTGATTTTTACCCCTCTAATTCACAAGTATTTTCATTTTTCGAAAGAAATAATTATTTGTTCTTTTAAAAAGGTGGTCCAGAGTGCATTTTTAAGGTTTATTTGTGTTTATAAGATGCAAAGCAATGTGTGCTCATGCTTCATTTGTAAAAAAAATCAAGTTATTTTTTCATATATTTTTTTCATTACTTTATATACTGCTACTCAGCTTGAAAACGACTGTCATATTTCCTAATTCCTCTTAAAGGCCTGCTCTCAAAAGGCTCTTATTGGTTAGCTAACATAGGCTCCACTTCCAGGAAGCGTCACGTCCAGTCACTAGCACGCATTGTGCCTCTGCTGTGTAAATACTGTCAGTCAACGCAGCTGTGTCAGTGTGAGCCTGAATTAGACAGAAAATAAAAAGGACACAGCTGAACGTCATGCCTGCTCTCTAAAATATAATCTGACACATGTCTTTTATATATATTCGGGTGATAAGCATGTGTAAGTGATATAAAATGTTCACATATCTTTTGCGAGTTTATTATTTGAGATGTAAAATGCAGGGAAAGTGGCCGCATAGAGAGACACTGCAGCGCTGCTGAAGAATGTGGGTGCTTAGAGCAGTTTGACTAATAAATATATAGCTAAATTGGTAACAGTGCCAAACAGCATTTCCCGTTGTTTACATCCTTGTTTACGTCCTTGCTACAACATACCGTTATCGCTAGAAACTGTGCATGTAATAGATCAATTTTAACAAATAAAAACACTTACAGGTTGTGGCTCACAGTCTTGTATTATGGTTGGAGCCGCTCCTTCTTTGAGAAGTTTTTAGCCAAATCCAGCACTTAACTGGAAGAGATTCTGGAAGCTGTCCTTTGTCAAATGCTAGAGCTATACCTTCTTTATAAATCTCTGAAACATAATTGAAATTCAACTGTAAGCACTTCTCTCTTTGTGTCGTGTCCCACATACAGAAACAGAAGAAGCTCTGTGGAAATAGCAGCGTTTGAACGGCATTTTAGCTTTCTCCGCTATAACATTACAGCGCATCTTGCCACGCCCCTTCGCTGCGTGTGGTGTATGGTTAGTGTATGTGTGGGGTGTGCTCGTAACCTGAAGCGTTTGTGACCTCAGTAGCCTGGATGTATTTTTTTGTAGTCCCCAAATTCGTTCAAAGTAGGCTTTGCTAAGCTAACTCTGTAAAAGCCAATGTCTCTCTTTGCATTGAACTTTGAGTGTATTACATTCAGATATGTCGTTTATGTTCACATAGCTACATTACACATCAACTGAAGTTTAAAATATGTTATTGTAGTGGACCACACCTTTACCTTTTTTTTATTCAATAATTTTAAGATTAGCCCTAAATAAAACTTTATTCATTGCCAAAAATTCAATTCTTGCTTTTGAAACAATGTAATGTAGATTTATTTTATAATAAAATTTATTATTATTGTTATTATTATTATTATTATTTTATTATTATTATTATTATTATTATTATTATTATTATTATTATTATTATTTTATTATTATTTATTATTGTTGTTGTTGTTGTTAAACTATTATTATTATTATTATTATTATTATTATTATTACTATTATTATTACTATTCATATTTATTATTATTGTTGTTGTTGTTGTTGTTGTTAAACTATTATTATTATTATTACATTATTATTATTATTGTTGTTGTTATTAAATTATTATTATGAAATTGTTATTATTATTCTTAATATTCTTAATTATTATTAATATTATTATCCTCTGCATTAATAATATAAATTAAATGTTGTATGAATTATTAATAGTAGTAAAATTAGTAGTAGCAGTAAGTAATGTTTTTTTTTTTTTTTTTAAACGGAGAACATTTTACATTTTGCTGACTTTAAATGACCAAAAATTCAACACTTATACATCCTAGAAACTTGTTTCTAAGAAACGAATGACACTTGGAATAAATATGATTCAGAGGAAACCCAGAGAATAACCTCTATATCTTGTTAGATTTGCTCAGAATGGATTCTGCCATCCATCACCAGAAAGATCCAAAAAAGCAGTGATCCTTTTCCTAGAGATCATTCCAACACAGCAAACATCCACTCTCTCCTACACACACACACACAACTCTACAGTAGAGGCTCCTGCTGTTCCTGTCAGACGTGTGAAGGTGGATTGAGAATCAGGGATCACCTTCTGCTGATGCTGCAGTCTCTCTTTTCATGCCTCTTTGCTTATTTCCCTTTTTAATGAGGCTGAACTTCAAAGGAAAGAAACGGGCGGCTGATTGAGCCATGCCCGTACAGTGTTTGTTTGATATTTTCAGTTAAAATTGACTTTTCGATTCTCCATGGATTCCTCTCACAATGAGAAATCCCATGTTGTATGTAGACCTGCAGACTTCATTTTTCCCTGGCTCTCCGTGATGTTCCATTAAAATGAAGGACAGCTGGAATTGCAGTCGGTGGCACGGAGAGAACCGAAGGCAAAAAGAAGGGCTGTGTTATTGTGTCCCGCTGTAATGAGAGCGCTGAACACTTCATCACTCTCGCACTGGATGATGGGTGTTTAGTGAACGCGCTCCACTTCTTTCTACTGATTGCTTGCCCCGTGTACAAATCATTTATAACAAGCGTCTTTATTATTTTGTCCATGTTCTGTCGTGAAGAATTCTAACTGGAATAGCGCTACAATCCCAATCATTGTGAATTCAACCATTCTGACAACATGACTTTCTTATCTAAAATCCATGCCCATGACTGCATGACCTCATTCTTGTTGAGAAGTGCTTCATTTTTTGTTTTTGTTTGTTGTTGTTTTTCACTGCATGTCATGAGAAACTAAATAAACAAGGAGATTTTATAATAAGGTTAAAATCATTTATAATATACGGTGGCGGGAAGTGCAAAACAACATTACAAAGTGTGAAACTCTTTCACAAGAAACATGTAAATGCGAGTACTGTACATGGAAACAAGTTAACACAAGTCGACAACCAAAGCACAACATATGTTGACTGATAAAAATATAAAAACCGACCTCAACGTGTAGTCCTGAATAGCTCAGTTAGATAGGTCAATTGATGTAATGTAATGTAATGTAATGTGTATTTATATAGCGCATTTATTGTGTATGGCCATACACCCAAAGCGCTTCACAATCATCAGGGGGGTCTCTCCACACCACCACCAGTGTGTAGCATCCACTTGGATGATGCGACGGCAGTCACAGGACAACGGCGCCAGTGCGCTCACCACACACCAGCTATCGGTGGAGTGACACTCGTTGAATTGATACTCATGTTGAACCTTTTGACTTGGGTTCGAATGCCATTGATGACATGTCAATTATAATTATTATTTTAGATTAGTTTTGGTTATATACTGTTCTGCTACACAAATATTAAAATCAATAATGTTTACAATGACACTGACACCAAGTAATAAGAATATTTATTTGATATGGGCATGTTTTATTGCTGTGAAAAAGTGACGAATCTGCCAATCTGCAAGTAAATAGTTTACATCTGGAAAGATAACACAGACACCAGTTAAACCATAACACCGACTTCTTTCAGGTTACTTTTAAGAGTCCTCAAGCAGATGTTTACACCGTGTGGACTTGACATCATGTGCACAATTACAGCGTACGAGTAAAACTTAAAATATTGAACTCATTGATGCAGTATGTTGTGTCCTTTAGAAACTCTAAACACTGACCACACGTAAAGCAAAACTGTGTAGGCTGCTCATGCTGCCACAAAACAGGCAAAACAACCCTCGACGGCAGTCCATGTTCAGTCACCATAAACGTTATTTACGGCATGTACTCCACAACAGGAATTTACCGCGCTCACCACCAACGACATCAACACTTTTCACCGCGTCACTTCCGGTGTGTGATACATTTCCTTTCCATAAAGAATCTGTCATTGTCAATTTGTTTTGGGGCTGGTAAAAGTGTTTTGCGTCTTGTTAATTTTTTTTCTAAAATGTAAATTTATAAGTTCCTAGGTAAAACCGTTTTTCCTATATAATTGTGTTTTATGATAGGTAAAAATGTTTTTCAAAATGTAAATTTGTCTCGAGCTGTGTTTCACACTTTGTAATGTTGTTTTGCACTTCCAGGCCACCGTAATAATAAGCCTAAATAAAATTGTAAATGCTTTCGATAAAAAAAAGCTCATAGGGGAGTTTTGGAATAATGGCATAGGAAAATATGTGTTAAGTTCCTAAATGCACCTTTCAACACTGTAAAAAATTCTGGGTTCCACGCATTGGGAAAACTAGGTTGCTGTTGGAATAGGTGTTAATGAGGCCAGCAGGGGGTGCTCAACCTGTGGTCTGGATGAGTCCTAATTGCCCAGTAAAAGCGAAGGGGACACCATACTGTTAGTGGGTGCCGTCTTTCGGATGAGATGTTAAAACCGAGGTCCTGACTCTCTGTGGTTATTAAATATCCCCGGTGTCCTGGCCAAATTGCATTACATTACATTAGCAAAAAGTGAATTTCAATTTAGACCCTGTTAACTGTATATAACGCAAAACAAAATACTGCACTGATCCTAATACTGAATATAACAGTTTCTGCGTCCTGGCCAAATTCTCTCCATTGGCCCTTACCCATCATGGCCTCCCAATCATCCCCATCCACTAAATTGGCTCTATCAGTGCCTCTCCACCAATAGCTGGTATGTGGTAAGCGCACTGGTGCCGTTGTCCTGTGGCTGTGGTCGCATCATCCAAGTGGATGCTGCACACTGATGGTGGTGTGGAGAGAACCCCCCCCCCCCCCACAAATGGTTGTGATATAAGTACACATTACATTAGTACTACCACATAATTTTAAATATAAACATCCCGCATTTCTCCCACAAAACCATGGTTGCACTTAAGGCCGATTTATACTTCAAGCTTATACTTATACGTCAAGCGCACGCGTATGCTACGGCGCAGCCTACGCGTGGATGCATAGCCCCTCGCCGTGGCCATCGGCGTCGTTGACGTGCACCTCTCAAAAAATGTAACGCATACGCGTAGCGCAAGCTTTGTGATTGGTCGGCTTGGTAGCACTGACGAGTGTGGGCGGAGGTGAGAGCCGCGCGCCCGATGCAGTGAGTGTTTACAAGTATGGAGTCCCGTGAAGGAGCTCCGGATGGAGACTGTTGTTTTGTGTTTACCTTATGATTAAAGTTGTTGCACCTCCGCCGGTTCCTGCCTCAAATTGAGCGAATTTGAGCCACTTGTACATTAAGGAAGTGTTCAGGAAACACAAAACACCAGCAAAGAAACTCGACACAGAGAAACATAAACACCTACTGCCAGCTAGCGTTTCGGAAGTGTTATTGCAGAGAAACAGAAACGGAGCGCACAAGTATAAATGCACTGCTACGTGCGAGGCTTGCGCCGTGGGTAACGCCGATCACTTAACGCAGAAGTATAAACCAGGCTTTAGTGTTAATGACTTCTAACAAGATAGTTAAAGTTTCTTCGTTCAATCCTGTTTTGTAAATCAACAAACAGTCATCCTGATCATCAGTGGTTTGTATTAAATAACTCTGTGCTTCTCTTTGGATCTCATAATTCTGTGTAATAATGCAATTATTTTTGATTTTTGTAAATTACACAGCATTTAACTGTAATATGAACTGTATTTTACTGTAGGATAGTTATGCAGTATGTTACTGTATTTTAAAGTTACATTGTGAAAATTACTGTATATCTTACAGTAAAGATATACATACAATACTGTAAATACATAGAGCAAGATAAATGTTGCTGTAAATGTAAATACAGTATTTTTGCTGTAATTTATTTACAGCAATTACCGGTGAACTGCTGCCAGTAAGTTACTGTAGATTCTACCGAAAATTGTTAACAGTGTAGTTTTGTCATCAAGATCAGTCAGTAAGCAAAAGCATTTCCTCAGTGCTAACCCTCTCTGCTGCTATTTGGGCCAAGCTGATAAATGGCCAGTGTAGGCTTGTACACTGCAACCTCTAATATAAACTGGCTCCAACAGGGGGGTAAAAAGTGACCATTTAGTTCCATTCTGGAGATTTGATTCATACACACTTTGCATTTCTCTGACACCAGTGCTGTCAGAACATAAGATTTCCTTAAACCCGTTTCATCACCTTGTTGACAACGGACACAGAAAACATGTCTCAGATGAGTAGTTTCTTGGAAACTTCTTCAGACAACATCTGCAGGAAAACAACATCCACTGTGGAATAGAGGGTGATTGCAGAAAGACTGGTGGGGAAATGGAGTGGAAAGGCAGATGTCTGCAGAGGACAGCAAAAAAGAAGGGGATGAATGAGACAGATGGAGAAGGTTCATGGCACTGCCCTACAATGGCAGCAGCTACACATTTTAATGGGTTGTTAACAAAATCGGATCTCTTATACAACAATCAGGCCTGTGATGAACCAGTTCCGCTCTGTTATGCTTGGATTCAAATTTAAAGAAACACTTTTTGGGGGGAAATAGGATCATTTTACACAAAAACTAGAGTTATCAGTTGAGTTTTACCATTTTTTAATGCATTCAGCTGATCTTTGGGAGTACTTTTACTGTAGCTTAGCATAAATCAATGAATCAAGATGGACTAATAATATTTTGCTTAAAAAAATACATGAAAAGAGTTTTTAAAATTTGCCTATTTAAAGGTCCCATTACGTGCTTAGAAATATGCATTTTATTCGATGTTTGAGGTAATCTTAACTGAACACACTGTGAGGGTGGGACATAGAGTAGCTCCTCCCCTTTAAAAAAACAGTGTTTTGTTTTATCACAGCTCTGCCAATGAGAGAGGTTGAGCTCAAGTGTCTCAAATGAAAAGCAAATGAAAAGCGTCTTGAAGGGAACGGTTCACATGTTTATATCAGTTATATCATAAATCTTCTAAATGTGAATTGTCACTGTTTTGGGGCACACTAGCTTATAGATCAGGGTATATACAAGAATCAGATGTTGAAATTTAATACCTTTTAAGACCTTTTTTTAAGACTCTTTGCATAAAATTGAAGTCAGAATTATTTTTGTCTTTTTTAAATATGTCCCAAATGATGTTTAACAGAGCAAGGAAATGTTCCCATTATGTCTGTTATATTTTTTCTTCTGGAGTAAGCCTTATTTGTTTTATTTTGGCTAGAATAAAAGCAGATAAAATTTTTTTAAAAAACCTTTTAAGGTCAAAATTATTAGCCCCTTGAATCTATATATTTTTTTGATGATCTAAAGAACAAACCATCATTATACAATAACTTGCCTAATTACCTTAACCTGTCTAGTTAGCCTAATTAACCTAGTTAAGCCTTTAAATGTCACTTTAAGCTGTATATTAGCTTCTTTTTCTTTTCGGCTTAGTCCCTTTATTGGGGTCACCACAGCGGAATGAACCGCCAACTTATCCAGCACATGTTTTACGAAGCGAATGCCCTTCCAGCTGCAACCCATCACTGGGAAACACTCATACACTCTCATTCACACACATACACTACAGACATTTTTTTTAGTTTACCCAATTCACCTGAACTGCATGTCTTTAGACTGTGGGGGAAACCGGAACACCCAGAGGAAACCCACGTGAACGCGGGGAGAACATGCAAACTCCACACAGAAATGTGTTAGTTAGTGTTTCCCAGTGATGGGTTGCAGCTGGAAGGGCATCCGCTGTGTAAAACATGTGCTGCATAAGTTGCCGGTTCATTCCGCTGTGGCGACCCCGGATTAATAAAGGGACTAAGCCAAAAAAAAAAATGAATGAATGAATGAATAAAAAATAGGTGAGTTTTACTTTAAAAGAATTCTGAAGTCCAGTAAATTCCAGTTCCAGTATTCTGTCTTTGGTAGGATGGTGTTCTAACAATAACACTATCAATAAAAGATTTTGCTGTTGCACAATATGTGGGCCAATAAACAGTAGAAAATAAGGAAACAGCTAAGAAACATATATCTTTTTTTTATCTCTCTTCTCCCAAATTCATTCACAAAATTGTAATGATGTCCTCCTTTTGATGTCCTTCTTTTCATAGTGAAAATCCATAGCAATCCATAATTCACTGCCCCATAATTTATTTTCTTATTAAAGCAATGAAGCATTTATTGACTGTTGTTGATCGGCACCAAAGGCCCTCGCTGTAAATCATCTAAAATCTGTATATACCACATTTTGAATGATACAGCGAATAAAGTCACATTTAAATTATGTAAAAGTCATATTAATTCACTATATACAACGAATCATTGTTCATCTGAGAAGGTGCAGACTACCCTGTCAGGGAAGTAGCAGAGACTTTTATTGTGTGTGCTAGCTCTCAAATCTCCTTCAAGCTTGTGCACACTCAAATACGACAAACCGTGTTTGGTGCCACAGATGAAATATAAGAGCTGGCACACTGGAGAAAGGTGACCTGCTATATGCCTGACAGGACATATTTGGACTGTATGATTAGTTATCAGAAGAGACCAAAACATACAGTTGAAGCCCCCCTGAATTATCAGCCCCCCTGTTTATTTTTTTCCCCAATTTCTGTTTAATAGAGAGAAGATTTTTCCAACACATTTCTAAACATAATAGTTTTAATAACTAATTTCTAATAACTGATTTATTTTATCTTTGCCATGATGACAGTAAATAATATTTGACTAGATATTTTTCAAGACACTTCTATACAGCTTAAAGTGACATTTAAAGGCTTAACTAGGTTAATTAGGTTAACTAGGTTAGGGTAATTAGGCAAGTTATTGTATAACGATGGTTGGTTTTGTAGACTATCGAAAAAATATAGCTTAAAGGGGCTAATAATTTTGACCTTAAAATGGCTTTTAAAAAATTAAAAACTGCTTTTATTTTAGCCGAAATAAAACCAATAAGACTTTATCCAGAAGAAAAAATATTATCAGACATACTGTGAAAATTTCCTTGCTCTGTTAAACATCATTTGGGAAATATTAAAAAAAGAAAAACCTATTGAAAGGGGGGTTAATAATTCTGACTTCCAACTGTAAACCTCCAGTGTTAGCCATGTAAAGAGCGATATACGGTATTAAAGGGTACCTATTTTACCCCTTTTTCAGGGTTTAAGATAAGTCTTTTGTGTTTCCAGAATGTGTCTGTAAAGTTTCAGCTCAAAACACCCATCAGATTATTTATTATACCTTTCCGAATATTGGAATTTTCTTGTCAGATAAACAGCACAGTGACAGACATGAAGATCTCACGTTGCGTTTGTGAGAAATACTACAGTAAGAACTTTCCCAATGATTATTTGATGTATTTGATGAGTCGATGAGAACGATGAGTCACACACAATGTCGTTACAAAGTTCACACACACAGACACACACACACAGCGCACATGTTTAACTTTGCACTATTTTTGCACGCAAACGTGACAGAACACACGTTAATATCCACTTCTGTATGGATATTCGTTATGTTAATGTACAAAATAAACCTTGAAGCGCCTTCTTTTATAATTGTACTGACATGCGGCTGGGGTGATAAAGTAAAGACGGTAAAACCACTGTAATTCATTACAAACATGCACTGTTTAAAAAATGTTGATGACGATTGATGATCACAGAGAGCTGAGCAGATCCTTTATTCCCGGTTGCTTTATGCACGTCCTGTCTTGTTGATATGATTAATACGCGGCTGTCAATCAATTCGTTGGGCGGGGAAACCGCACTCCTACGTCATGTTGTGGTCTGCCTCAAAATGGGAGGGATTTGAATCCTATTTTAACGTCAAGATATTTAAAAAACAAGACTTATTGTCTTTATATCACCCCAATATGACTGTGAACACACTATACCTACACACAGTTCCAAACATCATTGGTGCCCTTTAAAACACTTTTTTAGTTCTATTCTTTTAAAGAACAGCTACTCCATGTTGTGGAAAACACTCCAGTAAGCCATCTATACCAGGACAAATTTGAGTCATCAATCATCAGTGGACGCCACAGTGGGGCAGGAAGGGGAAATTGGACATTGCAAATAATCACAAATAACTTCATACACAATGCTGTATAAATAGATTATGGGAACATTATGGAAACATCCATGCATTGCCTATGGGATAATGTTAAATCCCATATAAACATAAGCATTTTTTGTATTATTGAAGGCATAGGGTCATGTTGCAATGCAATTGCAGTATACATTAAGCGGCTAGTTCAATAAGCTATAATTCTCCTGCTCTAAATAATATTTTTTGAATAAAGTCTAGTGTATAATCCACTGAGCATCCATGAGTAAAGCTGGACTTAGTGTAAGCCTTGCCATTTAGATTACTGTAAACAGTCTCTGTCGATCAGCCTGTTTCTTTCATCTCTCACACTTTAAATGTTTGGAATTCTCGAAAGATTTAACACTACGTTTAATGTTTAATATGAACATTTTATCAGCACAAGAGCGGTGTGTGTGAAGGCACAAATATGGCATGAAAAGAACAGGAGTTGGTTGGATTAGTCTGAAATCTCAAATAAATGATCCATTTCAAAACAATAACAGATATTTTCCACCAAATTCGCTTGTCAAAACACATTCATCTCTCATGAGCACACACATGCTTATGGCATTACATGGAGGAGTCTGAATAGTAATTGTAAGCATCCACAGTGAAGTATTCTGAACATTTGCAATCCTGTCAGATCCTCAAGCATCCACACAATCATAACACATGGGTGGTGTGAAACATTGTAATACTTGTAATACTTTAACATGAGGGAGTTTGACTTTTTGAAAACTTTCAGCTGCTGAGCATAAATCAAGCAATGAAGCAAATGAGGTAGGTACTGTGTAATGGCATATTGTGGGAAAGCGAAAGTCTGGGGGCAGTTCCATCATGGAGTATGGCTGAGTGCTCGGCGTAACTATGATGAATTGAGGGTCCCTGGTAACTCACTTACAGTAAGCCCTGCAGACCTGGCCATGAAAAATGACATGGATAAAATGTTCTCTCCCTTTTCGCCAATGTTTGTCTTCTCTCTTTCATTTCCCATAAAATGATCTATTTTAAGCTCCCAGCAGAAAGAGCAAACTGAGGAATCTCCACTAGATTATTAAAACATCAACAAAAAATAGAGGATACCACAGAACTCAGGCGATGATATACAACATAAAAACTCTGCAAAATGTTACTTATACACACTTCACATTATTCATTCATTCATTTTTTTCAGCTTTCGGCTTTATTTATCAGGGCTCGCCACAGTGGAATGAAACGCCAACTTATCCAGCATATGTTCTATGCAGCGGATGCCGTTCCAGCTGCAACCCATCACTGGGAAACACCCATACACTCTCATTCACACACATACACTATGGACAATTTAGCTTACCCAATTCACCTACAGCACATGTCTTTGACTCATGGGGGAAACCGGGGCACCTGGAGGAAACCCACGCCAACACAGGGAGAACATGCAAACTCCACACAGAAATGGCAATTAACCCAGCCGGGGCACAAACCAGTGACCTTCTTGCTGTGAGGTGACAGCGCTACTCACTGCACCACCGTACAGACCCACTTCACACTATACAACACAAAATAAGTCAACTCCTCATGTAGCTTTCATTTACACCTGCTATTAATATGCATTTGCATCAATCTGTGTACAAGTGGACCATGCTTACAATCAAAAAAATGCTGGGTTGTTGTAACCCCACATTGGGTCAAATATGGTCAAATCCAACATTGGGTTATTTTTTCCAATTACATTTAAATTACAAATTTTTAACCTAAATGGATGGATTTGTCCGTATTTGACCCAATGCCGTGTTACAACAACCCAGCATTATATTATTCATTCATTCATTCATTCATTCATTCATTCATTTTCATTCAGCTCATACCCTTATTTATTAGGGGTCGCCACAGCGGAATGAGCCACCAACTATTCCGGCATATGTTTTACGCAGCGGATGCCCTTCCAGCTGCAACCCAGTACTGGGAAACACCCATACACTCTCACATTCACACACACACTCATACACTATGGCCAATTTTGTTTACCCAATTTACCTATAGAGCATGTCTTTGGGTTGTGGGGGACACCGGAGCCAGAAACCCAGACAAACACGGGGAGAACATGCAAACTCCACACAGTGATGCCAACTGATGCAACTGGGAATCGAACCAGCGACCTTCTTGCTCTGAGGCGACAGTGCTAACCACTGTGCCACCATGCCACCCATTTTATTATTATTATTGTAATACAGGTGTAAACAAGGTCTAAAACACTTTTGAGCTCATCCACTTTTGACCATTTCCAAAGGTCATGCAAAAATGCATCCAATCAGACTGCCTTAATAGTGTAAACATTCATGTGGAACACATTTGAACAGTCAGAAAAGCCTACTCTCCATCTACTGCACTAACCTAACATGGAAAGACTATGGGAAGAGTTGTGAGAAAGTGCACCAAACCAAAGGTTATATTTTGCCATTTTACCAAAACACACGGATTACCAAGTCATAAATACCATCCACATCCTTTATAACTTTCAAGCCACATAGCTTTTATTCATTTAATCATACTTAGGTGTTGCACTAAGCCCTTCCAAGAAAGTAAAGTATATTGTGACCAATAAGAAAAGAGTGAAACAGAGATATGTTAGATCGAGACATGTTCCACCAAATTACATTATAAATGATCATGAAACCGGTGCATGTTAAGCATAAAAGATGTGAAAATGAGAATGGAAGTGAGGATACAAAAATAGAACGTGTTGAGTGGGTGGCAGATTAAGTGGATATCTGATAAGATGCCGTTTAATGCTAACCTTTTCACATCAGCAAACTGCAACTTCTGCCAATGTACCTTGCAATTGCATTTCCCCCCTATCTTTTTGTTGTTTTTTACAGATACAGCAATGATGTAATAAAAACGCTTCCTAAATAGATGACACCTTTGTCACAATGATCCTCATTTATGAAGATTCAAAAAAAAAAATTGTAAAGAAAAACAACAATGTGCCAGTATACACAGAGTCCGCCATTTCTGTTTTGGTTGTCGAGCACTCATACTTGTCAATGTACTGTACACATAATGAATATGTGCATGATTTCATCTAGGGCTGGGCGATACTGCAAAAAAAAAGATCACAATATCATGTTTCATATCATTCGATTTCGATAATTATTGAATATTTTTTAACAATACATTTAGGAATATTAGGATTTTTTTACCACTTTATTTTAATTTACCAACATTACTAAGGCAATTAATTTTAATAGTCAAAACAAAAATATTTAAAAAGATCTCTAACCTCTTTATAATAAAATAAACATAAGTGTTAAAGAGACTCTTAAACTTGATAATTAAATGTTACAAAGTGTGTGAAATGGTAAAGGTGGATCAACATCTGTAAGGTTTTAATAATAATGATACAGTAAACCTCAAACTCTGTAAACAAAACAAATTCATTTATTCATTAATTTTCTTTTCGGCTTAGTCCCTTTATTAATCTGGGGTCACCACAGCGGAATGAACTGCCAACTTATCAAGCATATGTTTTACGCAGCGGATGCCCTTCTAGCCACAACCCATCACTGGGAAACATCCATACACTCTCATTCACACTCATACACTACGGTCAATTTTAGCATACCCAATTCACCTATACCACATGCCTTTGGACTTGTGGGGGAAACCAGAGCACCCAGAGGAAACCCATGCGAACACAGGGAGAACATGCAAACTCCACACAGAAATGCCAACTGACCCAACCGAGGCTCAAACCAGTGACCTTTTTGCTGTGAGGCGATCATTCTACCCACTACGCCACCACGTTGCCCACAAAACAAATTATAATAATCAAATCTGAGGTTTCAAGTAAATGAACCAACCATCATTATTTAAATATATATTGTAACATTACAAATTGTGAAGTTGAATGGCTATATTGCCCCCTATGCTAAATCCTCTTTCAGATATGGTGCTAGTGGTTGGGATGCACAAGAAAAGAAACCAAAAAGCCATTTTTGGCGACATCCTTACATCCTTTTTTATTTACAATCTCCTCACTGCTGCTATACGGCACTTGTTTTCACACGTGTTGTTATTCTGATCTGAAGTGACAAGTGTGCTCCCCTAGCGTCTCTTGTAAATAGGCGACCATCAACCGTTTTCTCAGAGGATTCTCAAACGGACATTGCTGCAGTTCTAATGCAAGTTTATGGAGAAACGTAAAAACCGCTGCAGTGTTTGGATGTGCTGTGTTTGTCTCAGGTAATTATTCATTCATTTATTTATTTTCTTTTCGGCTTAGTCCCTTTATTAATCTGGGGGTCGCCACAGCGGAATGAACCGCCAACTTATCCAGCATATGTTTTACACAGCGGATGCCCTTCCAGCTGCAACCCATCACTGGGAAACATACAAACATACTCATTCACACACACACTACGGACAATTTATCCTACCCACCTATACCACATGCCTGCACTGTGGGGGAAACCGGAGCACCCGAAGGAAACTCACGCGAACACGGGGAGAACATGCAAACTCCACACAGAAATGCCAACCTACCCAGACGAGGCTTGAACCAGCGACCTTCTTGCTGTGAGGCGAACGTGCTACTCACTGCGCCACCATGCAGCCCTCATGTAATTAGTCTTCCATTATTGCTAAAATGTGTATATTCCATACAAAGCGTGAAGATTGGTTAGTTCTACTTACATGAATTGAGGTGTGCTCGCGGCATTAGGAAAAGTTCATATGTTTTTCAACTAGGTGTACCTGGAAAATGTGCGCGTGTCACGTGTGCGTCGCTTGCACACCATGTGCTCATTGTGCAAGTCACGCCCCTCCATTGAAAATGACAAAATTACACTAAGCATTTCTTCCAAGGCATACGCTCAGCAACCACATTTTAATAAAACTATAGCCTTCATACCAAACCTTTTTTTATCATTATTGACAATGGTGTTCGGTCAATAAATACCGATACCGATTTTATCGCACACCCCTAATTTCACCATTTTCACAAATATGATTGCACAGAGACATAAAATGGTATATTTTTTCAAAAACTTTGAAACATTGTCAATTATTACTATCAAGCCAAAACGCAAGTTGTGTTGTAAACACTCCCTAAATTCTGATAACTTTTACGAAGGTGAAGTAAACTTGGTTGAATTGTGTTTGAGAAATTTCATACTGTAATTATGCAAACATGCCAAAAATTTCAAGATGTTTGAGTTTAGGACTTAATTTGTTGAGTTCACATTGAGATTAACAGAGTGCAAGCAGATATTTTGAGATGCATATGGTAACACTCAAAAATTCCTTATAGTTAGTACAGGTAAGTTTAGTACTGAACTTACTTCCAACATGCTATTTGATTTCAACGCTTCTTGGATTCAGAAAGATTAAGTCAGATTACGGTTAGCTGATTAGACAGACAGGAAATCCTCACTGATGCCCCAAAACTCACTTTATTATGCTAGCTTTTACCACAGCGAACCTGGCGGAAATCTACTTCTCATTACAAATGTGGAGAGAACACCAGGAGGCAAAATTATTATAATACATTTGAGAATACAATTTCATCATAAATAGGTGATTATCGATGGTGAAGATATTTGCATTCATCCACAAGGATTTATTTTGGTGTTTGTTTGTCTCCCGCTATAATTAAAACCAGACTAAACCTTGAGGTTACCTATGAGAGAGGTATTATTTAGCTTCTGCTACAGTGCCAACTTGTGCTGCTCATGCCAAAAGCTGCAGGTGTTTCATTGTTTTCGAGACAGCAATCAGCAGTGCAAATGCGTTTATCCAAGCACGCTGTGAAAATTTGAGCACCACCGAAGAATCAACTAAAATGACAAACGGCTTTTTGTTCTTGTTTATTCTCCATCTTTCACTCCCGCCTCCACCAGGTTCTTTCCCATTAGTGTCTGTAGCATGGATCTACAGTCGGAGCTCAGCTGCCGCATGGCTCAACCTGTCTGCTATTTATATCTCCATCTGAAAAGTTGCTATGCGATAAAGTATGGCACTATTTCTATCAGTTCCTCTGAGACGAGCTTGGCACTCAAGTGTGTGTCTAAGACACAACAGATAGACAAAAAGAGAAAAAGTAAGAGACAGAAAAGTGACCAAGTGACATAAACACTACAGCTTCCACATTCTCAAACACAATTATATAACACAATAGAAAAAAAGATGATAAATATCTCTGTTGGTAGAATTATATGTATAAAAGAGTTCTAGGATGTAGAACTGGACAGGAAGTGTGTGACTCAGGTGTTGATTTAAAGCGGTTTAGTGTAATGAGTGCAATCCCATTCCACGTTTGCACGTTTCAGGAAAGCTAAGCAGCCTACAGCAGGAACGTGAGCTGTAGTGAGTGAGAGAAAAAAGCATCAGGAACACACTGAGCTATTCAGCTTATGTGTTTAGTACTGTCATCAGTTACAAGCTTATCTGACTAGGGCCTGAAATCAAAGGGCAGCTCTTAAGTTCATTTCGAAATCACCGTCAGTTTCTTAGATGTTACAAACTAAATTAACACAATGGACTCTATTTTAATGATCTAGGCGCAAAGTCTAAAGCGCATGGCGCAAAAGCATTAAGGGTGTGTCTAAATCCACTTTTGCTATTTTAATAATGGAAAAATCCAGTTTGCGCCCCTGAGCATGGCCTAACAGGGTTGGGCTTATTCTCTTAATAAGGTATGGGTGTGTTTTGAGCATAACGTGCATTAAACCAATCAGAGTCTCATCTCTCTTTCCAGAGTCAGTTGCGTCACGCCATGGCGCATTTGCTATTTAGATGGTGGACTTTATAAAGATGGAAAAATGGAAAAACTGAATGCTTCACTAGTGATAAAACATTTAAATAGACGATCCGCGTGAGGAAAAAGAATGAAGCCCCATTCACTGAATGGGTGAAGTCGAGCCTTGCCGAACTGAATTGTGGTAAAGTCTAGATCGGATATGCGGCCGGCCGGAAGTGCGATATGCACATTAATATAGCGGCATTTTTTTATGACACTGTATAACAATAATGAATATTTTTACAGTACTGTGACGGTTGGGTTTAGGGTTGGGTGGGAGTAGGGGTTAAAAAATACAATTGATTGGGTAGTTTAATAGATAAGATAAATAATACTCGGTACAACTACTGTTTTTACGCTTCTGTGACGGTTGGGTTTAGGGTTGGGGTGGGTGTAGACGTAATAAATTACAATAAATCGGAACTTCCGGCCGCAAACGCATCTGATCTAGCAACAACCCTGAATTGTAAGTCCGTCAGCGCTGCTTCAGCGGCGTTGTTTGCTGCAGAAGCAAAGCAATTGAAGCATTAGCCAATCAGATTGGTTTATGCAAATACCCCAGCTCAGACAGTAGCCGATTGCAGACTTATTTCATTGGCTGACACTGCTATGATGATTGCGTCAGTCCCAACTTCAGACATGCCCTCCATCAAGCGTTGACGCTGAAGACCTGTGAGCCTCCTCCATTCGACCTCTTTACTTTCTCTTTACTTTAACTCATTACTTTACTCCTTTACTTTAAAGAAGGAAACTGTGTTGTAGGCACTCCACTTAACACATTCATTAGCCTTCATGTTTAATTTTGTTTGTTAAGTGAAGCGTTTGTTAAAAGATATGTTTCAAAACTATTTCTAAGTTCCTCGAAGTCTATTTCAGTTCCTCAAAATAGCAACGCCAACAATGCGCCTTAACACACCTCCTTTTTTAGACCGGCACACCCATGAGTCCACAAAGTGGCACAAATGGATTTGCTATTTAAACAACGTGGCGCAAAACATAAAAATTAGGGTTACGCTGCTATGAAAATAGCAACAAATCGCACCAAACACATCTTGCGCCTTATTGCGCTGGGTGCACGATGGAGCCCAATGTCTTTTTTCCTGAACAAAAAAGCTGCCTTCTCAGCATCTTCTGTCAGAAAGTTGCCTTTAGATGTGAAAAAAAGGTTTGCGCCACACACCCAGGTAATTACAACTACTCCCCCACACACAGGCAGGCTGCAATCCATTCTTAGCAAACTAATGAGGTGCGTGAGTGCAAGCGTGCATGTCTGAGCAGAAGAATAAGAAAAGATAGAAGGGGGCAAGTGGAACAAATCACGCTGTCAGTCTGTCTTTTGTCATCTTTTGGTGAGCACTCATCAGGATTCTCCCCTCGCTCTCCAAAACGAAAGAAGAAAAAAAGAGTGAGGGAGAACACAGATGCTAACCTAAGACCAACAAACGGAAGCAGGATGAGTTGACCTAGCGCAAACCGGTGGGGTTGAGAACACTGACACGTGCAATCAAATAAAGGCATTGAAAATTAAAACGAAAAGACAACTAAAAGAGTCATGTGACAAGGCTTTTCTATGAGGCAGAGCATTCAGTGTGGGTGTAAATTGTCAGGCAGGTTGTATGAGCAGCTGGACCATACTCAAGTAAAGTACTCAGACAAGCAGCTGCAATTTGTCCCTTGATGAATCCGAAAGAGAACTCCATTTCATCCTTCCTCATAATGGTTATGTCTAACTCTGGCTCCACAGCACAATTCCGGCTGATGGCTGGGCATAATTACAGCTTGATCGCCTAGGGAATGTTTGTACACTTCCATATGCTTTCCTCCTCTATTTTTTTCTCCATGATTAGCCATATATTAACACATTCAGAAGCTAAGTTGCTCATGAATTCCTTTTTCCTGCGATTCAAGGATCTAAAGAGACTCTTGCTGTGCAGTCCTAAGGTGCTATCTTAAGTATAGAAGTCTGACAGAGTGAAAATGTTTGAATTAACTGCTTGACACTTGGCCTCCTGCCACCGATACATCCCCTACGTTCTCCTGCACTGACATGCCCTTCCAAGACCCTTTTAACCACAGGGTCAAAGGTCAATCTAAAGAAAAGAATACTTTAAGAGAAGGTGAAAGGTGGTAAAAAAAAAGGAAACATAAGGGTGGATATTAGTGAATGGGGCAGTAAAGGCAGATTCACACTTTCCAAGGGAATAAAAGATGTCTCATCTGGTGGACTGGATGGGTGGGGTGAATGGGGGAAGGGTCCTGCCACACTCAATAGCTTCTTCCCACATGTACACAACCACTACGCACAATGCTGACCAGGGAGAGAGTTCAACCCTGTCGATTAAGATCAGTGTGTATGTGTTATTCCAGGCAGCTGTAGGGCAGGGAATGGCCCACATAGAGGCCCTGAAGAGCGACAGCCACACAGAGGTAAACCCCAGGAAGAGAAAACAATACGGTTAAATGAAATGACACACTGTGCATTGAACAGCAAAGAAACTTGCAATAAACTCTACAAAATGAAGTCATGATCCCAAAACGCCCTTCATAGATACAATGGTCTTAAAAGGGGTACTGTTTACAGTTGAGGATTTGAAGATGCAAGGCAATAAACTGGGCCAGACACTTCCCTAGAGTCTTTAAATACAATCGCACACTACTGAAAACAGGCACATATAAAAAGAAACTGCAATGTCAAATCCTACAGGATGGACATCAATTATAGATGATTGACAGCTTGCAGGCTTACACCAACTATTAGGGTCTTTTAATTAAATAGACTTATCCTACCATTTTCAATAGGCAACTAAAGGAAACATTCTTTGTAGAATAAACTCTCAGCTGACTGGTAAACATCAGCCTCTCTACTGATGCACAAAACCAGGACCATTTGTCATAGTCACACAATGTATTGCACACTCGTCAAAAAAAGAGGTTGTGCTCCCATATGAGCCCTCTGGATACTGTTGGCCAACACTTGTACTAGTCTCTTGTTGCTTTGCTCCATATCAAAAAACAAAAATACATTATTGGGAAAACTCTGGAGGCAAAATAAAAGACAACACAGATGGATTTGCCTCTGTTGACAAAAACCTGGAGTTTGCTTAACTGCCCTTGTTTGAGATTCTGAGGTCAAGTGTTTACCAAATACTTGGGTTTAATTTTAGGACTTTGGGTGTATTTAAGGGCTCTGCTCTATGTAGGTTAACTTGCTTCAGCCAATCTGCTTGTCCTCCCTCACCCCATGTTTAATCTCTTGCACTCAGTGACATTAGTGGGGGCATGATATTGCACCACGCTGCCGTAATATTCCAAGGACCACTACAGCCATGATACACCACATAACATGTCTAATGTAGACACACTATAAGGAAAATGACAGGCACTATACAACACTAAATGCTCTTAAACTAGTATGCCGCCCTAGAACCTTCACATCATGTGAGTTATGGTAAGTAGTGCTACACCCAGTTTATGGATCCATTGAACACCTAATTCTCAAGATTTGCACCCCATGCATTGATTGGGCTCCTTCTAAGTTTCACCCAGAGAATGCTGACAGTACCATTGATCCTGCAGGATTTCAATCCTGTCCAGCTATGAAGCTGTGCATTGATCAACTTCAGCAGGACACCAGTGGCCCCACTGCACCTTCTTCATTGATCCAGAGCTTCTCCATTCATTCCCGCCTGAGACCCTGGTCAAATGACCCATTGATCTGCGTCCAGTCCAGAAGAACCACTTCAGCCTCCCAGATAGTTCAACCCCTCCTCATCCCAGCATGCACCCGAAACAGACTCCTGAGGCTTTTCCATCCCCCAACCTCCATTGCTGGTGATGTCCCATGCATGGATAATCTACACCTCTTATAGGTGTACAGACACCACCCCCAAACAGGACAACCTCCACATTACCTACTGCTTTACATTCCACTATGCACATTTCCAATCCACAGCATGACTATGCAGCTACTTCAAACATCTCCAATATTCACATACCATCCTCGCTTGTATAAGATGTTTGGGGCATCATAGTAGTCTTTTTGGTGAAATGGAAAGCTACGCATTTACTACCATTACTCTAGGTATACTAATGTGCTTAATTATTGCACTAACCAAGTTCTTACTTCCTTTTGGGAATCAACTATGCCTCTCACAGAATGGACTCTAATGGAAAGTATGATGGAGATTTACCAGTGAATCAAAGACCATAGTATACATTATGAAAATATCGCTGAACAGTGTTTCTTTACAGGATTTCTTTAATCTAAATCCATGCCTAAAATACCACAGTCTTTTAAAAGTAGCCTGCAATGAACGCACTTTCACTTGGACAATCTAAGACTCTGTTCTCAGCGTCTATTTCTCAACCCCATCTCGAAACACAACTAAACACTTCAAACACCAAGCAACACTCAAGGTTTTCTCATGTTTAGATAAGACAGCCGTACCTGTTTGCCAGATGTAGGTGGGTCTTGTGTTAGCGACTGTTTGTGTCTGGACATCCCAAAGCACAAAAAAGAGCAGAGCTACTCTGAAGAGGGAAGCAAGAGCCCCTGCTGAAGTGCCCCCTTTCCCTGGCGCCCTGCTGGCCAGCCCCATGGCTTCAGCCCGGCCAGATAGATCCACACAGCTCAAGTCTGGCCAAACAGACCTGCACGATACACACACTCAGCAGGAGATGTACGCACGAGAAGATGCGGCACAGGGGAAAGTGTGCCTGCTATTGTCCCTCTCACTCTTCTGCACGCGGTTCCTCCAGGAAAGGTAATCCACTTGTCTCTCTCTTTCTCTCCTAACTCCTCTATTTCCCCTCCTTTTCTTTCTTCTTCACTGTGTTCTCTGGGTCAGTGGAGAAGAATGAGGTCTGAGTGAAGGAGAAAAAATAAAAAAGCCAGAGGAACAATAGATCCCTCAGCTCAGCGCGCTGCTTGTGCGGCTACTGCGTCCTGGCTCAGCCTGGCTGATACAGCACCTCCCATTCCCCCCTCCTTTCTCTTTCTCTCCCTCGCTCGCTCATACAGCCTCACTCTCCTTTACTAATCCAGCATCCACCTGCAATCACTCTCTGTTATCACTTTGCCCCGCTATCAAGGGTTGCACTATTCTTCACACAATAGGAAACTGGGGTAGGTGCCGGGGGCTGAGTTAAGAAGTGTGTGCATCATTGTGGTGAGTCTGTGTGTGTGTTGTTGATTTGGGATTGGTTGCTAGATGCTGAGACACCACAGATACTTTCACCAGCTGTGACCAAAAGGTATAAAGAGATGCAAAGGAAAGATATTGCTGTGAGTGTGAAAGAACAGCAGGAGAAAGGGAACATGTGAAGTCTAAATCTGATTGGAGGGACAGCGAGAGAGAGTGTGGCAAAAAAACAAGCAAATGAGAGAAGTAAAACCCCTCATGAATAATTAATGTGAGCTCTCTCTGACCTTGATGATATTCATACCATAGAAGGGGTGCTGTGTTATGAGTGCTATGAGATGCCGTCTCAACAGTCATTACAGAAACAGACTGGGGAAATCGTAACTTTCCATAAACATCAGGGGCCCGTCAATCTATAGCAACCAAACTCAAAATACTGTGACAGAATTACATAGGGATTTAAAAAGATGAACCCTGCATCTAAATTTACCCCCTTTCGTATTATGTAAACAGCAGTATGTCAAATCAGCATGTCCTTGAGCCTTCATGTAGCTCAAATAGTATAGAGAATTGTGCAAGTTATGCCAAGTTTGAGGGTCTGATTTCAATGGAAAGCAAGGGCTAATCAAATGTGTGCATTAAATGCAATGTTTGTCACTTTGGGAAAAAGTCTTCCAAATGTAAATGTATCTTAAGTCATAATAATAATAAAATAATTCCATGACAACTTAAAGAGCCCCTATTTCGCATTATAAAAGGTCATATTTTGGTTTTGGTGGTCTCCAACAACAGGCTGATACGCATGCAAGGTCAAAAACACTTTCATTGTCTTATAATATGCATCTATTTTTACCTAAATATCCCAATGACTTCCATATGATTTGTTCTGCGATTCATTTGTTCCCAAACCCCTCATTTGCATGAGGCTAATCTGCTGTGATTGGTCCCATGACCCAGTCTGTTGTGATTGGTCGACTGGGTTCAGCGTGAGACAGAGAGAAACGCCCAGCAGGCTTATGAAGTAGCAGAGTATGTGAGAGCCCAATGCAGGAATGCAATAAAGCAATGCAGTTAAACACCAGCATATTACTCTACTTTTAAACCTAACCCCAAGTAACGACAAAGACACACATTCAGTATTAATCCACACAATGGCAAAGATATAGACAAACGGCAGAGGATCGCAAGTTCAGAAACGCATTTTAATCGCTAAAGGAAGAAGCACGCATCGCGTTTGGATGCACGCAACAAGGTTTTGGACTCAGTATGTGAATAGCCCATAAAGATTTAACCTGAGAGATGCACTGATCTATAATAGATTGTGTGTAATATGAGTGATTACAAGCCATATGGCGTGATTACAAGTTACAACACACAAATTAATTCATATTTTGCAAACTACACAAATCGAGGCAACCATTTTAATTACACTTACATGTTATGATCCGGAGGAAGAAGAAACTGGTCCATTTGAACTGTAACAGTTACTGACAAAGTCCCCGTCAATGTCTGACAAAGTCCCATACATAACAGTCTCTGCTGCCCCTTCCTTTAATAGCAAACAGCCTTCAAATCCTGCATTACAGTGTAGGTTATTGTATCAGAAATCAGAAAAAATGACAGGAACAAACACAGCTCTAGGTTGGCTATACTGTGGTGATATTTGGTGATGTATTGTATCGACATCAACGTGTTCAGGCAAAAGATCCGAACTGGGGTTGGGCCGATAGACGATGCTATCGTCCACCGCCGATGGCCGACAAACTTCACAATGCTGAGCCGGCATCACGACCCATCACCCTGCCCCACATTTACATTGATATATAACTTATTATTTGCATGTTATCTTAATAGCAATAACGGTCTTTTCATGAGCTGTGTTAAATTTTACATATAGCTGCCGCTTGCACGGCTGACAGCATCGTGAAGATTAAATGAAGGATTATACAGTACCTCTCGCGCTTAAAATGTGTAGATTCAGTGGCAAACGCTGTTACCTGCAAACCCCATCTCACAGACTTTACAGTGAATGACTTTAGTTATTTTCATAGCAGACTTGAAGCCACTGGAAGTCTTTTATCCACTCTTGGAAAAGTGTAAATGGTGGATTATCTTTCAGCACATGATCACTAATAAGATGTGCTATTATTAGTAACTTTAGGTGATTTCTAAAATAAAATCTGTCAGCGTTATTTTCATTCTCTCATCTTCACATTTTCATGGTTGTAGCTCCTGTCATCTGAAGGCAGAAGGCATTGTCTAAGTGATTGACATCTGTTATTAACCAACCCATTCGCATTCAGTTCTAGAGCAGTGGGCTAATAAGAAGAGCACAAAGGTGGGGCAAGCATTGCAGGCTTTTTTTTTTATTCAGCAAGTTCACATAACAACTGTTTTAATCTGTTCCTGAGAGCTGCGTTTGGCATTTTTAAGTGCAAAGTTGCATTCTGCATAAATGTCTCCTAAATCCGTGCACGTGGTGAGGATTTTGCAGTGAAAACAGTGAAAATTTATGCACTCGCACAAATGCTTCCAAATATATTTTTAGGTCGCATAGATAAAATTTTAGGCGCATATGCGACCAGGACGGTTGAGCCGTAGCATCTTTACTTGTTATTATTTCCTCATAATAATAATAAAATAAGGATGTTATCAATAATCACAAATTACAGTGAACTCCAAACGAACTCTTGTGTCCTCCACCAGCTGTGGGAAAAAGCCATTATAATGACACAGATCACTCTGCCTATTCATGCCAGAGTCCCACGGAAACAACTGATTAACAGGTGGTAATTTGTGTGTAACTTTATTTATGGTTTGGTTATGGGTAAATCAAAGACCATGTGGGTCAGGAAGTGAAAACGGTAGGCTACAAGTAATTCATTCGTTATGAATTAATTGATATTTAACAACAACCACCCCCACCCCCGCCTACGACAACGATGTCATCGTCCATCGCGATGTTTCACATTAGACATCGTATGATGCCAAAATGGTCAACATCACCCAACCCTAATCCGAACCCAACACGATTCATTTATTCGACTATTTCGTTAAAGAATCGATAATTAAACATGGTGCGCTTTCAGATTTAAACCTCAGGTAGATGCTTTCATTCACTTAGTGCTGTGTTATACACGCCATAGAAGGTCGTTTACAAAAACTCATAATAGGGGCTCTTTAAGCTTTTCAAAACTGTAACTAAACTATGCATAAATGATATTTGAACACTGAACATACAGTACATAAAGAACAAAATAAAACAAAAAAAATTTACATACAAGTAAATAATTTTGTTTTTCCAAAATGTTGACAAAACAAACCAGCATGATTAACACAACACTGAATAACATGTTCACATAATGCTAATGATACAAAATTATACCATAAACTAGTTTACACATTTTAAAAATACTTGTTAAACTGAGCAAATACACTAAAACCTATCAACCTTTTAATTATCATTAAAATTGCAACGGGAAAAAAATAGCCAGACATTTCTTTCTCAGTAATAATTCCTAATATGTGATGAGCGATATGTACACCCTCTTTATATTCAGGCCTGGATAATGTCCGTTGGAGCCATTTCACAGTGATTAGGGTAATGAAGGACAATGCTCACCCCCTGCTAACCACCAACACAGAGAGCAAACCACGGAACAAATTAGCCAAGCTGTAACATTAACAGACCTCAAGCACTCTGAACGACTCCTGCCCAACACACACACATACACATACACATAGGCATGCATTTATATACCTTGGCATGTGGCCAAAATGGAAACATATGTCAATATCATCTACAATCACAATATATCACAAGAGATGTGAGGGCATGGTTGTGCTGAATATCTGGCCATTTAAACAACTATATCATGTGAGCTTATTTTAAATCAGATAAAATATGCTCTGGTAAGGATACAATTACTAAAATTATTTTTTCTATAATTCATTTGAAAATGTATTATATCGAGTCCCAAAACATCACACTGATTATCCTAAATTCTTATTCTTTATTATCCTTAACAACAACAACAACAACAACAACAACAACAACAACAATAATAATAATAACAAGAAAAGTAAAATTTGTAGACAAACTTTATGGTGGCTTGAGAAAGCTTAGTCTTAAAGTTTTAAGAAATTTTAAAGTTTAAATAATTGAAGTAGTTTTTAAGAACTTTGAGACAGTTGGCATAGATAGATAACTACATATATGTTAGCATGTTTCTAGAATGGATTGGCATGTTTCTTGCTAGGCGGTTGCAAGGGTGTTCTAGGTGGTAGCAGTTGCTAACATAAATTAGCATGGTTTTTAGTTTGAATTAGCATGGTTCTAGTATGGATTAGTATACTGTTAGCATGAATGCTTTTCATGGTATGTTGTTAGTATGTCCAATGTAAAGTCAATGGCAGTAGAGATCTGTGCGGGACTGGATTTTTAATCCTGCTCCCGCCAGGTTTTATTCCGCACTCGACCGCTCCTGCAGTCTTTGATTACCCGCCTCATTTTCTACCCGACCTGACCGTTCCTGCTAAATTTAGATCTGGTTTCCAAAATCTCACATTAAAATTGGGCACTAGCAAAAGAGAGAGATAACAGATAAAAGTTTAAGTTGTACAAGGATTGTAGGCTAAATGTCAGTTTTGTTTGCCCCTTTGTGATGAGACGAGTGCCGCGTGACGTGCGGTGAGGTTTGTGGATGTTGAGACTCTTTCAAAGTCAGATTTACAAACATAACCACTCAATATATTTGCCAACTACCGATTGTGATCGGGAGCGCTATATTGTTAGACCACCCGCTCTCATTCAAATTACACCAGAGTTACCGACCGCAACCACGTTTTATTCGGATATTTATTCCCGCGCCACAAGAAATCTGGTCGGGTACAACCGCAGAAATGCAGACCTCTAAATGGCAGTTTTTTTACAATGGAAGTCTATGGGAAAGTTGCTAGGGTGTTGTAAGTGGTTGCTAGGGTGTGGCTAGTGAGTTGAAAGCTCATCAATGATTAGTAGATTGATATTCTGAGTTTAATGAGCCCAACCTTAAGTCTGTATGACAGTATGGCGCTTAGGACTTTTGGCGCTTAGGACTCCATAGGACTTTAGCAAAATTTCCGGGTCAGTTTTTGGAAAACTGCAAGTGGGATCAATTTGAAAAGATATAGCAACCAGAGTCAGACCAGTTTGGAGGTTTGGAGTTAGTTTGGTTTTTGTAGCTTGAAAGGTTTAGAAGGAGATGCATATAGAAATTAGTCTGAGAAGAAGAAGAAGAAGAAGAATATGTTTATGTAGTAAACCAGTATGTTGGCTTTCTCAAGCCACCATAATAAATATTAAAAACATTACAAATAAACAAATTATTTAACAGTAAGAAAAATAATTAAAAAATGTAAATTTATGGTTTTCCCAGAGATTGGCGGTTGATTCCGGTTGATTGGTGGTTCATTTTGCTGTGGCAACCCCAGATTAATAAACGGACTAAGCCGAAATGAATTAAATTTATGGTACCATACTTTAAGTCTTTTAGACCTCATTTCTGATTGGATGGATTGATTATTTTAAATGCACCTTAATTTAAAACATAACTGCAGTAAAACACTTTAGGTCACTAAAAAGTAAATATTCAAGTGCATATTTATGTATAAATGAAAAGGTGAATAAAAACTGTACTAAATCAACCTGTAAATTTAGGGAACATGACAAAGCTAGTTGTGATGGTCAAGTGGGCTGTAGGGGTTAGTGGCTAAGCTGAAGATGGCCAGAAGCCAGGGCTGATGTACCTGGATCTGTTCCAGATACTGTAAATACTCAGTTAATTTGTAGGGACAACATGTCACCACTGTGGGTGGATTTGTCAGTAAGCAGGCACATTTCATTGAACTGGGATGAATGGCATGTTTAATTGCACAACAGTGATACATAATACTGTGCCCTCGGTAATACTACTAATAGTTCAAAATCATGTCATTGGCTGCTCGCGCCCAACATTTTAAAAAAAATCATAAAAATGTTCATTTTTGGGTGAACTATCCCTTTAAGCACTGGCCACTTGTGATCAGATCAGCAAACAATCTTTGCACCAGGTGTAAATAGGACTAGTGTTGCAGGTCACATTAGTATCACTTTCTTAAAGTAATCATCTCATCCCTTCTCACATTTATGTCTGAGGGAGAAAGACAAGTCTGATTAGTGACAATCAGCCGGGTGGGATTACGGATTCATCTGGCCTCCTTACAGAGACCAAACAGTGCTTAACTCAGTGAGATAAAGTCGTGCTGTCTCAACCACAAGCATAAATATGGCCACACACACATCTAAGGCACAGCATGGGAGACACCGATATCTACCGCTGATGTACCTTAATACTAGAGCTCAGCTAAAGAGAGGAGGAGGGGGGTAAACGGGGGTGGGGACGAACAGATTGAGAGGAACAAAGCAAAGCATTTGAGGGCAAAAGAGTGTAACAGGGAAAGAGGGGAAACAGACTATGGAATGAGACAGATGGGCAGAAAAAAAACACAGAGGGAAATTGGGAATGTAAAAGTGTGTAGGAGAGGCGGTGTTTGTCTTTGCTTTTGTAGAGATGGAGCTTTATAATGAGGAGCGATGTGTGCAGTGTGTGATGAATGGCAGTACAGGCGTTCGGTCTGCCACAGCACTTGCCTCTGATCGCACCTGATTATTGTGTGTGTACGAACATGTGTGTGTGTGTCTTGCTGAAGATAATTCAACGCTGGCAGGCCTGCACAATTAAGCAAACAAAAGCAAAACACGTTTTCATGAAACAGGTGCTTGTGCAGAACATGCTTACGGCGTGAACGATTTGTGAGAACTGCACCGTACAATTAACCAAGCTCAGCACAATTACATTCCATGTGGAAACTATAAGAATGGAATGATTAACAGAGAATGGATGGTGCTGATATGGAGATTTTTGCTGGTAAAAACCAATAACTATTTAAGTCTATTCAATATTCAATATATTAACAGATCAATATGAAATATAAGGAAAAATATGCTTCGATATAAAGAAAAACAAGGTTCAAAGTACTTATAAAGTCAACTCGTATTAAAAGAACAACATAACTGGATCAAACTAAAATTGGGTCAGGGGCCTTTTAAGCTCCATGGGGGATGTGGGGCGTCCTGTACACCAACATCTATTTTAATATGCTATATTAATATTAATAAGTTACTATATTTAAAGTGTTAGTTCACCCAGAAATGAAAATTGTTATTATTTACTCACTCTCATGTCATTCCAAATCCCTGAGACCTTCGTCTTCAGAACTCAAATTAAGATATTTTAGGTACATTCTAAGAGCTCCTTCATCCTCCAGAGACAGCAAAGTTCCTGACTCGTTCAAAGTCCATAAAGGTACTAAAAACACTCCAAATGCCTTCAATGGTTCAATCAGAATATTATCAAGCTGCAAGAATGCTAATGTGCACACATAAAGCAAAAAGAATGACTTTATTCAATAGTTTATTCTCTTCAATGTCAGTATAGGGCAGTGGTTCCCAAAGTGGTCGCAGGCCAATGAGGAGGAGGGGGGGATGTGGGGGTGGTGTCGCTTGGTGACTTCCAAAAATCTAATTCATTTGATAAAACAATTAGAATTACCATATTTTATCCATAACCTACTGAAGAACAAATAAGTAGTTAATACATTCATTCATTCATTTTCTTTTCAGCTTAGTCCCTTTATTAATCCGTGGTCGCCACAGCGGAATGAACCGCCAACTTATCCAGCACATGTTTTACGCAGCGAATGCCCTTCCAGCTGCAACCCATCTCTGGGAAACATCCATACACACTCATTCACACTCATACACTACGGACAATTTAGCCTACCCAATCCACCTGTACCGCATGTCTTTGGACTGTGGGGGAAACCGGAGCACCCCAAAGAAGCCCACGCGAACGCAAGGAGAACATGCAAACTCCACACAGAAACACCAACTGACCCAGCTGAGGCTCGAACCAGCGACCTTCTTGCTGTGAGGCGACAGCACTACCTACTGCGTCACTGCGTCGCCTTAAGTAGTTAATAGTAACATTTTAATACTAAATATTAAATAATAACATGCAAATAAAAAGTTATCTGCCTTTCAATTTTTTTATGTTATTTTAAAGACACAGCAATAGCGTCAGATGCAGCACATTGATTTTATGACACCAGGTAAAAATTTCTGACACCTTTATGGCACTCACGTACATTAAAAATAAATACAGGCCACAACTGACCATGGAGAATGGTCTGAGTGGCGTTCTCCAAAATTAAATAATGGGCCTATTGGTATGTGTGCGCTGTTGTGTGCAAGGATTATATATCAATAACCACCTCAAAAAATATTGGGGGTGTCGCAAGTCACTGGCATTGTTATTTTGAGGGTCGTGGGCTGAAAAGTTTGGGAACCCCTGGTATAGGGTGTCAGAATCTAACATGCTACCTTTGCTTTGTTTCAAACGGAGGAGGCTGCGTGCAGACATCTGGAGTATACATCACTGCATTGCCCATGAACATGCACCCTATACTGACACCGTGGAGAAAACCCTGTTAAAAAAGTAGTTGTTTGGTTGTTTGTTAATTAATTTGTTGGCATGAAATGAATCTTGTAGTTTTGTAATATTTCAATTGAACCACTGAAAGCATATTGGTCTGTTTTGAGAATGTTTTTAGTGTCTTTCTAGACTTGGAACAAGCCGAGAACCTTGCTGTTTTTGGAGAATAAAGGAGCTCTCAGATTTCTCCTAAAATATCTTAATTTGTATTCTGAAAACAGAGGTCTCAGGGGTTTGGAATGACATAAGGGTGAGCAATTAATAACAATTTAAATTTTTTGGGTGAACTAACCCTTTATGCCTATGAACCATCCTAAGGATTCATTCATTCATTTTCTTTTCGGCTTAGTCCCTTTATTAATCCGAGGTCACCAGCACGGAATGAACTGCCAACTTATCCAGCATATGTTTTACGCAGCGGATGCCCTTCCAGCTGCAACCCATCTCTGGGAAACATCCATACACACTCACACTTATACACTACGGACAATTTAACCTACTCAATTCACCTGTACCGCATGTCTTTGGACTGTGGGGGAAACCGGAGGACCCGAAGGAAACCCACGCAAACGCAGGGAGAACATGCAAACTCCACACAGAAACGCCAACTGACCCAGCCAAGGCTCGAACCAGTGACCTTCTTGCTGTGAGGCGACACCACTACCTACTGCGTCACCCCATACTAAGGATTGTTTATTCCAATTAGCATTAATCTAACTTATCATATTGCTGTTAACATTATGTGGTAATCGTAACTATAAAAACAAATAGTTCTGTGTAAACAGATCATAGCTTGAAGCATATGAGTGTACACAACTTTGTTGAAAATCTACTCAAAATGTTAAATACACGGCAATTTTGAGTTAGTAAGTTCCCTGAAGCAGTGGAGTAATGGAGCGATCGCTCTCTGTGCACCTGCCAGCAATGCCCTGGGCAGCAGTCAGAGCGTAGTCACGTGGATGAGCGAGCAGAATAATCGACAACACTAGTCTGCGGTGAAGCCTCATTAAGAGAAAGGACAAAAGAAGTGACGGCGCACTAGTCAGGTGTGAAGTGTCTCCCACAGGACTTTAATAGCCGTGTCTTTTCTTGAAGAAGTGAACAGACAGACGCTCTGTGACTGCAGCTTCTCCACACACAGTACCAGCAGCGAAGCCAAACACCTGCATTTGATGAGCACATTACCAGCCAACCTCCACAGCTCCATCTAATGCACAGTGATTGCACACCATAAATGCTCTTCTTTGGTCATTTCATCTCCATTCTTTGACCAAACGTATGACCACTCAAGATGGTGTCACGAGACTGCGCTATTGAGTAATATAAAAAAGCCATACCAGTAAATAGGCCTGACAAAACCAATATTCTTCAATACAGGAGAAATGCATTGTGTAGAAGTGGATTGCAGCAATAAACACCAGTGTTTGGATGATTTGTCTTTGGACTGCACATTCCTAATGAACAGTTTGCTGCTGATGGTTATTACGGTTGTTTCAATGACTTCAATGTAAGAGCTAGTGAATTAGGCAATGTATTGGTTAGCAGCAAGGCAATAAGTAATATAATATTAAGCAGATAAAGAATCGTTTGGATGTAGTTATTTGGCACATTGAGACATTTAAAGGAGAAACACTGAGAGCATAGGGATTATATGTTTACATTACTACTATTTTCACTTAATATTTAAAATTAAAGAAGAAGTTCAACCAAAAATTTTAATTTACTCATCATTTACTCTTCTTTAAGTGATTTCAACTATATATGAGTGGGGTTTTTCAAGCAGGTTTGGAACAGATGAATAAATGATGACAGAATAATTTTTTTCTGTGTTTTTTTTTTTTTTTTTTTTTTGAACTATACAAAAATTTGCCAAATTTCCTTACAAATTTGCACATTATACAGCAAAATTCTAAGGGTGCTTTCACACTTGGTCCGAATGGCTGGTCTGAACCAAGTTCAACTGTCCCCCCTCGACTGGTTTGTATTCATTCATTCATTCATTTTCTTTTTTCGGCTTAGTCCCTTTATTAATTCATAGTCGCCACAGCGGAATGAACCGCCAACTTATCCAGCACATGTTTTACGCAGCGGATGGGAACCCATCACTGGGAAACATACATACACACTCATACACTACAAACAATATAGCATACCCAATTCACCTGTCCCGCATGTCTTTGGACTGTGGGGGAAACCAGAGAACGCAGAACACAGGGAGAACATGCAAACTCCACACAGAAACGCCAACTGGCCCAGCCGAGGCTCGAACCTGCGACTTTCTTGCTGTGAGGCGACAGCACTACCTACTGTGCCACTGCCTCGCCCCGGTTTGTGTTCAAACTGTATAAAATCCCTGTTGAACTCTTATTTTGAATTACTATGTGACGTCACATGTAGGTGGAGTCACGAATGTGCCCGGACATGTTCCGCCCAGTGTTGCCAACTTAGCAATTTTGTTGCTAGATTTAGCAACTTTACTACCCTAGCAAAAAAAAAAAAAAAAAAAAGAAAAAAAAAAGCTCCTAGCAACAAGTTTAGCAATTTTTTACATTCATTTGGCTACTTCAGCATATTTTAAAAAGTGACTCAAAATAGCAGTGGCTGCAGGCTTTACTCAGTTTTTCATAACTGTTAATTTACTGATATTTGTTAACATGTATAATTGTTGGTGATTTAAGTAGCAATAAATTCCAATAGTGATATAATTGTCAGTACAGTGGTATAAGAGTAAGTACACAAGCTGTGATTGTTTAAAGGAATGTAACTGTTTAATATCAGTGTTCTATTTAAAAATGAAAAAATCTTAATCAAAAAGTGTTTGTATTACTTTTACAAATAGTCAACTCTATTTTTCATACAAATCTAAATGGACATATATCAAATAATGTTTTTGCTGAGATGGCCGTCAATTTGAGAAAACATTAATTATTTTGTATACTACATAAAGATGTCGTTTTGAGTTGTTATTACGCAATGACGTCATCACACAAAGTAATATGTTAATAAGAACCTATATATTGTGCATCTGGATGTTATGTTTAAATATAATATAGTACACGGCGCCTCAGAGAGTCGAGACATGACGGGCTTCCGTTTGTCATGTACCATGTGATGATGTCACTGCAAATTAGTGTATGACGTCATCTGGCAACATTTAGCAACTTTTCGGGTAGGCTTTAGCTACTTTTCATTAGAAATAGTTGGCAACACTGGTTCCGCCCACAGATTGTTTTAGGGCTGCAACGAGACCAACACTAGTTTGTGTGCGTAAGTGTGTGCGTTCTTGAGAATGTACATTTATATTACTATTTATTGTTGGTTAAAAGTGTGTAAATGTGTACTTTCTAATTTATGCTGTATTGTTCTACCTCAATATTTGAAGATGCCTTAGCTAAGAGTTTACTGCCTAGAACTGTATAAATAGACTGTTAAAGGGGTGGTCCAGAGTGTATTTTTAATTCTTGGTTGTGATTATGGGGTGCAAAGCAATGTGTGCTCATGCTTTATTTGTAGAAAAATCAAGTTATTTTTTCATATATCCTACATCAGGGCTATTCAATTGGCGGCCCGCGGGCCGAACCCGGCCCCCGAGGCAATTTGTTCCGGCCTTTTAAATAGTGTGACCAAGACATCAAGAATACATTTAGTTCAGTCAAATACGGCCCTATAGTTATGAAGTGACGTGCGTCTGTTCAATACAGCACAAGCTGCGCAGAGCGTGAGTCACCTGACATTAAGCAGTGCGGAGAGCAGCTGAATACATTTGAATATGTTTGTAGAAAAGGTCTTTTGTACGATGCACTGATATCGTTATTAAGGATGCAACGATTAACCGATTTCACTATTAACATCGCTTTTCGTCACGGTTAATTCGTAAAGGCTTATCTAAACCGCATTTCTGCATTTTTATTCTGCTGTACGAAATGAAACTGCTGAACAAAGTTAAGCCAAGTTGCCAACTGTGCGCTAGTTTAAAGTTCCGAGGTTGTCCACCGAAGCTAATACGCACGCACACTGTAATAACTATAGCCGCGGGCTGTTCCCAGATGACGTCTTTCCCGCGCGCAAGTTTGTTATGTCGTAAGAATATATGCCAATGCGGGCGAAAGCGGAGCAACGCGCTCGCGGATGTCTGGGCCCACGCAGAAGAAGACATCTCATGCTGTAGCGGTAAGAGTTGTGCTTAGCTTTCAGTGCAATGTAAACAAAAGACATGTTAGACGAACTATTATTAAAATGATTATGTATGTATGAACGCAGATGATAACAACAGTTAATCTAAATATTGGCGCCGACCTTCATAACAATTATTATTATATTATTTTCTCCCTTTCCTCTCTATAAACACACACATAAATGTGTAGCCCTATAAGCACAGAAAAACCTTCAGCATAAAAACTATTACTAATGAAAATGCCTTTTAAAGGTTTTTTAATATTAGTTAGGGATGTCCAGATCTAAATCTAGCTAATATAAAGCTTAAATTTACATTAGACGTGATAACTGTGAAACCCTGATTATTCTTCACACTATATAATCGTACAACCAAAATCTATAATTGTTGCATCCATAATTGTTATGCAGTTCAAAACATAACATATGAACATATCTGAATGTAGAGGAAGCCTACTTCAGCAATACACTGATTGTGTTGTGCTGTGAAATACAACATTTGAATGTTTGTTAAAAAAACTTTTTGTACAATGCAGTGATATTATGTAGTTTCAAAATACAATATATTAACATTTTAATGTAGACAAATACAACATGGGTGTCTTAAGGAGCAAAAATACAACATATGGGCTCTTATATGCAGTTGTGTCATCATTTATATTGCAAGTCATATCTCTCCGGCCCTTCGTTTGGGATGCTTGTCATGAACTGGCCCCCGTGACAAACTAATTGAATAGCCCTGTCCTACATGTATCCTACTGATTATATACAGCTACTCAGCTAACATCAAAAACGACTGTCACATTTTCCTAGTTGCTCTGAAGACCCGCCCTCAAGAGGCTCTGATTGGTCAGCTAACATAATGTTCTGTGATTCGCAGATCAGCGCCACATCACCAAGAAGCATCTCTTTCATAACATTACAGCGCCTCTGGCCACACCCTGAAGGGTTTATGACATCATTAACCCGGATGTATTTTTTTTGTAGTCCCCAAACTTCCTTCACTGTAGGCTTCGCTAAGCTAACTCTGTAAAAGCCAATATCTCCCTTTGCATTGAACTTTGAGCGTCTTGCATTCAAAGATGTTGTTTATGTTCACACAGCTACATTACACGTCAACTAAAGTTTAAAATATCATATCGTAGTAGACCACCCCTTTAAAATCAATGTTTACTGCACATGCTTATATTAATCATGCTGATTTGAATCTCTGGTATGTTTATACATTTATAATTTGTATTCAGAGATATTGAAAGTAGTTTATGTGATTTATAACACGTTGTCTTGATAGATTATACACACTGTTTTTTTTTTCCTTCTGAACCCCGATAGACTTGCGTCATCAAGCTGCTGTTTTGTGTACAGCTGTTGCTAGGTGACGGACACGAAAGCAAAGAGCCAAAATGGAGACGTACGCATATCATGTTCCTTCTGCTTTTACTGAATCTTTTGGTTTAGTTACATACAGAGTGCCACTTGCGTCTATCTGCCGCAACAAGAAATATTAAAAATGTTCAGAACATCACGCAATGTCTACAGAAGTCATTTTTGGTGGAGACTAGCAGACATTATCACTATTTGCACTGGGTCAGTCCAGATTGTCACCAAGGTAGGTGATACACAGACATACACACACAAATGAACGCAATAAAAACTAAAGTTTGTTGTACAGGTGGCAGTAGGCATGGGACAATAACCGTTTTCAAGGTATACCGCGGTTTGGAAAAGTCAAGGTTTTAAAACCGTCAATTTTCTGCAATATACCATTCCTAAGGTATTTGTACAATTTTTTATTTATGTTTTTTATTTAGGACAACAGTATCTTGATGCCGTTTTAAGATGTTAAAGACATCTGTTTTTGAAACAAATGAAGACAGCAGAAGTCAATAATTCATTTAGCCTGACATGTTTACTCTTCCAAAAAATTTTAAATGTTTCTCAAAATAAAATATATTGTGTTCAAAAGGGAGAAAAATTTTGTATTTAACCCAGACGTTTAAAAAAAAAATGTATTTAGAGCAGTAATCAAAATACCGTGAAACCATGATATTTTTATCCAAGGTTATCATACCATCAGAATCTTATACCGGCCCATGTCTAGTTGGCGGTTCACTTCTGTTATTTGGTACGATTGCATTCATATCAGAAGTGACTTGTAGCAGAGTACACAAACCATACATCAGACCACCTCCTTCAGGCAGACTCGGGTACATACCTGTCAACCCTCCCATTTTTCCTGGGATTCTCCAGTATTTTACAATTCTATTCTGCTATTATCCCACAAAGGTATTGTACCATATTTCTCCGGAATTTCTTATCTTTCTGTGAGGGGTGGCAAGGAACATTAAAGAGCCAATCTTGAACCAAAAGTCCTAGTGTGAAAGCAACCTAAAATTTCATCTGTGTATTTTGTGTTGCAAAAATCACTGACCAAATAACTGTATAGAAATTGTTAAATTAACTCAAAGCATCTTAAATTGCTGACTTTACTTTTTAGGTGTTTTGTATTTTATAAACAATATAGAATTTTAATGAAGCCAATTATTGTTTATTGACCATACCGTCTAAATAAATAGAGTTATTTTTGTATTGGCTAGAATTTAAATATCATTGCACCCCCCAAATTTCTACCCTAGCAGAAGAGCACAAATCTGTGCTTGTACATGTGAAGTAATTTGGCTTGAAGTCTGCCTAATCCAAATCTAAGTGAAGCGGACAGGTTTGGCACAATACACCACAGACCCTATCCAGTGTTTTTGTTTTGGAGAAAGAGCTCAATGTCTGACTCATTTTTCAAACCTTCCAGAACAGCTGGAGGGGGCAGAAGGGTGGGGGACCAACCTAGTGAAGTGGGAGGGGCACGCCTAGCCAAGCTAATCCAATTTAAATATGCAAATGTTATCGTAGTTGGAAGAGGAAATGATAAGACAAATGGAGAACACAAAAGTCAGAACAACATGAACAATATCTAATACAATTAAACGTTTAGCATTGTTTAGCCTTCAATTAAGGAGATAATTACACCATTCTACTCTTTGGCCAAGCTATAAAACACAAAAGAGAAGTCTGTTGATTCCCACTTCAGTTCAAATCATCCATCTCCATTTAAAAGGCACCTGAGGGGATTTGCACCAACAAAATAATTTGTACATCACAGCGGTAGTCTGCAAATAAAGCAAAGAATAGTTAAAAATGGAAAACTGGGTGCATGTTTACTCACACTCACATCATTCAAATGTGAATGTAGAAAAAAACATGCATGCTTGATCAATCCATTCTTTTTAGGTAACATCAAAAATAACTTTTCATTTATGTAGATTTTTGTGTGTATGGGTTTACTTTTTGTGCTGTGTATGCCAGTTCAGACAAGTTTGAATGTCATGCTTTTTTTAACGTAACCAGCAAGTGAAGTTTATTTATAAACTAATTTCGAGAGGATCACATGCTTATGATTGACCACGGCTGGTCCCGCATTAGCTAACACATGATTTACCAATCAGATGAATCCAAACACACTATAAATAACCAGATTTCTTATCTTATTTATCTTTGTCTTGAAGAATCTCCATCCACCCCTACTCCTCCCCCTCTTTCCTAGACAGCAACACGGCGGTTCTAGTGAATAGCACTGTTGCCTCACAGAGGGAAGGTCACTGGTTTGAGTCCCGGACAAGCCAGTTGACGTTTCTGTGTGGAGTTTACATGTTTTCCCTGTGCTCGCGTGGGTTTTCCCCATGTTCCCTGGTTTCCTTCCACAGTCCAAAGACATGTGGTATAAGTGAATTGATTAAACCAAATTGGCACTGTATATGAGCCTTTATTTCTAGGCTTCCAACGCACAAACACATGCATTCAGTTAGTGGTCTATCACACCGTGGCAACTTTTAATGATCAATAATAGGCCCAAAGAACTAACTCAGGGGAGCCCTCCTCAAGACCTATCTAAGCTCAGACACCCCTCTTACTCTACGAAATGGGAAGGGAGCGCTGGGCTCGAGGATCTTCTGAGGATCTTCTCTCCCGGGACAGCATGCCAAACACGTCTTGTTATTAATCATCAGCTAAGCGTGAACTCTTGAAATTCTTCATATGTGCCCACATCCAAGCAAACTATGAACTCTATGTATAGATGTTTGTTTGAGTACATTTTGCATTGATAATGGTAGGTTGCAATGTCAAGCCGTTATAAATTATATGTAGTAATTTTACATGTGGGACATGACCCAGTGCCATCCCACATCTTCAAATACTAATAAATATCAGTCATACAGACAAAATTCAGCAGAAGTTCAAGGTTTGGTTGAGCGCTGCATGTGCTGTACTGCTTTAGCTCCTCAATCAGTATTTTAAAACACAGATGTGACCTTGCAGCCACAGAGATGGCAGTAGCTCATTAGCATTTATAGAGATATTAACCGAAACAGCTCACTGTTGACAGAGGTGTCTTTTACAGGGTTCAAAGGGTGTGTTATGATTATCAGAGATCTAGCGGTTGCAGATCGCTAACATGAACTACATGAACCATATAACAAGTCATGCACTGCTTACACGCACCTGTTCCTCATTGGCAAATTACATACACTCACGGCTGGGAGCTGCTCATGAACTGATTACATGGACTATTTATACAGTGCACACACACACACACACACACACACACACACACACACACACACACACACACACACACACACACACACATCAGGGCTGAGTCTTGTTTATCTGTTACTGTGAACAGTACGACATGTTTATCTTGCCTTGCTTTGCCGTGTTTTGACCCTCGACTTGTTTGTTTGTTTACGTTGTCTACTGCCTGCCTGTACTGACCATTCGCCTGCTATTTGACCACGACTCTGGAATCCCTGTTTACATCCGTTTGCCCCTATGTTGACCATTGCTTGCCTGACCATCTCTCAACCTGCATTTGGATCCACACCTCAGTTGTCAGCATCCCATCACATAACAGGGTGTTTATTTACACTACCACTGATAAATGTTATTTAAAAAAAAGTTATAGACTTTTTATAAAGACCCTAAAAAATTATATGGACTGAAAATAGGGATCTAATGTCACCTTTATGTTTGCATCTTGTGACATTACATTCTGTTATATAGGGTTGTACATATTCAATGATGTCTATATTCTAATAACCCTGTATTAGAATATATTAAATATTTTCTGTCTACAGGGCTGTAGAATCCTGCTTCCAGAAGGCAACTGTCTTGCTCAAACTAGTCTAAATGTTTCTAGTCAAACATTCCTAATCGGAGGTTTGTTTAATTATGGTTGGAATTAAACTACCCAGAAACAACTTTGAACATCTGAGGTCTTTGGTCCATGTTGCCAAGGAGACAGAATAAATAGGGCATAGGTTTTGAGGGGCCAACAGTTAAATATTGAGGTGGGCCCAGATTAATAAAGAGAGTCCCTGGAATTTGATTTTTACAAAGTTTTTGTGATTCAAAACTATTTTTACAGAGAAGAGAAACCTCTGCATATGGACAAGAAATGTGAACTATACCACTGCATATTTCAGCTGAAGAGTGTGTTTGAGTCAAGACAGGGATCCATCATTTCAGCAGCCGGGGCCTGCTTGTTTGGTGTGCACAAAGGTTCAGTAGGTTCACTTTTTCAAATTAAAAGCAAAAAAAGAGCAATCAAACCAGACTTTGTTTTATTCAAACCAAACCTTCCAAGTGTGAACTCACCCTAAGACATTTAAACAGAGCTGCTCTAATAAACCTAAACTCCATAAATCCAAATGCAAACGCACAGCATCCATTTTTCACACCACAACCTCCCACCTCACAAGTAACGCATCCCAATCTAAGCTTTAAACAGATTGTTCCTGAGCACTTCGTTGATAATAGACCTAAAATCTCCCATAAATGCTAATCCAAGCAGCTCATATCTGTCAGGGCAAATCAAGCTTGAAATGAGTTCAGTCAGGCGCACCCCTGGTTACCTCAGAACCAGAGATGAGTTGAGCCCTCCACACTCCCATTGTCTTCCGCCTCACTGAGTCCAAGCACATAACCAGGCTGGGAACAAAGGCGTCAGGGGGAAGACCCCCAAAACCCCACTTTGCTCAGAATAGAAATGGTGAGAGCGGGGGGAGATGGGGCATAGCCATCAAACGGGTTTTCCAGGCGTTCATCTTTCGAGAGCATAAGGCTGGTCCTCAGGGAGGCAAAGCTAAACAAATAAGGGGGTGACTGACTGCTTTAAGCTGATCACCCCTGAAAGCACCGTTGTACATTTTGCACAATCAGTGGCAGCTCACACACCTAATCAAATATTTTCTGCCCACCGACACACAATGCAATCTCCATGGAGATTCATTTTCTTTTGGAAAAATCACCAGCGCTGAAATGATTAATCAGTCACGTGCCAGGTTAATTTCAAACAAGTTTTTAGCTCAAATTGGATTGATATGTAAATTACAAAGGTCAGATATTGACCAACCTTGGACACAAGAGAATGTGACTTCTGATGTTTTCTTTGTTCTTTAAAAAATCCAGACCGAACCCCTCGTTTATGTGTGTGTATGTGTGTGTGTTCAATTGATTTGTTCTTTAATGACCTTGTCTACATGATGTAGTGCAGTAGAGTGACTATCTGTCTGGATCCACTGGAAGGGGGACAGGTGTCTGGACCGACGGCTGGGATTGAGGGGCTCCACAAATGGAGGGGGAGGGTCACAGGTACTGTCCCCATGGTGGAGGTAAAGGGTCTGGACTGTCAGGATGGGACAAGCGTGCTGCACGTCACAGGAGACGAAGAGATGAAACATCTGGTGTGGCTTTCTGTCAGTAACGTACCACTGAAAATCTCATATGAAGGTGACTTACTGTTAAAGGAGGGTGACTTGACACCAAGCAAAATACCCTATCTAAAGCATTATTTATCACTTAATATAACTGCAAATTGAATAATCTTTTTTGGAGGTCATCCATGACCAATTACAGCGGTGTAATCAATACAATATGTTCTAGACTAGTAACTTCACCAATGAATAATGCATCATAATGACATATAGGGGAGGCTGGGGATGGATGTTGCACTTTTTGAGCTAGTGAATATTTTTGAGGGTAGATTTATTTGTAAAAGTCAATTACTTTACAGGCACATACTGTAGTTTGGCAGTAAATTCAAGTGGAACAGAAAAGAATGTGCCTTTAGACAACTTATTAAACAATTTTAAGATAAACATTTAAACAATTATTGACTACAAATCAACAAATTAAATGAAAACAAGCTGGAAAAAAAATACATATATGTATATACATATATGTATGTATGTATGTATATATATATATATATATATATATATATATATATATATATATATATATATATATATATATATATATATATATATATATATATATATACACACACACACACACACACACACACACACACACACACACACACACACACACACACACACACATATATATATATAACTTTTCTTGAAAGTCAAGTTTACATACAATAAGATTATTATGCCTCTGCAAAAGCTCAGATGATGGTGTCAAGGTTTTGGAAGTTTCTGATTGGCTAATTGACAACATTTGAGTTAGTTGGAGGCACAACTGTAGAATAGTATTTAAGAAAAACCTCAAACACACTGCTTCCTTGTGTGACAACATGGGAAAATCAACAAGCCAGAATCAACAAAAAAAGCCAGATTACAATTTGCACAATTACACTGAGAAAAAGACAAATTTTGGGAGACATGTCCTGTGGTCTGATGGAACTAAGATTGAACTGTTTGGCCATAATGACCAGCGTTACATTTGGAGGACAAAGGGGAAAGCTTACAAGCCTAGTAACACCATCCTAACTGTGAAGTATGGGGGCGGCAGAATCATGTTGTGGGGCTGTTTTGTTGCAGGAGGGACTGGTCCACTTCACAGCATAGATGGCATCATGAAGAAAGAACATTATGTAGAAATACTGAAGCAACATCTCAAAATTAAAACTTGGCCACAAATGGGTCTTCCAAACTGACCATGACCCTAAGCATACTGCCAAATTAGTTAAAATGTGCTTTAAGGACAAGAGAGTGAATGTTTTGGAGTGGCCATCACAAAGCCCTGACTCAATCCTATAGTAAATTTGTGGACAGAGTTGAAAAAGCTTGTGCGAGCAAGACAGCCTACAAATCTGACTCAGTTACACCAATTCTGTCAGGAGGAATGGGCCAAAATTCCTTCAAACTATTGTGAGAAGCTTGTGGAAGGATACCCAAAACATTTGACTAAAGTTATACAGTTTAAAAGCAAAGCTAAAAAAAAATATGTTCCTTTTTTTTTAGAGTGTATGTAAACTTCTGGTTTCAACTGTGTACACATACACCCCCCCCACCCCCACCCCCAACAGTGCAATATACAACAACATACAAAAAAAACGAGACAATGTAAAATTGGCAATGTTGACAGCGATACGTACGATGGATAGGTGTACACATAGTTGTAGGCAGTATCGTTTTTAGTATGGATTTGTTAAAGTGCAGTGCATGCTACATCTTGATGGTGTGCAGTGCAAGGTATGGAAGAGTTTGTGTGGGGTGTGTTAAGTGTTCATCAGCCTGATAGTCTGAGGGAAGAAACTTTCCTTCAGTCGGCTGGTGCGTGACCGGATGCTGCGGAACCGTCTGCCTGAGGGTAGCAGAGAGAAATGTCTATGGCTTGGGTGGCTGGAGTCGCTGATGATTCTCTTGGCTTTCCTCATGCACCTCCTGGTATAGATGTCCTGGAGGGAGGGAAGCTCACCTCCTACTACGCGTCCAGCAGTTCGCACAATCCTATGTAGACCTTTGCGATTGCTGCTGGTGCTGTTTCCGTACCAGGTGGTGATGCAGCCAGTCAGGATGCTCTCCCCAGTGCAGGTGTAGAACGAGCGGAGGATGTGGGGGCTCATTCCAAACCTCCTGAGACGCCTGAGGAAGAAGAGGCGTTGTTGTGCCTTCCTCAGCACTGCGTCTGTGTGGGCAGTCCATGTCAGATCCTCAGCGAAGTGTACTCCAAGAAACTTGAAAGTGCTGACTCTCTCCACTGGTGTCCCGTTGATGGTAATGGGAGTGTGTTCTTTCTTCTCTCTCCTGAAATCCACCACCAGCTCCTTGGTTTTGCTGATGTTGAGTGAGAGGTGGTTTTCCTGACACCACTGCGTCAGAGCGTGCACCTCCTCTCTGTAGGCCGTCTCATCATTATCAGTGATTAGGCCCACCACCGTTGTGTCATCAGCAAATTTAACGATGACATTGGAGCTGTGTTTGGATGTACAGTCATGTGTGTACAGGGAGTACAGGAGTGGGCTGAGAACACAGCCCTGTGGAGCACCAGTGTTGAGGATCAGTGTGGATGAGGTGATGTTGTTCATTCTGACCACCTGGCGTCTGCTTGACAGGAAGTCCAGGATCCAGTTGCACAGAGATCTGTGTAGGCCCAGAGCCTGGAGCTTCACCACCAGCTTGGCAGGCAGTATGGTGTTGAATGCTGAGCTGTAGTCCACAAACAGCATTCTCACATATGTGTTTTTGTTTTCCAGGTGAGACAGAGCAGTGTGCAAGGTGAAAGCAATATCATCATCAGTGGAGCGGTTGTTTCTGTATGCAAATTGCAGAGGGTCAGTGTTAGCGGGCAGTACAGAGCAGATGTGGTTTTTAATCAGCTTCTTAAAGCACTTGCTGAAGATGGGTGTCAGTGCAACCGGACGCCAGTCATTAAGCATGTGGTTTTAGCTGATTTCGGTATTGACACAATAGTAGCTGTCTTAAAGCATGTGGGAACCACAGACCGAGAGAGCGAGAGGTTAAAGATGTCCGTGAAAACCCCCGCTAGCTGGTGTGCGCATGCTTTAAGTACACGTCCAGGGATGCCATCTGGGCCCGTAGCTTTTCGGATGTTCACGCGACGGAAAGATCTCGTTACATCCGCTACAGAAACAGAGAGTGTGCTGGCGGTTTCTGTGTCGGCCGCGGGAGCGCGCTGTGTGTGTGCGCTGTCCTGGGCTTCAAAGCAGGCGTAGGACGAGTTGAGTTCGTCCGGGAGAGACGCAGCAATGTTCACAGTGGCGGGTTTGTTACTTTTAAAGTCCGTGATGTAATTAAGTCCCTGACACATGCTCCTTGCGTTATTGGTGTTAAATTGACCCTCTACCTTGTCTTTGTATTGACGTTTTGCTGCTTTGATCGTTTTTCTGAAGTTGTAGTTTGCTTGTTTTAGTTCCTCAGCATTTCTGGATTTATAGGCGGAAGTTCGCACTGATAGGGCTGTTCGAACTTCGCGATTGATCCATGGTTTTTGGTTAGGGTAGATACGGACAGTTTTTGTTGGGACCACGTCTTCTATGCACTTTCTGATGAAGCACGTAACGGTGTCTGAGTACACTTCGATGTCGTCATCAGAAGCTGCCCGGAACATCTCCGATTGGTCTGACCAGCTCTGAAACGTCCTGAGGGTGGGTGGTTCCCGTTTCAGTTTCTGCCTGTAAGCAGGCAAGAGCAGAACAGAAGAGTGATCTGATTTGCCAAATGGGGGGCGGGGGAGGGATTTGTATGCATCCCGGAACGGAGAGTAGCAATGGTCCAAAATACGATCACCACGCGTGTTTGTGGTGATATGTTGAAAGTATTTTGGAGCGATTTTCCTGAGATTGGCGTTGTTAAAGTCCCCTGTAACAATAAACGCTGCCTCCGGGTGTGCGGTTTCCTGCTCATTTATGCTCCCATACAGTTCCCTGAGCGCCTGCTCTGTGTTGGCTTGAGGGGGAATGTAAACAGCCGTAATAATGACCGATGTGAATTCCCTTGGTAGCCAGTGTGGTCGACACCGAAGCATAAGGTATTCCAGATCAGGAGAACAAAATGATCTAACTGAGTGTATGTTTCTCTCATCACACCATAAGTTGTTAATAAAGAAACAAACACCTCCTCCTTTGTTTTTCCCTGTGAGTTCTTTCGTTCTATCCGCATGGTGCACGGAGAACCCGAAAGTTCAGCAGCTGTGTCTGGTACCTCCGCAGATAGCCAGGTTTCTGTAAGACAGATAATGCAGCAGTTTCTTGTTTCCCGTTGGAAGGAAATGCGCGCCCGTAGCTCACAAAGTTTGTTGTCCAGTGACTGAACGTTAGCCAGCAGAATGGTGGGGAGCGGAGGTCAAAATCCACGGCGTCTTAGTCTGACCAGGACGCCGGCTCTCTTTCCTCTTTTCCAGCTGCGTTTCCGTCGTCGCCTCGGTTGTGTGGCCCAGACAAAGGGCTCTGTTGTTTTGTTTGTAAACAGAGCGTCGTTGAAGAACTCAAAGTCCGGTCTTCGGTGTGCGACGAGGGAGCCAATTTCCCGAAGTGTGTGTCTGTCGTAGGCAATAAGAGTGTGTACATCCAGCACAAAAAACAACAAAAATACAAGTAAAACATACAAAACACAACAAAGTTTGCTGGGAGCTCGCAACACGGCGGCCATGCTCGGCACCATCTTGTGACATTGTAAGCTATATTGTAAGCTACATTGTAAGCTATACAGCTTAAAGTAACATTTAAAGGCGTAACTAGGTTAATTAGGTTAACTAGACAGGTTAGGGTAATTAGGCAAGTTATTGTATAATGATGGTTTGTTCTGTAGACTATTGAAAAAAAAATTTGCTTAAAGGGGCTAATATTTTTGACCCTAAAATGGTCCTTAAAAAATTTTAAACTGCTTTTATTCTAGCCGAAATAAAACAAATAAGACTTTTTCAGAAAGAAAAAATATTATCAGACATACTGTGAAAATTTCCTTACTCTGTTAAACATCATTTGGGAAATATTTAAAAAAGAAAAAAAAATTCAAAGGGGGGCTAATAATCTTCAATTGTATGTATGTATGTATGTATGTATGTATATATATATATATATATATATATATATATATATACACACACACACACACACACACACACACACATGTTTGTTTTTGTGAAAAGTGGGTACGTTACATAGGCTTCCATTCATTTTATACAGATCAAAGCGTATATTATATTGCCCTCACCCCACCCTACCCCTAAACCCAACCATCACAGGAGACAGTGTACAGCTTTACTCCCTGAAAAAACTCATCCTGTGGGATTTATAAGCTTTTTGAGAAGTGAGGACGTCCCCAATGTCCTCATATTTCACCTCCTTTTTGTAATACCTGTGTCATACCTATGTCATTATACAGATTTGTGTCCTGATACGTCACAAAAACACGTACACACACACACACACACACACACACACACACACACACACACACATTTAAAATAGTAATAGTTTTTTTTTTCTATTTTAATTAATGTCTTCAAATAATTTAGGCTCTTTATTTACTAACTTATTATCTTAATATGTGACCAAATGTGATCAAAACAAATGTGCCAGTTCAGCTAAAATCACTGCACACTGGCCTGGATGCTAGCTTTAAGCTGGCATAAAAGGCTCCAGTGTTTTAGTGTGTCTTTGTGATGAATTGCACATCCAATTGGGAAGGTCAGTGATTCAGACCCAAAGTAAATGTTCCGTACAGAGGTAAAGACATCACTGACAATGGCCATTTTACCAGTTCTGAAGAAGTGCTTTAAATATCCGGTATGTGTTCATTGAATGAGGTGAGTTATTCAGGTGGAGTCGCATATTCATCTCTGTCATCTCTGACAGGGACATGTGGGCTCACTGTCGCCCATAAAAAACAGCAGAGCTCCAGGCAATGGGAATGGAACAACCCTGTCATAACAGCTGGAGAATGTGCACTTCATGCAAAACAGAACATGATCTTACCTTTAGTGACACACAGCTGAAGTTGGATACAAACAACTAAACTGCAAACAACACAAACTTAAACGACTTAAGGGCATACAGTATAATAACTAGTTCATCTTGCTGAAATTGTATTTTATAGTAATTTTCATTATTAGTAGTAGTATTTTTGTTATTATGTTTTATTTTTATTATTAAATAATTGGCTACTCTAAAAAAACATCTTAAAATGATCGTGGTTTTCAAATAGTAGAATAACGTGTTGTTGTTTTTTTGTTTTCTACAGTAAAAGAGATCATCTATATTGTCTACACTCACCGGCCACTTTATTAGGTACAAACTGTCCAACTGCACGTTAATGCAAATTTCTAATCAGCCAATCACATGGCAGCAACTCAATTAGCCATGTAGAGATGATCTGCTGCAGCTCAAACTGAGCATCAGAATGGGGAAGAAAGATGATTTAAGTGACTTTAAATGTGGCATGCTTGTTGGTGCCAGATGGGCTGGTCTGAGTATTTCAGAAACTGCTGATGAACTGGGATTTCACGCACAACCATCTCTAGGGCTTACAGAGAATGGTGTGAAAAAAAGAAAATATCTAGTGAGTGGCAGTTCTGTAGGCTCAAATGTCTTGTTGATGCCAGAGGTCAGAGAATGGCCAGACTGGTTTGTTGCCTGATCTGATGAGTATCGATTTCTGCTGCAACATTCGGATGTTAGGGTCAGAATTTGGCATCAACAACATGAAAGCATGCTTCCATCCTGCCTTGTATCAACAGTTCAGGCGGGTGGTGGTGGTGTAATTGTGTGGGGGATATTTTCTTGGAAACACTTTGGACCCATTAGTACCAATTGAGCATCGTGTCAACCTCGATGAGTATCGTTACCTGAGTATCGTTACCGACCATGTCCATCTCTTTATGACCACAGTGCACCCATCTTCTGATGGCTACTTCCAGCAGGATAACGCGCCATGTCATAAAACGTGAATCATCTCAGACTAGTTCCTGAACATGACAATGAGTTCACTTTACTCAAATGGCCTCCACAGTCACTAGATCTCAATCCAATAGAGCACCTTTGGGATGTGGTGGAATGGGAGATTCAAATCATGGATGTGCAGCCGACAAATCTGCACAAACTGCGTGACGCCATCATGTCAATATGGACCAAAAACTCTGAGGGATATTTTTCTATTGTTGATTCTATGCCACGAAGGATTAAGGCACTTTTAAAGGCAAAAGTGGTCCAACCCGGTACAAGTACGGTGTACCTATTAAAGTGGCCGATGAGTGTATGTAAAATAAAATATTATTTAACTGTCTTTAAAAGAATTGATGTGTGGGTATTATTTTGTGTTAAAACATGGATGTCTACAATTCCTTCATCTCATCTCATTTCTCCACACACCTATTGACTGTTTTTTGTTTTATTTAATTCGCAGCTAAATGAAAAAGTGGCCTGGTGGAACCCTTTGCTCTAGAAAAATGACACTCAGCACGCCACGTGCTCCAGTACGAACAAACCACTTCCTGCTAATTCAATTCCCTCCTACCAAATTAATATTATTAGCAGGCGGTTTCACAACTAAACACAACATCCAGCATCCGGTCAGCCCAAACCCCCTGTGGGAAACAGATGACGTTGATTTACACAGACCGCTCGCCATCAGGGGCACAAATCACCAGCTGTGAAATCTCCCCTTTCAACGGCAGTAACAGAGCGGTCATTGATTACTGATAGGAATCAATGCGATGACAGCGAAAGAGCTGCTGGTGAGAAATGACTTTTTACAGACTCTGAAAATTGTTAGCTCTGCTTTGGCTTTATAATGTTTCAGACGGAGCTGAGGTAGGCAAATACATTGACAAACACTGCTTCAGAAGGAAACCCTCTGAGGTGTGCATGGATGTAGATAGCAGCTCAAAAAGGGATCAAACCTATGATGTTGCGTTATTTCAAGTCTAGGTTATGCTTGAGTGTTTCTTCACTATATATTCTGCACCGTGTGCATTTCAAGTTCACAACTTTTGCTTATTAGTATGTGAAGTCTTCAAGTGCTGCGTTTCCTAGCAACAGATTTCTGGCTCACCCGACTCGCTGTCAACTGCAAGATACACGGCCTCTGACAGATGACCTGACTTCACAACACAAAACTCTGAGTCTGCTGAATCTTCTCCAATGTTTTTCCCCGCTCATTTTAATGTTCCATTTTATTTTTATAACGGAAATAGATATTTATTCCACATCAAACATGAGTGGGACCTCATGTGTGATTAATGCAGCCCTGATATGTGAGAATGAAAATGAGGAATGCAGATAAGTAGATCACAGCACAGCATGCACGAGAATTGATAGAGCCAGGAAGCCAGTTGAACATTTCGATTCTCATTAGGAATTTGGTTTGTGATCTGGAGATCAAATGCAGCTGTATAAATGCACCACGATGAATATAAAGAGCAATGTCAACCCTCAAGTTATATTACATTTTTAAAAGCAGTGATTATGAGCTGATTTTGCTTCATGACACTGATTTTACACCGATAAGAAACGCTGGCTGGGTCAGTTGGTATTTCTGGGTGGAGTTTGCATGTTCTCCCCGTGTTCGTGTGACGTTTCCTCTGGGTGCTCAAGTTGAATGGGGAAAAGTGTAACTGTCAATATGGTGAATGAAGTCCCGCCTTCTAGTACAGAAGCCAATCAGCGATCACTATACGGCGAATAAAGCCCGCCTTCTAGTACAGGAGCCAATCAGCGATCGCTATAGACTGACAATACTCCGGGGCTGGGGCTCGGACTAGAGGTGAGTTTCTGCAGATTTTGTGTGATACGAACATTTAGAAATGAAACTAAATAGACAGTTGTTGTTTAATTTTATTGGTTATTCATAATATGAAATGTATTCGTAAGCTTGGCAAGTAGTTTTGGAGAATTTGATGTTTTCCCTTTCAGACAGAATGCCTGAACATGCTGCGCGAGAGGCGTTTCAAAGATGGCCACCGAGTGAAATGACTTACCTAAAATGGACTTTGCAATAAGTCAATTGGATAAACTAAAATTGTCTGTAGTGTATGTGTGTGAATGAGTGTGTATGGATGTTTCCCTGTGCTTGGTTGCAGCTGGAAGGGCATTCGCTGCGTAAAATATACCGTAATAGTTGACGGTTCATTCTGCTGTGGCAACTCCTGATAAACAAAGGACTAAGCAGAAAAAGAATGAATGTAATCAAAAGGTTATATATATGCCTGACATTTCTTATAACTCTCATAACTGTTACACTAAACTTTTTCGTCTGCATCTTCTGTAAAACATGATAAAAATATGATACTCATCATTTCTTGCTCTTAAATAAAAAAATACAGGAAACAAAACAACATTTCAATATGGAACACACTTTTGTTTTATTGCTTCAAACTCCTATTTTGACTTTGACCCATATTTCAAGTTATTGGTGCTAATTAAATTTCAGAAATTTCCATTTGCCTGAGACTGTAAAGCAATGCCGCCTGTGCAAGAGTGCCGTTTTGCTGAATATCAGATCAGCTTTGATTTGACCGTGTACAAAATCACAAATCTGAGTGTGACGTTGCACACATTGGAACATGTTTCAAACAAACATTAACATGAACAGTAGTTCAACATAGTACAAAAGGGTTTCAATTCCACTTTATTAGATCTAAATTTGTGCCATAAACCTGATGTTTTGTGGTCTAAATTTACCTTTCTCACACTCGCAACTCATTTAGGTCATATATTAAGGCTGATATTAAGATCAACCAAATATGAAAATGTAGTTATTTACTCACCCTCATGTCATTCAAATCTTGTATGACTTTTATCCCTCACTGAAGCTCATAAAACGCTGTGATAAGTCAGGGGTGATGCAAATATCACTGATCATCTCCTAACAAAGACACATATTAAGAAATGCATAGATTACATAGTAAGCAAACTATGCAGTCATGCAATCAAAATAGGGATTTCCATTAACCTGTGGTGATGCACATTTTGAAGTATTGCATTAGAAACAAGTGATAAAAACAGCTAATTTTGAATAAAAATCCCTTAATTTGCAAAAGGGTTTAAAGGGGTGGTCCACTATGATTAGGCATGGGCCGGTATAAGATTCTGACGGTATCAGGGACGGTATCTGAAGATTCACGGTATCACGGTATTGTGATTACTGCTCTAAAATATATTCTTTTTAAATGTCTGGGTAAAAAACTAAACGTTTTTTCCCCTTTGAACACAATATATTTTATTTAGAGAAACATTTAGAATATTTTGGAGCAGTAAACGTGCCAGGCTAAATAATGAAAATGAATCATTGACTTCTGCTGTCTTCATTAGTTTCAAAAACACAGATTTATTTACAATTTAAAATGGCATCTTTGAATATCTTTTCTGCTGGAGATGCTGTTGTTAAAAAAAATGTATATAAAAAAATCTTACACATACCTTAGGAACGATATTAGAGAAAATTTTGGCGGTATGATAACCTTGACTTTTCCAAACCGCGGTATACCTTGAAAACGGTTATCGTCCCATGCCTAACTATGATATCATATTTTAAACTTTAGTTGATGTGTAATGTAGCTGTGTGAACATAAACAACATCTCTGAATGTAATACGCTTAAAGTTCAATGCAAAGGGATATATTTGCTATTACAGAGTTAGCTTAGCAAAGAAAGTTTGGGGACTACAAAAAAATACATCCGGGCTAGTGAGATCACAAACGCTTCAGGTTATGCGCATTCACCCCACACAGTGAAGGGGTGTGGCCAGGGGTGCTGTAATGTTATAGCACAGAAAGCTAAAACTGCGTCCAAACGCTGCTATTTCCACAGAGTTTGTCCTGTTTCTGTATTCGGGCTTCCAAAGGACACGACACAAAAAGAGAAGTGCTTACAACTTAATTGTATTATGTTCCAGAGAATTATAAAAAAGATATAGCTAGCATTTGACGAAGGACAGCTTCCAGAATCTCTCCCAGTTCAGTGCTGGATTCTAAAAACTCCTCAAAGAAGGAGCGGCTCCAACCATAAAAGACGAAGCTGTGGATTGTGGAGTCACAACCTGTAAGTGTTTTTAATTGTTAAAATTGATCTATTACAGGCACAGTTTCTAGCGTTAATGGTATTTTAGCAAGGATGTTAACAAGGATGTAAACAACGGGAAATGCTGTTTGGCACCGCTAACAATTTAGCTACAAATTAATATTTATCCATCAAACCCCTGTAAACACCGACAATCTTCAGTAGCGCTGCAGTGTCTCTGAATGCAGCCGCTTTCCCTGCTTTCTAAAATCTCAAATAACAAACTCGCAAAAGATATATGAACATTTCATATTATATCATGCTTATTCTGAATATATGTGAAAGACACTTGTCAGATTTCATTTTAGAGAGCAGGCGTGAGGTTCAGCTGTGTCATTTTCTGTCTGATTAAGGCTCAAACAGATACGACTAACAGCTACTTTGACTGACAGTATTTACACATTGCAAAAGCACGTGCTTGCAAGGGCCTGACACTTTTCCTGGTAACGTGAAGCCGAACTGTGAATCACAGCACATTATGCTAACTGACTAATCAGAGCCTCTTGAGGGTGGACCTTTCGGAGGAACTAAGAAATATGACAGTCGTTTTCATGTTAGCTGAGGAGCTGTATATAATTAAAGTAAGATATATGAAAAAATAAAGTGATTTTTTTTTACAAGTGAAGCATGATCACACATTGCTTTGCATCTTATAAACACAACCAAGTCTTAAAAATACACTCTGGACCCCCCCTTTAAAGTGGTTTACTATATTACCAATACTACAATCAGCCCCTATAATAATTTGATGAAAATGCATGTAATTCACATTTGGGATTTTTTTTTTATCTTTTTTTGCAAAATTTGAGAAGATTTGCTTCACGTTAGATTGGAAACCCATCTTGTGTGTTAAATGCAGAAGAAATAGACAGGAATGAAGATCTGATTTTGCCATAAGTATTTGGCACTAGTCAATGTAACTCAGAGTTTCCAAGACTTGTGGGTTGCACTCATCAGCAGTGGTGAGAACAGAGATTGGATGAAGGAAAAACCACAAACCAGTGACAGCGTGATGGGTATGCAAGTCTCATCAATGAGAATCAAAGCCTCTCCAGTGTTGTCCAAACCAACAGAAAGTCAAATGTGGCACAAGTCACACACTATTTTATTGATGGTTGTTGGAGGTGATGCAGTGCAGTGCACTCTTCTGCAACCAAACAAGTGCCTATGATGACCCCTGTGCACTGTTGAAAGAGCCTTGGGCAATGTTCTGCTGGGAAACCCTGTGTCCGTCAAACCATGTAAATGAAAATTTGACACATGCTACCTGCCTAACTATAGCTGTAGACCGTGTACGCCCCTTCATGACAATATCTGGTAGAAGTGGCACTTTCAGCAGAATAATGCATCCTACCACACTCAACATAGGCTCATTCTGAAAACATAGGCCTATACGTTTCTGGAGATCATGAATTACGTAGCCAGAGCTACATATGGCTGCATTTCGTCTTTAAAATGAACAATATGGGGCGGTATGATGCCGTTCTTTTTCTCGCTTACCAGCTGACCGCTTAACTGCATGTGGACTGCTTTTTCGCTGTTACCAGTTTGTCCAGTAAGCTCGACGTGTACGTCGGTGGACTTGAGATGCAGAGCGGAGTTGACCACGACGACGGGGTTCGAGTCCGGTAAAGAACGGTTCCAGAAAGCAGGTAAGACAAAAACAGAAGACAAAAAAATAAAATAAACAAGTAAATAACAGGGTGAGAATGCGGTGAAATCTGAAAACGTGGTAAAAATCAGGCGAGGGCTTTTCTTTTTCTGGATTGCTTTTAAAAATACTGCAGTTGGGTGTAGGGAAGGGGGTGGGCTGGCCAACCGGTGCTTTTGAAAATACTATTGGTTGGGTTTAGGGAAGGGGGAGGGTGGGTCAGTAGATCGGTCAGTCAGTCAGTCAGTCAGTCAACAGCGGCCTCTGGTGGATTTACGTGAGAACAGCAGGCGCGAATGGCCCTCGTAAGAGAAATTTGAGATCTGAAAAAGCGTACACAGCGAACTCTGGTGAATTCGCGAAAACAAAAACTGCACACAAAAAAACGTAGCTCCTGGGACGTAATTTGCTCTCTCCAAATATGTATATTGGGGTACAAAATCAGAATGAGCAAGGGTGGACCACACTGCACACATTGTATAGAAATGACTGGAAGAAAACAAGAAAGATTTCAAGTTGTTGGACTCAAGTTTGATCAATAGTAGATCCACCTCATACCCTACAAGACCTGAAAGATCTGCTGATAACTTTTTTGTGCCAGATGCTAAAGAGATCTTGTAGATCAGCTCCACGCCTCAATGGATCAGCACTTTTTCGGCAGGAAACAGAGGAAAAATGATATATCAGGCAGGTGTTCATAATGTTTTGGCTCATCATTGTACAGTGCATGTCAAGTGGTGACCTGATACAGTAACAAAAAGATCTATATTTGTGTGCATATCTAGCAAAGGCCAGCTAGTGAAGTGCTGAGCAGGTAAACCTCACTCCTCTCATCTCTAAAGGTGCTCCATGGTCCATATATATATAACAAGGTAAGCTGTAAAAGAGCATTAATTCCAAGGAATTACAACTGATCTTAATTCAGAATCAATAGGGGTGTTAGCTCTACTTTGATTAATGCCCCATTGTGTTGTAAATTATTTAATGAAGAAGAAATGAGACCATAAAATAACTGCTATACGCATAATGCAAAATCAGTCGGTTAAACAATTTGCATGTTCAACACCCAAAGGATGATGCAAATAAAACAAGTACATAATGAATATAAAAACTAACGATATTGAGAGATGCAACTTGCCTGGTAAGAATTGTTAGGGTTTACAGCGTGCTTAGAGAAACATGAGAAGACAAAATGGCTATTACACATATATATTCTGGAAAAACGTATTATATTAAAAAGTTGTTTCTCTTAAGCTCCTTATGCTTATAAGACAATTCTACTTATAAGACAAAAATATTAGCTATAAGTAGCGCACTAGTTTTCATCTTCTTCACTCTGAAAATACACTGCTTCTTCCCCTTCCCCCATTTTTGCACCCCCGCCCTGCTACCCCCCGGATTCTTGCTCAAGTCTGCCAATGAGAGCGCATTGGCAGCATTTTTTTCCTAGAGACAGTGCGCTCTATGTGTGGGGTGGTTCCCCTCCTTTGCTCAGCCGCGGAGTTCAACACCAATCAGACGCCAGGCCGCAATGATTCCGCATCGCAGACTTTCCTGTTTGGCAAAGCGCAATATGGGGTTTTTCAGGCTTGTTATCCTGCAGGCATGAGGGGTGCCATGTGACGGCATGCATACTCCAAGACAATGGAGATTACACTCTGACACACGCACATTAAAAACAGATTCCAGCTGAGTAGGGGGGCGACTACTGAGCTACACTCTATGGAGGATTTATGACTTTGTATTGTGCACAATTTTGTGTGCAACTTGCAGATTTTTAGGGGGCAAAATGTAAAGTAAACCATAAAATGGATTAGGGCTGTGCAATATGATGATGTATATCATATGGACAAAATAAAAAGAATATCATTTCATATTAAACTCTATCGTTTATTTTGTGGAGTCACAAAATACATTGTTTATGGTAATACTTTTTTCACAATACGTCATTATGGGGGTACAGATAAAAACATGAACAATGTTTACATTATGTAATTTATTAAACGAGATATATATATATATATATATATATATATATATATATATATATATATATATATATATATTTTTTTTTTTTTTTATGTATTTATAATATTATAATATTGTATAATATATGTATTTTTTTTTTTGTTGGACCTGTAATATTTTTTATCAAGTGTTTTTTTAATTTTACTAATATTTATATATTTCTACATTTGTAATCAATTATTTGCCCTGAAGTTCAAAATAAAGTTCACAAAAAAAAAAATCACATATGAATGAGTAGATGTCTGAGTACCTACTTTCAATCGTAAAAACAAAATAAATAGTCCTTTCCATATGGTCAAATAATATATGAACTATTAATTGATTGAATTTACAGAAAATATACCATATCATAATCTATATCAGGCCTGTAGCCTGTTCGAAAGACCCACCCCCTCACTGACAAAGGTCCAGAATTTGTTCCATACACAAGCTCATTTGTCCTATTTTGACTGCTATGCCATAATAAATTGTGAAAATAACCATCGAAGAAAGCTTTAAGACCAAGCGGAATCCTCTTTTGGCTGTTGCTTCAGCGTGACTGAGGAAAATTAAATGTGCTGGCCAGTTTGTGTTTACGTAATGACAATAGGCTAGTTTTTCAATTTTAAACTTGAACAGCATCCTTTTTTTCTAATGAAATATGATGTAATACATTTGTATTTGAAAAATACGTATTATTCTAGTTTGTCTTCTAAATCTTTAGGAAGTGTTTTTGGTACATCAAAAAGTGTGGTTGATGACCATCAGACAAGCAAATCCAGCAAAAAAAAAAAGTGCTTAAAAAGTATTTAAACCTCATAATTAAATACAATATGAGGCTAATAACTGCAAAAAGGTCTATATTTTAAGAAAAAATAACCACCCCTTTTACCAGGCTGGCTACAGGCCTGTATACAGGACTTATATTGTTATATGAGATACAAGTTTCCGTTTTCAAATTGATCTTCTGTGTACAAAGAGTTATATATTCATCTCTAAGAGAAAAAAACTGTCACATTTTATTTTAAGCTACAATGCTCACTAAAACTAACCATTTACTCTGACTTTTAGCTCAATAAACTCCTAATTTTCTGCTTATTAATAGTTATTAGGTAGTAGTTTGGGCATAAGGTAGGATTAGAGACGTAAAATAAGATCATGCAGATTATGTACTTATAAACAGTCAATATTTTAATAACAGGCAGGTGATAAGCCACTAGTTTATAGTGAGAATTGGCACTTAAACTAAAGTGTTACCAAAAAAAACAAAAGTGGTCCCAAGTTGATTTGCTTTATTTGTATGGATCTCATATCCTCCTCTTGGCTGGAACAGTGTTTCCAGACAGAGATTTGGACGAGCTCAAGGGCAAATGTGATCAATAGCACAGCTCTCCAGGACTGCTCACATTACAGAGCACATGCTACTGATAGTGTGAGACGTCTCGGAATCTAAATGGATCAGGATTAACTGAAAATCGCCCCCTGCGCTGTCAACCGTGATCCTCTAGCAGCAACCCAAGTACGCAAATCCAACTCCAAAAACCGCTTAGAAATGACATAAATCCAAATTTCGTATGAATAAATGTGAATAAATATATATGAGGGGTGAAATAATAAACATAGGCCAATATAGTGCAAATAGTAAAAGATATGCTCTTCACTAAATTTCTAATGAGCTGTGGACACTCAGTAAGTAAATGTAAAGCTATGTGACACATTATTTACAAACTATTTTAGTGACATTTTTCCATGAAACATTGACTGAAAGGGGTATAAATAGTTATGCACACCTGTCCAACTGCTCGTTACCCAAATTTCTAATCAGTCAATCACATGGCAGCAACTCAATGCATTTAGGCATGTAGACATGGTCAAGACAATCTGCTGCAGTTCAAACCGACCATCAGAATGGGGAAGAAAGGTGATTTAAGTGACTTTAAATGTGGCATGGTTGTTGGTGCCAGACGGGCTGGTCTTGAGTATTTCAGAAACTGCTGATCTACTGGGATTTTCACGCACAACCATCTCTAGTAGGGGTGTCAAAATTAATTGTTTTTTCGGTGCACCGCAATGCAGACACAAACAATTCGGTATCGGTTCAGTAATAATCATAACCGGTTATTATGTACTGACGTCATTTATCTCATATGCGCTATGTCGCCGAAGCTTAATATGGCGAGGGAGATGAGCGCAAGTATTTATAACGCTCCAACTACTTAACAACGCAGAAACTGCAAAATTTCACTGCGTGTGTGTTTGCTGGACAGTCTTTCACTGACACTTACAGCAGAAGCCCCTATTTCACTGCGATTGAGAGAATGAAAGTAAACTCCATTTCTCTCTCTCTCAGTGTGGCCCATTTGACCTGATGGCGTGATTTTTTCTCTCCTCTCGGCTGTTACAGCGATACTTCTGGATACAGAACACCGATGCCGTTTTATCAGTGTCACTCATCTGTGATAAGCGCAGCGCGCAAGAGCCAATCGCAGCCCTTTCTGATGAGCGTGTGACCAATCAAAGGGGTGTAAGATAACTTGGTAGACAAGGATCAGAAAGCGAGCGGGATATTTTTATTTGTTTATATTATTTGCTATAAACACTCGTGTTGTTTAAAGGTACTGTTTATATATCTGAATGTTTGTATTAAAGGATAAAATTGTATTACAAATAGTATATAAATATAAATATATTTTGCACCGTGATGCACAGAGATATTGATATGAACCGAATTAATGACATGATAATCGTAACCGAACCAAATCGTAAGCCCAGTGTAGGTTCATAGCTCTAATCTCTAGGGTTTGCAGAGAATGGTCAGATAAAGAGAAAATATCCAGTGAGCGGCAGTTCTGTGGGCGCAAATGCCTTGTTGATGCCAGAGGTCAGAGGAAAATGGCCAGACTGGTTCGAGCTGATAGAAAGGTAACAGTAACTCAAATAGCCACTTATTTCAACCGAGGTATGCAGAAGAGCATCTCTGAACACACAACACGTCCAACATTGAGGCGGATGGGCTACAGCATCAGAAGACCACACCGGGTGCCACTCCTGTCAGCTAAGAACAGGAAACTGAGGCTACAATTCTCACAGGCTCACCAAAATTGGACAATAGAAGATTGGAAAAACATTTCCTGATCTAAAGAGTCTCGATTTCTGCTGCGACATTTTGATGGTAGGGTCCATCCTGGCTTGTATCATGGCACAGTTTGGACCCATTAGTGCCAATTGAGCATCGTGCCAATGCCACAGCCTACCGGAGTATTGTTGCTAACCATGTCCATCCTTTTATGACTACAGTGTACCCATCTTCTGATGGCTACTTCCAGCAGGATAATGCACAACATAAAGCTTGACTGGTTTCTTGAACATGACAATGAGTTCACTGTACTCAAATGGCCTCCACGGTCACCAGATCTAAATCCAATAGAGCTCCTTTGGGATGTGGTGGAATGGGAGATTCGCATTATGGATGTGCTGCCGACAAATCTGCACATCCATATTAATATCATGTCAATATGGACCAAAATCTCTGAGGAATTTTTCCAGTACCTTGTTGAATCTATGCCATGATGGATTCAGTTCAGAGACAAAAGGGGGTCCAACCTGATACTAGTAAGTCGTACCTAATAAAGTGGCCAGTGAGTGTGTATGTATATACAGTATATATATATATATATATATATATATATATATATATATATATATATATATTCATTTCTCATTCATTCATTTTCTTGTCGGCTTTGTCCCTTGCGGGGTCGCCACAGCGGAATGAACCGCCAACTTATCCAGCATGATTTTACGCAGCGGATGCCCTTCCAGCCGCAACCCATCTCTGGGAACTTCCACACACACATTCACACTCATACACTATGGACAATTTAGCTTACCCAATTCACCTGTACTGCATGTCTTTGGACTGTGGGGGAAACCGGAGCACCCGGAGGAAACCCACGCGAACCCAGGGAGAACATGCAAACTCCACACAGAAACGCCAACTGACCCAGCCCAGCCGAGGTTCGAACCTGCGACCCAGCGACGTTCTTGCTGTGAGGCAACAGCACTACCTACTGCGCCACTGGGTTGCCCTATATATATATATATATATATATATATATATATATATATATATATATATATATATATATATATATATATATATATATATATATATATATATGATTAATACACATACATGAACAAATACCTGAACTAAACCTTAAAGTAATGCAAAAATATTACAAATATAAATTATTTTCATATTAAAAATAATGGATATTATTAAATGCGAGTCTGTAAATACTCCCAATACACTATATTCAATGAAGTACAGTGTCATTGTTCAACTCTTCATATAACTTTCCAGGTCTGCCACCTGAAACACTTCCTGCTACAGCACATCATTTTCAGAACTATCATGATGTCAAGTCACACTATAAAGTGCCCCCAATTCAGACATAAAGTTACTTTAATGGAGCAAATATAACTGCACTCAATTTCACCCCACAGCAAATTCAAACTGAAAGTCTGATCTATTTATTATAACTGGACCATATGAGTGAGAAATCAAACCTGCTGAAATAGAAGCCCTTCTTTGTGACAGACAGACCAAGCATCATGGGTTTGAATGCAAGAGACTCTCAGTAAATAGCAAGAACGTTTAAAAAAAATATATATATAAAGGGTTCTGGCAGCAGGCAGGAGACCGCCAGGTTAATAGAAACGGGTTGCTCCTTCTTAGCGTGAAACAGGGGAAACTGATGTGTTCAGTCGCTGGATTAGAACACATTTCACACCCTAAATAGTTCACGGGGAACGATATGGAGTGTGAGAGAACCTCAAAGTGATGGATGAGTGGCGTGCAACTCCAGAAAATAGATATTCCCAGAGCTCTTGTTTACGTGTATGGATGGCTCAGTGCGCTGGTTCCTGTTGTTTTGATACTGATGATCTGCATCAAACCTTGGCATTCCTGAAATGTGGGTCATGCGGCTTCCCATGTTCTGCATAGCAACCAATGAGCAGCAGTGTTGAGGGACCAGCCTCCACACACACAGACACACACACGCAAACAAGTAGGAGTGAGTCTATTACAAAAAGAAACATGCTCAAAAATGACTTGAAAGCAAACAGAAAAAATGTAATACACTTCACTTAACGCATTTGCTAGATATCAGTCTGCCCTTAATAGTGGTTTCATATAAAGTGGTTATGTCCATAGGGTGACAGATGATTCAGGGGTGTAGAGTCTCAAACATTTGAATGTTCTCTTCTATCAACATGTGTATGAGGATGGATATGGAAGGAGCTACAAAACATAAAGAAAGCTTTGACTGAAGGAAATCACATTTCTGTAAGTAAGCAATGCTTTGGAGAACCATAAAAGAGTGGCACAAAATCCCTTTACAAAACATATCTGTTCACTGTTTCTTGCTGTGTGGATGGAAGAACATTCATTCATTCATTCATTTTCTTGTCGGCTTTGTCCCTTGCGGGGTCACCACAGCGGAATGAACCGCCAACTTATCCAGCACGATTTTACGCAGCGGATGCCCTTCCAGCCGCAACCCATCTCTGGGAACTTTCACACACACATTCACACTCATACACTATGGACAATTTAGCTTACTGCATGTCTTTGGACTGTGGGGGAAACCGGAGCACCCGGGGGAAACCCACGCGAACCCAGGGAGAACATGCAAACTCCACACAGAAACGCCAACTGACCCAGCCCAGCCGAGGTTCGAACCTGCGACCCAGCGACGTTCTTGCTGTGAGGCAACAGCACTACCTACTGCGCCACTGGGTTGCCCCGATGGAAGAACATCTGTTGCATAAAACATATGCCAGAGTAATTGGCGGTTCATTCCACTGTGGTGATCCCTGATAAATCAGGGACTAAGCTGAAGGATAGTGAATAAAAGTGAGTGTTTCTTGCTGGTTGAATGATGGTCCAACTCCAACCCAGGCTCATTCTGAAAACATACCGCTATATACATTTCTGTAGAATGTCAAATATGTCCCAGGAGATACATTTTTTTTGCAGTTTTTGTTTTCGCGAATGCACCAGAGGCCGCAGTGTACGCCGTTTCAGATCTCAAATTTCTCTCGCAAGTGCCATTCGTGCCTGCTGTTCTTGTGAAAATCCACCAGAGGCCACTGTGTATGCTTTTTCAGATCTCAAATTTCTCTCACAAGTGCCATTCATGCCCGCTGTCAGCTGACTGACTGACCGATCGACTGACTCACCCTCCTCTTTCCCTAAACCCAACCAATAGTGTTTTCAAAAGCACTGATTGACCACTTCCCTAAAACAACCGGCAGTTTTTAATCCAGCAATTCACAAAAAGAAAAGCTATCGCCTGATTTTTACCACGTTTTCAGATGTTACCACATTCTCACCCTGTTATTTACTTGTTTATTTTATTTTTTGGGTTCTATTTTTGTCTTACCTGCTTTCTGAATCCGTTCTTGGCCGGACTCGAACCCCGTCGTCGTGGTCAGCTCCTTTCTGCGTCTCAAGTCCCCCAACGTACATGACGAGCCATTGGACAAACTGGTAACAGTGGAAAAGCCATCCATACAGAGGCATCATACCATCCCATAGCGTTCGTTTTAAAGATGAAATGCAGCCATATGAAGTTCGGGCTACATAATTTGCAATCTCCAGAAGTGTATATAGGACTACGTTTTCAGAATGAGCCTATGTTGTCCAACTCCATATGAAAAGCTGAATCCCTGACAATATTCAAAAAACAGCCCAAAATAAAACCAATGAGCAGATTATGCTTTTAATGGCATAATGAATTAATTAATTAACAACACAGCCATTAAACACAATAAATAAATGTAATTAAAATAAATAATAACAAATATTCTTACCTTTTCTAGCTTGTACTATTCTAAATGTCTTTGTCAATGATTTTGTATTACAAGCTCTTCTTTTGTTTATTTGCCTCTTTATGAAGAATAAATTATTTGTTGTATTTGTTAAAAATTAAAAACATCTGCTGAATGAAGCAACATTACTGAAACATTAACATTCATTCATTCATTCATTTTCTTGTCGGCTTTGTCCCTTGCGAGGTCGCCACAGCGGAATGAACCGCCAACTTATCCAGCACGATTTTACGCAGCGGATGCCCTTCCAGCCGCAACCCATCCCTGGGAACCTCCACACACACATTCACACTCATACACCATGGACAATTTAGCTTACCCAATTCACCTGTACCGCATGTCTTTGGACTGTGGGGGAAACCGGAGCACCCGGAGGAAACCCACGCGAACCCAGGGAGAACATGCAAACTCCACACAGAAACGCCAACTGACCCAGCCCAGCCGAGGTTCGAACCTGCGACCCAGCGACGTTCTTGCTGTGAGGCAACAGCACTACCTACTGCGCCACTGGGTTGCCCAACATTAACATTCATTAACTAAATTAGTCAACTTATTATCATTATGAAAAATATGTAAAACAGGCTAAACAACTTCTAAATAGCAATTATGCAATAATTGTCTATAATTTATATTTGTACGTTTATTTTTTATTAGGGTTTTTACAGTAAATTACTAAAGATATTTTTAATAAATAAATGTAAGCTGAAAATTAAGCTGGACTTGTATGTATGTGTGTGTAGCCACTGATCACTGGAAAAACATTAAGGGGGAAATTCTGAGTCTGGAATTTGACTTACATTCCATATTGCTTTGAAAGCAAACGATCAAACAACATACACACTCACCGGCCACTTTATTAGGTACACCTGTCCAATTGATAGTTACCCAAATTTCTAATAAGCCAATCAAGCAACTCAATGCATTTAGGCATGTAGACATGGTCAAGATGATCTGCTGCAGTTCAAACCGAGCATCAGAATGGGGAGGAAAGATGATTTAAGTGACTTTGAACAAGGCATGGTTGTTGGTGCCAGACGAGCTGGAGTATTTCAGAAACTGCTGATCTACTGGGATTTGCACGCATAACCGTCTCTAGGGCTTACAAAGAATGGTCCGAAAAAGAGAAAATATCCAGTGAGCGGCAGTTCTGTAGGCGCAAATGCCTTGTTGATGCCAGAGGTCAAAGGAAAATAGCCTGACTGGTTCGAGCTGATCAGTATAATAGTCGAACAGTAACTCAAATAACCACTCGTTACAACCGAGGTTTGCAGAAGAGCATCTCTGAACGCACAACACGTCGAACCTTGATGCGGATGGGCTACATCAGCAGTAGACCACACCAGGTGCCACTCCTGTCAGCTAAGAACAGGAAACTGAGGCTACAATTCACACAGGCTCACCAAAATTGGACAATAGAAGATTGGAAAAGCGTCGCCTGGTCTGATGAGTCTCAATTTCTGCTGCGACATTCGGATGTTAGGTTCAGAATTTGGTGTCAACAACATGAAAGCATGGATTAATCCTACCTTATCAATGGTTCAGGCAGGTGGTGGTAGTGTAATGGTGTGGGGGATTTTTCTTGGAAACACTTTTGGCCCATTAGTACAAATTGAGCATCGTGTCAACGCCACAGCCTACCTGAGTATTGCTGCTGACCATGTCCATCCCTTTATGACCACAGTGTACTCATCTTCTGATGGCTACTTGCAGCAGGATAACTTGCCATGTCATAAAGCGTGAATCATCTGGTTTCTTGAACATGACAATGAGTTCACTGTACTCAAATGTCCTCCACAGTCACCAGATCCTTAATCCAATAGAGCACCTTTGGCATGTGGTGGAACGAGATATTTGTATCATAGATGTACAGCCGATAAATCTGCAGCAACTGCGTTATGCTATCATGTCAATATGGATCAAAATCTCTGAGGAATATTTCCAGTATCTTTTTGAATTTATGCCATGAAGGATTAAGGCATTTCTGAAGGCAATAGGGGGTCCAACACGTTACTAGTAAGCTGTACCTAATAAAGTGGCCGGTGATTGTATATTTTAGCTGACAAGTGTAAACAAAGCAGAAAACACGACACTCAGAATCTTAAACAGACTCCATTAGCAGCGGTCAAATGATGTTAGTAAGGCAAATTCAACCAGGCAACGGCATCTCAGCATAAACACTCCATTCACTGCAGTGTGTTTGTTTGAGATTACCCGATCCAGCTCATTATTAATTCATGAGCCATAGCAAGGCGCTGAAAAATTACAGGCCTGCTTATCCAAATATTCTCACATCCATTTTAATATGGGCGGTCTCCTCTTTGCATCAAAGCGTGCTATTAAGAATTCACTGCAAAACAACTGTTCACCCGATCCATCCAATCTAAAGTATGATAATTATTTTGGGGGAAAAACATTGAGATTTGCCTCTACGTCGTGACTGTAAACACCAATTTTCACTCTTGTGATGCTGAGACAGGGATAAACACAGCACTCATCGCTCTTCTCGCCTTCAGCTGCGGTTAGCGGGATATTAGGAAGCGCGTCTATACTGTTCTCATCATTCGTACATGAGTTTTTAATTGCTTTTTAATTTTGATTCAAACACTTTCGTCTCTTTCTCGTTCTTAATGCTGCCATAGGAAATTCATCATCATAAGTACTAATGGATTTTACAGATGGCATATTTAATTCGAGGGGAATGAAAACAAGGCTATGAAAGATAGTAGCACACACTCTCTTGACAATTTTTTTTAATAGAGACATTTTATAATACCATATTGGTGTTTATGGCAGCAATGACCTTTTCCCCATTATAATTATAATTGAGTTTAGGATTGATCCAAATGGCTGTATTTATGATTAGGTTTAGGTTTGGGTTGGACCTTTGGCCTAATGGTTATGACCTCTCAAAAGGTTAAAGGTGATTGTCTTCAGAAACATTTTTTTTTTTGTGCTGGTTGAAATTCTCTTCACATTCCAATAGTAAGGCTTAAATTAAATGATCTAAATGTACTTATATGTATTTTTAAATTGTGGGTATAAGACTAATTAAATATTGTCAGGCCGACAATTCGCATAGTTCTAATAAGTAGCCCAAACTGTCTGTCAACAAAAGTTTACGTGCACACGAGAGAGTGAGATAGGGTTGGGCAATCTTGACCAATTTGGCATCGTACGATGTCTAATGTGAAACATCGCAATGGACAATGGCATTGTCGTCGTAGGCGGTGGTGGTTGTTGTTAAATATCAATTAATCCATAACAAATTAATTAATTAATTGCAGCCTTCTGTTTTCACTACCTGACCCACATGGTCTTTGCTTTACCCATAACCAAGCCATAAATAAATAAAGTTACACACAAATTATCACCTGTCAATCACTTTTTTCCGAGGGACTAGGAAATAGGCAGAGTGATCTGTGTCATTATAATGGCTTTTTCCCACAGCTAGTGGAGGTGACGAGAGTTTGTTTGGAGTTCACTGAAATTTGTATTGTAAATTGATGATAACTTCCTTATTTTACGATTTATATGAGGAAATAATAACAAGTAAAGATGCTACGGCTCGACCGTTTTGGTCGCATATGCGCCCGAAATTTTATGCGACCTAAAAATATATTTGGAAGCATTTGTGCTAGTGCATAAATTGTTGCCATGCGACCTGTTTTCACTGCAAAATCCTCACCGCGTGCGCAGATTAAGGAGACATTTATGCAAAATGCATCTTTGCACTTAAAAAATCCAAACACATCGCTCAGAAACAGATTAAAGACAGTTGTTATGTGAACTTGCTAAAGTAAAAAAAAAGCCAGCAATGCTTGCCCTGCCTTTGTGCTCTTCTTATTGGCCCACTGCTCTAGAACTGAACGCAAATGGATTGGTTAATATCAGCTGTCAATCACTCAGTCAATGCCTTCTGCCTTTAGATAACAGGAGCTACAACCGCAGAAATGTGAAGATGAGAGAATGAAAATAACACTGACAGATTTTGTTTTAGAAACCACTCATGTTACTAATAATGGCACATCCTATTAGTGATCATGTGCTGAAAGATAATCCCCCATTTACACTTTTCCAAGAGTGGATAAAAGACTTCCAGTGGCCTCAAGTCCGCTATAAAAATAGCTAAAGCCATTCACTGTAAAGTCTGTGGGACGGGGTTTGCAGGTAACAGCGTTTGCCACTGAATCTACACATTTCAAGCGTGAGAGGTACTGTATAATCCTTCATTTAATCCTTACGATGCTGTCAACTGCGCAAGCGGCAGCTATATGTAAAATTTAACACAGCTCATGAAAAGACCATTATTGCTATTAAGATAACATGCAAATAATAAGTTATATGTCAATATAAATGTGGGGCGGGGTGATGGATCGCGATGCCGGCTCAACATCGTGAAGTTTATTGGCAATCGGCGATTGACGATGGCATTGTCTATCGGCCCAACCCTAGAGTGAGAGCAGTAAAAACAAATGCTGAATTACAGTACAACTTTTACAGCATCGATAATGTAGATTTATATTTAGTTTAACAACAAAACATCAGTAAATAGCGCTATTCCGCCTAGCCTGCTTTACTGAGCTGCTGAAGTTGATTTTATATTAACATTGGTTCATTTTTGAACAATGACAACCTGTGACGCTCTCCCTATATTGTTTACCATGCTACTTTGAATATTCGCTCTGAAATAGTATGCAAGTATGGTGTGTAATTCCTGCACGCCGCCAGCCAACCACTAAGCATACAGTAGTCGCTTAGTTTAGGACAAAGTGCAGTGTTTCCTCTAGGATTTTTTCCAGCTGTGGCGGCAGGCTTTTTTTTTTTTTACACAGATCTGCCAACTATTTTAAAGACAAATATTACACTCAGTATCAAGTCGAGATCGCATACATGTAATACGAGCATGCAAATCTCTTTGCTTGCGCGCCGATTTCCTCTGTTCGTGCACAAAACGTCTTGCACGCCCTCAAATATACTCTGCTCAAGTGCAAATCTTTATGTGCGCTGACTAATAGGCACTGCTGAAGAGCGATTTAGTGTGTTTTTGTGTGTTTTGCGACATTAATGCGTCCTGAAGTAAAGTGAAACGGCTATAAACTCCAGCAAGATAAAGTCATTGTATGCAGAGCCAATGACCTTTATCAATAAAGTATACTTATATGGAAACTGTGTTCATCTTAACTGAAAGCTACGCCGTGTTTGCTGGCCTCACGCATCACACAGCTGTCAGTCAGTCAGCATGTCACCTTAAAGGGTTGAACAACAATTGCGCACAGCACTGCGGTTACAGAAAAGTTTGCGCTTTTTAATTCACTTACCTTTCAATATGTTTTGGTGCGATTATAACCCGCTATTAAAAAAACACGACTGAATGTTTTAAATGTGTTGTAATGTAGCCATGGCGGGATGAATTTTGGTGTGGCGGCCCGCCACGGAAGAATGAATGTAGCGGAAACCTTGAAGTGTGTGAGAGAGCGAGACCAGCGATCCTTACATGCATGAAATATTGCACATTATGACAAGTTTTGCTTGCTACACAACTGAAATCGTGCTAGATATAATACAGCTTTTCATTTAGAATTGTAGTATTATAAAGTACTATAAAGTTTTCTAACATGCAAATGACATGATCTAGTGGGTTGACTACTGTCATCTTTATGGTACACATTTGTGATTTCAGGAGGCATGGCTTTGGACGCCAGGGGAGGGACTGTGTTTTCAAAGCTATTATGCTAACAGTTGGAATTTTGGCAGATCACCTACTGCATTGCAAATTGACTCAGACAATAATTGACAAACCCTTTAAACTTGTAAGTTACTTAAAGTTACTTCATTTTTAACCCTGTCTATAACTACATTGACTACTACAAGTATTCTATTATAAAACTTCATTCATTCAATTTCCTTCAGCTTAGTCCCTTTATTCATCAGGGGTTGCCACAGTGAAATGAACCGCCAACTAATCCAGCACATGTTTTACACAATGGATGCCCTTCCAGCTGCAACCCAGTACTGGAAAACATCCATACACACTCATTCACACACATACACTATGGCCAATTTAGTTTATTCAATTCACCTATACCGTATGTCTGGGGGAAACCCACATGAACACGAGGAAAACATGCAAACTCCACACAGAAATGTCAAGTGACCCAGCCGGGACTCATACCATCGACCTTCTTGCTGTAAGGTGACAGTGATAACCACTGCGCCACCGTGTCGCCTATTATAAAACTTATGCAAATTAACTGTTTATTATAGGTAAAAAACTAATTGTATGTCCAGGTTCTTGTACACTTTTACTGTATACCACAACACAAAGGTAAAGTGCAGTACACAGTTAGACAAAATTAAGTTAAAAGCTAAAATAGGTTTTGTGACACCTGTTATATCTTGTAAGTCACCACTGATAAGGATAAAAGAAAAATAATAATAAACAGAGATTCTTAAATCTAAACTAAATTCCTCAACAACAAACACCCTACAGCATGCACTACGAGACTCTGAAGAGAGATGACATTTTGCTAGCATGTGTCTGGCATAGTAAACATTTAGTAAGTTTGGTTTAACATGTTGTTACTATGTTTCTAACATAACTTAGCATTGTTTATATGTTTATAGCATAAATAAGCAATCATATTTTAAGCATTAATATGTTGTTAGTATGAATTATTTTGCTAGCATTGATTAGTTTTCTGTTAGCATGTATTTGGCAAACTTAAATTAGCACATTGCTAGCTTGTTTCTAGCATGAATTAGCATACTGACAACATCAATACATTGTTAGCATGCTTCTAGCATTAATTATCTTTCTAACTTGTTGATAGTTCGATTTAGCATTGTTCTAGCATGTTGTTAGCTGCAGCTAGCCTATACACAAGACAGCTAACAATCTATCAATCTGGGTTTAATACAAAGGCAAAGTGACCTATACATTTGGTCAAAATTGAGTTAAAACCTAAAATAGGTTTTGTGACGCCTGTTTGATCTTGTAACTCACCACTGATAAGAATAAAAGAGATAAGGATAAACAGAGAGTCTTGAATCTAAACCGAATTCTTCAACAACAAACACCCTACAGCATGCACTGTGAGTCTCTGAAGAGAGATGCAGCTCTTAATAGGCAATTGTGCTGGATGACATCACAGGTCGGCGCTAAAAAGGAAATTATAAAGCTCTCCAGTCCCTAGTCTGCACTTTATCCACTAATGCAGTCATTAATGCGGCCTATCAAAAAACACTCTGGTCCAGCAAATGTGAAGTAAATCAAATTAACATCAGGGTTTCCTCTGACCGCAAGGATGCCATTTTACATTTGAATTGATCAGACAGCTCTGTCTGCACGCTGAGCAATTATAACAATACATCATCGGAATGTCTATAGAACTCACTGCAATAAATGTGGCTTATCGAAACCACTCCAGAGTTCAGAGCTCTGTTTCTTTGCAGTCAATCATTTTCTCTAACACAGGATACAAATGCCAGTAACATATTTAGCATAAAGCAAACATAACATACAACATGGCTGGAAAAGGACACTAATCCGCTAGATGCGTAGCTGTTACCATTTGAATAACCATTGTTTAAGTACATCCACCGAATTGGCTCTATCACTGTCTCTTCACTCCACCAATAGCTGGTGTGTGGTGAGCGCACTGGCGCCGTTGTCCTGTGGCTGCCGTCGCATCATCCAAGTGGATGCTACACACTAGTGGTGGAGTGGAGAGACCCCCCCTCATGATTGTAAAGAGCTTTGGGTGTATGGCCATACACAATAAATGCGCTATATAAATACACATTACATTACAAATATAATAGTTACAGGTAAACTTGAAGGTAAACGTAAACCCCATTAACATGTTGCTAGCATGTTTCTAGTACGTTTACATTTAGCTAACATTACTAATCATGTTTACCATGCTGCATGAATTAAAAGGGTTCACATTTTATAATATGACTAACATGTTTAAAGGTGCTGTATGTAAGTTTTTGATTCTTCTAAAGCATAAAAATACCATAATATGTTTGCAGATATTTAAGAAACATCCCAAGTGAACATACTTGTTTAACTGAAAAACAATGCTGAAGTCAGATATTCTGCTTTGAAAATGGTTTTTCCGTGCCGGAACGCTGTCTTTGTTTAGGTAAATTTAACCTGCAGAATGCCAGTTTAGCCAATTATAATTCAGCACTCCGGGTTGCCTTGTTGGAAAACATCGTATTTCATTCATTCATTCAGAAAGGCTCTGAAAGCATGCGCCCGTGACCGAAACGGACAGTATCAGACGTCGAAATGAGACAGATTCAGTTCCACATGAGGTTATTACTTAGCAAATGATATAAACATTACGAACGTAAACATAAGGTGAGCAGGTTACATTGTAATCTCGTGTCCTAACAACACGCAAACAGCAGTTTGACTCTTTGCACCAGACAAAACACGACAAAAATGTAAATACAGCCTTTCAGAAGCACAGAATAAGCACTCACTCACGAAACGGTAAGGTTTAGAATCCATTCAAACTCACATTGTTAGCATTTAGCACTGAATAAAACACACGAGCCTTACCTGAGGTGCACTGTCATAGGTTTCACATGTTGAGCTGTGAGAAAATGAAACCGTTTCTAATATCTCAATTCGAGGTGTTGGTTAGAACTAAAACTCCTTTTAATATGGAAAATATTCCCTCTATCGCGTGTCGTTCATTTTATTTAGAACACAGGTTTAAATCACTCGCTCCTGTACTCAATCTGGCATCCCACGCGTGTGTTTATTTTCATCTAGGAGTGCAATACCCAGTTCAACCACTGGGTGTCAAACTTACATACTGCACCTTTAACCTGTTTCTAGCATGTGTTTTTATCATATTCATAATTTGGCTAATACAACTTAGCACACTGCTAACATGTTTAGAGGATGTTGCCACATAACATAATTTTGTAACCTAAATTGACATTTTGCCCTTCATGTGTCTGACATAGTAAGCATTTAGTGATTTGGTACTATATTTCTAGCATAACTTTGTTTCATACGTTTATAGCATGAATGTTTGATATGTTTATAGCATATATGTCATATATGTCCAACATAATATGTTGTTGGAATAGTTGTTTTTGCTAGCATTAGATTACGATTAGTTTTCTGTTGGCATGTTTTTGGCAAGCTTGAATGAGCACATTGCTAGCATGTTTGTAGCATGAATTAGCATGTTGGGAGCAGGGTTAGCATACTGATAACATGAATATGTTGTTAGCATGCTTCTGACATGAATTATCTTGCTAACATGTTGATAGCTTGATTTAGAATTGTTTTAGCATATTGTTAGCTGCAGCTAGCATATACACAGGACAGCTAACAAACTATCATCAGACTGAGTTTAGATTAGATTAGAAATTCAGCTCTCTTTACTTTTGCTCTTTACCAAAACACACAATCAAGCTATCACTGCTAGCGTGTCTATAGTATGTTCCCACATATCATGTCATTACTTGTTTGTAACATAAACTGACATTTTGCTAGCATGTGTCTGACATAGTAAGCATTTAGTTAGCATGATTTGGTACTATAATTCTAGCATAACTTAGGTTATGACTGACATAACTAAGCATTAATATGTTGTTAGAATGGATCTTTTTGCTATCATTGATTAGCATTAGCATTGATTGTTAGCACACTGACAAAATGATTATGTTGTTAGCATGCTTCTAACATGAATTATCTTGCTTACATGTTGATAGCTTGATTTAGAATTTTTATATTGTTAGCTGCAGCTAGCATATAGACAAGACAGTTAGAGCAGTCTATCTGTAGACTGATTTAAGGTTTACCGAAACCACTATGAAATTCAGCTCTCTTTTCTTTTACTCTTTGCCAAAACACACAATCAAGTTTTCTCTAAGACTGGAAACAAATACTAACATATTAATGACATGGCAAGACAAAAAAATAGCAACCCCTGAAATAAACAGATCTAACTGCATCCAAAGAATCCTTTTCAGTGGGAAACACATTTGAGCTACAATCCTTGTCCTACTTCTGTGTGAAATTCCTCTAGGACAGACATTAAAGACCTTTAAAAGCAAGGCTATCATTCATAAGACCTCATTTTTCTTTAAAACAATTGCAGTAATTAAGCTGATTAAAAGAACTTACCATTCTTGCTCTCCGCATTTGGCCTCAGTGGGAGAGAGTTCAAAATGAAAAAGGCTATCAGATCAGCATACTCTGCATTCATCACATGGGGCAGGTATAATTACGAGGGCCTGAAAGGACCTGATAATACACAATGTCTAATTTACACCCCACTGGTTATAAATCATTAAGATACTGTATTATACAAATGTGCAAATGTGGGTCTAAGTGTTGTATAAAGTGTTAATCCAATTCATTTTTACTATATGCATAATCATACATACATAGAGTGGCACTATTGACACAAAAGCAAAGGCAAGAACTGATTAAACGTGTACCTTGAGTGCAATCTAAGTCACTTTGGATAAAAGCATCTGCCAAATACATAATTATAAACGTAATTCATATACAAGCATGAACAAACAAAAAGTAGGGTGAGTATGCACTCACCGGCCACTTTATTGAGTACACCTGTTTAACAGCGGGGTAACGCAAATTTCTAATCAGCCAATCACATGAAAGCAACTCAATGCATTTAGGCATGCAGACATGGTCAAGACAATCTCCTGCAGTTCAAAGCAACAGTAACTCAAATAACCACTCGTTACAACCGAGGTATGCAGAACAGCCTCTCTGTACGCATGACACGTCCAACCTTGTGGCAGATGGGCTACAGCAGCAGAAGACCACACTGGGTGCCACTCCTGTCAGCTAAGAACACGAAACTGAGGCTACATTTTGCACAGGCTCACCAAAATAAGACAGTAGCAGATTAGAAAAACGTTGCCTGATTTGATGAGTCTCGATTTCTGCTGTGACATTTGGATAGTAGGGTCAGAATTTGGCGTCAACAACATGAAAGCATAAATCCATCCTGCCTTGTATCAATGGTTCAGGCTGGTGGTGGTGGTGTAATGGTGTGGGGGATTTTTCTTGGCATATTTTGGGCCCATTAGTACCAGTTGAGCATCGTGTTAATGCCTGAGCCTATAGAATATTGTTGATGACCACGTCCATCCCTTTATGACCACAGTGTATCCATCTTCTGATGGCTACTTTTAGCAGGGTAATGTGCCATGTCAAAAAAGCGGTAAATCATATCAGACTGGTTTCTTGAACATGACAATGAGTTCACTGTACTCAAATGGCCTCCAAAGTCACCAGATCTCAATCCAATAGAGCACATTCGGGATGTGGTGCAACGGGAGATTCGTATCATGGATGTGCAGTCGACAAATCTGCAGCAACTGCGTGATGCTATCATGTCAATATGTCAAAATCTCTGAGGAATATTTCCAGTACCTTGTTGAATCTATGCCACAAAGGATTAAGGGAGTTTTGAAGGCAAAAGGGGGTCCAACCCGGTACTAGTAAGGTGTACCTAATAAAGTGACTGGTGAGTGTATAGCGCCTGTCTATGAGCATGTATGCAGGCACAATGGTCAATATATGCTGAATTAGCACTTCTACAATCCGCACGTCAATGAAAGCATGTCGCCGCTCTCCAAGGTGCTGAATTGCAGGACTGATGTGCAGCATATGAGTCAAACACAAGACGGCTGTAGCATTCAGACACTTTCCCTTATCTGTGCAGTCACACGAGCAGACCTCATTAAAGCCACTGACCGCAAACAGAACACAAGATTCACGATGAGCGTTTTATGGGTTGAGAGAAAAAGCACCTTTTCATTTGTTTCGACTGTCTGAATGTCAGAGATACAGAGTGGACACATATCTGGCAACGCGGAAATATGCGAATATATGTGTGAGAGCATATGTGCATAATATATCCTTGTCCTCTCACCTCTTTCTAGAAACAATAGGATACGTCCCCTCGAGGCACCGGACAGAAGGAGGACGTGATAAGGCTGCTGTTCTCTGCTCTGAACTGACATTTCACTTGCTCCATCAGACACTTACAGGGGAACGCAATTTTACAAACTGCCCCTCCAGACCAGCAGGACAGACTGAACACACTGCTCAGCAAACCCAAAACCAGCCATGTGCAACAGACAAGGTACCCTCTGTGCTAAAAAAAATGCAATATAAACACATCAAGAGAGAGAAAGAGAGAGAGAGAGAGCGAGACAAAGAGTCTGCTTCTCATTAACCTTTGCCAGCTAGTAATTGCACTGCAACTGAAACCCTCTCTGAAAGAGAATAAAAGCTGCTTCAGAATGGCCATACAGTCATAAAAGTCACTATAAACCACTCAGCAACGTACAGGAAATAAAAAGAAACGCATGAGAGGATATCGTTGCAAATAGAGGGTTGGTATAGTGGTTCATTGTGTAGAAGATACTTTGATGAACAGGGTTCAAACTAAATTAGATCACACTGATTGTACAAAATCATTGTTCAAATTAAGGCTGCACAATATATCGTTTCAGCATCGATATAGCAATGTGATCATTCGCAATAGTCACATCGCAAGTATATACAATCTTGAGTTTGTTTTATAATTTATCATTTGCATATGTTTTTGATGCCTCTGATATTATTTTTAAAAGCATTCAGCTATAAGAAACTGCACCTTTTGTGAACTTAACTACAATTACTTTTTGTAATTGTATATGCTGAGCACTGTACAATGTGTGACTGTATGATTTTTGGGATGTGTGATATTGATTAAAACATGATATAGCTGTGTTTCTGGAGATATTTTTATGATAGTGATTATTTAAATGAATAGTTCATCTAAAAATTTTAATTTGTGGCAACCTTGTGGCAGATGAGCTACAGCTAGGCCTGTCACAATAATCAATATATCGACTTATCGCACAACTTATGGACATGACCTCAATCATTTTTGGTGAAGCAATATATATCGCCCATACATATAAAACAATTCTAGCTACATTTTAGTTGATCTCTGCAACATCTCTATATCTATTGGAGGTCTCAGTGTCATTATGGTAAAAAAAACACTATGGTATTTACTATAAATTACTATATATTTTCATGTGGGTGTCTGACAACTGAAAATAGATCTGGTAGCAGATATTGCAGCCTCTGTTACTTTTTTGTTAACATTTATTGTTATTTATTTGTTGAGGATATATGTTTTCACATTGCCTAATTCCAATGCCTAATTATTAAGTTGTTAAAATGACTATAATTAAATAAAATATTCTTAAGAATAAAATAGGGCTGGGCGGTTTTTTCGAATTTACGTTTTAAGACGATTTTATTTTTTACAAAATCGAGGAATCGCGGTTTTTTAATAAAAATATTAAAGCCGCTTTTCCACTATCGTGCCAAACCGTTCTAAACTGTTAGACAACGGTGCTGAATTGTGCTGATTCTGTGTGTTGACGTCGCGGCTCTGTTGATGTGCTGCCACAGCTGTTAGCGGAAGCGCGCCAGGGCGGACCGGCCATTGGGAACACCGGTGCTGCGTCCCAATTCGCATACTTATACTACGACCTAAAAGTATGCACTTTTTTTGTGGAGGAAAAATATATACTTTTGAGTGAGTAACAGAAAAGTATGCAAGCTTTGGGACATACTACTTCCTCGTTTCACAGATCGTTGTGTTGCTTAGTTAAGAGCCCTGTCAATCATCCACATTTCTGTCGTATTTAATTTCCTACCTTATTGGAGAAGCAGCAGCAGGATAATCTCTCATTCACGATTCTTTCATGCAGAGAAATCTCCTCAGGTCTTTGGATAATTCTGCATTCAGACGGTAATGACCAAATACGTCTTTATATAAGTTCAGTATTGTTGTTGCAGATGAAATATAACACAGACAACGGTATTTAAATATTCTCTAGTGGGCTAGATATTAATTAACAGTCCTACAAACATCTTTACCAAAGCCTCTCTGCTTGACGGTTGGTCTCGCGCGTCCATCATGTTTGTAGTTTGTTTACACTTTTCACCCGCGTTTTGTAGTTCTAATCGAATTCACGTCCAACGCGCAATGTACTGTGGGCAATATCAGCGGTTAGAGCATGGACGCTTCTACACTTAAAGTTTTGACCGGAAATAGTAAACCATCCGGGAGTTTTTGGCATACTCTTTTCAACATACTACGATTTGGGACATACTAATTCTACTTTCACATACTATTTAGGACGGATAGTATGCGGATTGGGACGCAGCACGGGACATTTTCCCGCTAGAGCAACAAAAGCCCCGCGGTCAGACAGCCAGCTTCGCGAATGTTTCCATGCGCGTCGTGCTGTTGTTCGCGTCCCGCAGTCGTCTGTGTCTCCCGTGTTGTAAATGTCGGTCACCGCAGAAAGTCAAATCTTTCTTTAATTTGGACTTTTGCTTGAATTACGGAGTGGCACAGTAGCTGTCAAGGTACTGTATGAATTAAATCATAACCCATATGTGCACCAATAAACAAGTAAAATGAATGAATGAATAAAATAAATATGGATTCTTAAATGTCGGCAGTTTTTACTCCAAAAAATATCAATACGTATCGACAAATGTTTTATAAAAAATAAATTAAGCAATTTCCAACATTTCAGCTATAGGCCATTATACGATTCAGTTAAATATAAGATAGACATTTAAATATAGATAGATATGTAACAGGTTTCTGTGGGTTTTTTTTTTTCACGGTGATCTTTAATATACACTGGGTGGTGGAGCTACGCACAAATATTTTCTAAAACGTCAAGCAGATATTTGTCTATAGCTCGTTAGTTATTTATGAAGACAAAAAATAATTAAAATAACAAAAATAAAACTATAAAATTACAAAGATAAAAAGAGCAGCATTCTGCTAAATATAGTCCTTTATATCCTGATATGCTGTGTGTTGTTTCATTTGTTTTTTTATATTTAACTTGATGCATTCGTTATTTAATATTTAAATACAAAATCGTTTAAATGGTTATATTTTACCATCAAAATGTAGTATATTTTATATCATTACCAGCTTTTGATATAAAACCGCTGTTATTTTATTGATTGTTATGAAATAATTTAAGTGCTATATTTTTTATTAGTGAAAGTGCCCGCTCACTTTGACAAGGCCTGTCCAAATATATATTTCTGCCATGCCACTAATACAGATAAACTATTGTTGCATTATCATCGTTTATTTTTCTGTTATGTACAGAGATTTGAATATTTATTTCCCCTCCAATCATTTTTAATCTTCAAGTTACATTTTGGTCATTTTCTCTCCAAATAAAATTTGCCCAAAGCTGCACAACATATGACCTGCTGTGACTTCTATTGTAGCTATGTTTAGCATCCCTATATGAGAGATGGCCATAACCGCGTTTAGTCATACTATTGCTTTTCTTTTACAAGTGAGCATGAAAAAAACTGACTAGTTTCAGCATTTATTTAAATTTAAATGAACAAGGTAAGCTGGTAAGGTAGTTACACAGTAAAAAAAAATTAATAAAAAAAAAAATAAAAAAATCAAAATCAAAATCGTGAATCGGTCAAACTTTATAAAAAAAAAAAAAAAAAAAAAAAAAAAAAAAAAAAAAAAAAAAAAAAAAAAAAAAAAAAAATCGAGATTTTTTTTTTGCCATATCGCCCAGCCCTAGAATAAAATATTGTGTGTTCTTTGGAAGAGTGTACTTGCATTGTAATGACATTATAATATTCTGGCATTATATAATGAGTAAAAATGACAATAATATCGTTTATCGCGATTTATTTTGGAGCAATATATCGTACAACAAAAAATAGATATCGTGACAGGCCTAGCTACAGCAGCTGAAGACCACAACGGGTGCCACTCCTGTCAGCTAAGAACAGGAAACTGAGGCTACAATTCACACAGGCTCAAGATTGGAAAAACGTTGTTTGGTCTGATGAGTCTCGATTTCTGCTCCGGCATTCAGATGTTAGAGTCAGAATTTGCATCAACAACATGAAAGCATGAATCCATCCTGCCTTGTACACTGTAAAAAATGGCCATGATTTCAACGGTAAAAAACTGTAAAAATGCTACAGTAAAAATCCGTAACCTGGTTAACAGTATGTTTCCTTAATATATACGGCGAACATAACAATGAGTTCACTGTACTGAAATAGCCTCCACAGTCACCAGAGCTCAATCCAATAGAGCACCTTTGGGATGTGGTGAAACGGGAGATTCGCATCATAGAAGTGCAGCCGACAAATCTGCAGCAACTGTGTGATGCTATCATGTCAATATGGACCAAAATCTCTGAGGAATATTTCCAGTACCTTGTTGACTCTATGCCACAAAGGATTAAAGCAGTTCTGAAGGCAAAAGGCGGTCCAACCCAGTACTAGTAAGGTGTACCTAATAAAGTGGCCGGTGAGTGTATTTGCCGTGTTTACTACTTGCTTGGCATGCAAAACGTAACAATTTAGTTTGTTTTTTTCATGGATTCTTGTAAACAGGGATCTTTTTGACAGCATTGCATCCAATTTGCAAAACTTTATGTTATGCATTCTTCATTCATTCATTTTCTTTTTGGTTTAGTCCCTTTATTAATCAGGAGTCGCCACAGCGGAATGAACCGCCAACTTATCCAGCAAATGTTTAACACAGCGGATGCCCTTCCAGCTGCAACCCAACACTGGGAAACACTTCAGCCAATTAAGCATATCCAATTCACATGTACCGCATGTCTTTGGACTGTGGGGGAAACCGGAGCACCCGGAGAAAACCCACGCGAACAGGGGGAGAACATGCAAACTCCACACAGAAATGGCAACAGACCCAGCCAGGGCTTGAACCAGCGACCTTCTTGCTGTGAGGCTATTGTGCTACTCACTACCCCACCGTGCTGCCTGTTATGCATTCTTATATATGAAAAATATAAAATGTACAAAAAATAACATGCATTGCCACCGGTTTACCTACTTTTATCCTCAATATTTAGTGATCTACTACAATAATTGTTACTCATTACTATGGCAATGGCTCATGTTTAAGTTAACACACTTAAAAGATTACATGCCTTGTAGGCAACCATACATTTTTCAAATCTACTATATGCATAAAGATATAGAGAAGGACATAGAGATATAAGTGCTGCTGTCAAGTAAGCTCCATATTCAGTATACAACTTAAAATCCCTCTGAATTTAGTCTTATAACGATTACACCATCAGACAGCAATTGGGAGACCCATCATGTTAAATATGTGCATGTCAACCAGCAACCAGACATTTGCGTCAATGATGGCACTCATGCAGAAAACCAATTAGTGATAGCCCATGTTTTAACATTTGCATAATAAACAGAAACAATCCAACACCAAGCGCTGTTTGCCGGACACCAAACTGTCCTGTGATTTCCAGAGCGGGATATTTACACAGGAACGTGATGCTTGACAGCTCTTGGCAGTAAAGGGGAAGAAAGTGACCTTTGCTTGCAGTAAACATCTCATCACATGTGCTGGGCATGAAATATGACAGCTTTCCACGGCACTGGCAACAAACGCTAAGGAATAATTGCAGATTTATTCGAAATGCTGGGTGTTTGTGTGTACACATCCAGCACATGAACCTCCTCCTTGCATTTTAGATTCATTACACTAAATTACATTATTCACTGACCTGCATGAAGGAGCATAACCGTCTTGCACTTGGGGTTTAGTAGCCATATATCTTCCTCTATAGCTTTCCCTGATCCTACGGCACATCCGAATGTGGCTCAGCCAGCAGGGGGGAGGCTCTACATGAGAGACTGTGCCCTGGGGCAGAAGACCCTGACTGAAGTCTGCTAATGAGCCTCTTCTACACAGCTGAGTCACTCCATTCATTAAGACAAAACTGGCACTGCATGACCTACTGTCTCCATTCCACTTTTAATGATGCTAATAAAAAATGATAACATATTTTGCATTCAGTTTCCTTGTCAATTCTCAGTTTGTTTTACTTCTGCTTCATGGAAAGAAAGAAAAAAATCTGCAGAAACGAATTAAGCAGCTATCTATCGCAGTGCTTATACTGGCATGAACGTGATTCAACGACACTGTATAATCACCACCAAATTATTTTACATTATTTGGTTATAGGTAAAAAAAAGTATAAATACCTTTGCCCAGTTCTTTTTCCCAGTACTGGGTTGCAGCTGGAAGGGCATCGCTATGTAAAACATCGGCTGGAATAGTTGGCGGTTCATTCCACTGTGGTGGCCCCTGATTAAGCTGAAGAAAAATAAATGAATGAATGAACATCCTGGTGTCATCTACACTTTTAAAGGTGACATTTAGATGAATTTGTTAATATGTGCTGTGCTCTTTCTTTATATATACACACAACTGTATATTCAACAGCATATATATGCAGATATTCATATTATATAGTGATTTTTTAAGCATGAATTATCAAATATAGCACAAATATATACTGCCTTTTAAAGTAGAGATAATGAAACCAGCACAACACTTCTGGTCCATCAATATTTATGACTCTTTTGGCTCAGTGTCAGTTACTTTCATGTAAACGTTTTTTTTCAGCATTACAACAGGAAAGGGAATTAAACATTTAATGCCAATTAGAAAGACATGCCTTTGAGCATAACACAAATGCAGATAATTAAAGAGGCTTTGTTGTGGTTTTCTGTAAAAGGTTATCATTAAATATCAGCTCATACAAGAAAAAAATAGCAAACTGAGGTCAGGGTTTAAGCAAACACAGAAACAAAACATCAGTTCATTATCTTAATAAGTGACTACATACTGTAGCACAATGCTGCAAGTGCTAAGATCTGGATTTCTTAAATATTTATTAGGATTTAAGAATAAAATGAATAATCTGAGATCTGATGTGGAGAGTGATCCTCTGACGCCCTCTTGTGTTCGCAGAAAAACAACCGCTATATTTGGATGGTAACTTTCTAATGCTATTGAAAAGACTTAAATTTCCTAGAAACTGTGATGGAGACAAAAAATTTAAATAAATAATTAAGTAATAACAAGTAAAAAATAAATAAAACAACACTGAGTAATTAAGTGCTGTTAAGCGTTCTAATGAAACAGCATGCATGCAGAGTATGGTTAATATTGGTTTTTACTGCCATTTGATATCATTTAATTATATCATTCCACTTCTAATGTTATATTAATTTTGCTGTAAAAGATAATCTTACATAAATTAATAATAACTAATCCTGGAAGTTAACCTGCAGATTCGAAGCATGAGCTAGCCTAGCCCACATGTCAGACAAGAAACCTGCAGGTGACACATATGGCGCTGAAAAAGCAGATTGTATGAGATTTGAAAAAAAAAATACTTGTTAATAAATTAACTTAATGACTACAGTTGTGTTTACCTTATTCTCGTTTCCAAACACGCTTTTAATCACTCCGAAACGAACCGGGAAAGTTGATCGATGACGACTCGAGATCCGCTACGACTGATTCAATCCGATTCTGGAATGAATCTTTATTCATTTAAACAGTTTAAAGGAAAATATAATATTTGACATAAACAGTCTAAATAAAAAAAACAGATAGTTGTGCCGTATCAGTGTGTTGTGACCCTTTTAATTCGCATGCCTCTTTGTGATTCACTTTAATGGAAATGTCACGTGACTGACAACATTGTTGATTCTTGAACTTTCTGCGTTGCCATGGTATGGAATGTTTACTGTTACTGGTTCGGAATCAGTTTTCGTGTTTGACCATCGCGAACATTCATAAAGTTAAAATCAGTATAAAAATATAGGAATATAAACAGTTATTTATAACTATAAAACATTATTTTCTCGAAACATTCAGTTTTCCGCCTAAAGCGAATCACTAAAACATGTTTACTGTTGTTTTCATCGTTGTTACTGTGCTCAAACAACGGCAACGAGTGACAAAACACAGTAAGAAAATTTCCATTCACTATATCCTGAATGTTTAGTTTGTTAATAATAATTCAATTCTGTATTATTAACTTGTGTTAAATTGCAGCATGAATCGTTAAATGAAAAATCACTATTCCTTAACCTGTAATGTTTCTTTGCATGACTTTTCCATTTGATTGGAGAAGCCACAATGGTAAACATGGTAAGAAATATAATTTGACAACGAGTGAAAATTAAATAAACTTGAAATATTTTATTCAAAAAATGACTGTATTTCTGAACATCTTCTTTGTTTCTGTCTTTCTGTTACAGTAGCAGCCTACATGACATGTTGAGCTGCCACAATTGCAAACATGTAAGACTTATTGACAACATTAAAACTTATGTAACATTTCTGAACTTGTTTCTGTTATTGCATGAGTCTTTCCAACTACATGACATGGTTTGAGCCGATACAATGGCAAGCAAACATGGTAAGATGTTAGCATCTGACACCTATAAATATGTTGTATTAATATTTTATTATGAAAAATAAATCACAGTATTTCTGAACATTTTCTTTGTTTCTGTCTTTGTGTGAGTCTTTCCAAGAACAGTACATGACATGGTTTGAGCATCCACAATGGCTAACATGGTAAGACATATTACATGACAACATCAGAAACCTATATAGACTTGTGGTAAAGTGCTGTGTGAATATTTTGTTTAATAATAATAATAATAATAATAATAAATTCACTACATCACTGACTATTTTGTTTGTTTCTGTTGTTGCATGAGTCTTTCCAACTACATGATGTGGTCCAATGATCCAATAAGATGGAAAACATGGTAAGATCTTAATAACAACATCAGACACTTATATAAACGTGTGGTAAAGTTTAGAATATTTTTGTATTATTTAAAAAATCACTTAATTTCTTAGTTTCATTTAGTTTGTTTCTACAATGTGACAATTTCTGAAAATTGCATAAATGTAAAACATATTTTATTCTACAAATCTATATTTCTGAATATTTTCTTCTTTTCTGTCTTTGTGTGAGTCTTTCCAACTGCAGTACATGACATGTTGAGCTACCACCATGGCAAACACGGTAAGACTTATTACATGACAACATCAAAACATATGTAAACTTATGTGACATTTCTGAACAACTTCTGTTTTGTTTTTGTTTTTTTTGCATGATTCTTTCCAACTACATGACATGGTTTGAGCATCCACAACGGCTAATATGGTAAGGCGTATTACATGACAACATCAGAAACAAATATAAACTTGTGGTAAAGTTCTGTGTGAATATTTAATTTAAAAAAATCACTATGTTACTGAGTATTTTCTTTGTTTCTGTTATTGCATGAGTCTATACAATCTCAACTACTTGACAATTCCATCTACATGACATGGTTTGAGCTGATACAATGGCAAACATGGTAAGATCTTATATCAGAAACCTATAAATGTGTTGTATTAATATTTTATTATGGAAAATTTACAGTATTTCTGAACATTTTCTTTGTTTCTGTCTTTGTGTGAGTCTTTCCAAGAACAGTACATGACATGGTTTGAGCATCCACGATGGCTAATATGGTAAGACATATTACATGACAACATCAGAAACATTTATAGACTTGTGGTAAAGTGCTGTGTCAATATCCTATTAAATAATAATAATAAATTCACTACATCACTGTTTATTGTCTTTGTTTCTGTTGTTTCATGAGTCTTTTCAACTACATGACATGGTCCAATAATCCAATAAGATGGAAAACATGGTAAGATCTTAATAACATCAGACACTTATATAAACTTGTGTAGAGTTCAGCATATTTTTGTATTATTAAAAAAATACTTAATATCTTACTTCTCTTTTAGTTTGTTTCTATAATGTGACCATTTCTGAAAATTGTATAAATGTAAAAATATTTGATTCCACAAATCTTTATCTTGTTTCTGTCTTTGTGTGAGTCTTTCCAAGAACAGTACATGACATGTTGAGCTGCTCAATATCAAACATGGTAAGACTTATTACATGACAACATCAGAAACTTTATGTTAACGCATGTCAAATTTCTGAACATTTTCTGTTTCTTTCTTTGTATGAGTCTTTCTAACTACATGACATGGTTTGAGCTGATACAATGGCAAACATGGTAAGATCTTAGCATCTGAAATTGTATATATAAACTTCTGGATAAGTTCTTTGTGAATCTTTTAATCTATAAATATCTGAAATATTTCTTTGTTTCTCCCTTTGCATGAGTCTTTTCAACTACTTTGCTTGACATGGTGTGCCAATACAATGGCAAACACGGTAAGATCACATCAACATCAGAAACCTATGTAGAATTGTGGTAAAGTGCTGCATGAATACTTTATTTATACCAATCTCTATATTTCTGAATGTTTTATTCTGTTTCTTTCTCTGCATGAGTCTTTCCAACTACATGACAAGGCGGCACAATGGTAAACATGGTAAGATCACAACAACATCAGAGACTTATATAAACTAAAGGTAAAGTGCTTCTTTACTGTTTAATTATAAAAAATCACTATATATTTCTGAAAATGTGTTTCTGTTTTTGTCTTTGCATGAGTTTTTCCACTTGCACTACACTACATGGCACGGTTTGAGCCACCACAATGAAACAGGGTAAATATGGTAAGATATTAGATGACAACATCAGCAACCGATATAAACGTGTGGTGAATTTATGAATGGAAAGCTCTAACTTCCTCAATATTTTCTTTGTTTTTGTCTTTTCTAACTAAATGACATGCTTTGAGCCACCAGTTTCAAACATGGTAAGAAAGATTATGTAAGAACATTAGAAACATACATAGTCTTGTCGTAAAATGCTGCATGAATGTTTTCATCTAAAAAAACTTATATATCTGAATGTTTTCTTTGTTTCTGTCTTTGCATGAGTCTCTCCAACTACATGACGTGGAGCCACAATGGAAAATGTGGTTAGAAAGATCACATCAACATCAGAAAGCAAAGTGAACTTAAAGTCCGGTGTCAATATTTTATTCTAAATAAAGCATTATATTTCTGAACATTGTCTCCTCCGTTTCTTACTTTCCAACTACATGACATGGTTTTATACATATAATTAATTATTATTTATAATTTTATTAGAAATAATTAGCTACATTTTATTGGCTTTTTAAAATAACTGCTCAGTGTCAGTTACTTTCATGAAAACGTTTTTTCAGCATTACAACAGGAGAGGGAATTAAACATTTAATGCCAATTAGAAAGACATGCCTTTGAGCATAACACAAATGCAGATAATTAAAGAGGCTTTGTTGTGGTTTTCTGTAAAAAGTTATCATTAAATATCAGCTCATACAAGAAAAAATAGCAAACTGAGGTCAGGGTTTAAGCAAACACAGAAACAAAACATCAGTTCATTATCTTAATAAGTGACTACATACTGTAGCACAATGCTGCAAGTGCTAAGATCTGGATTTCTTAAATATTTATTAGGATTTAAGAATGAAATGAATAATCTGAGATCTGATGTGGAGAGTGATCCTCTGACGCCCTCTTGTGTTTGGATGGTAACTTTCTAAAGCTATTGAAAAGACTCACATTTCCTAGAAACTGTTTGCTGGAGACAAAAAGATTAATAAAAGTAGTAAATAAATAAAACAACAATGAGCAATTATGTATGTGCTGTTAAGCATTCTAATAAAACAGCATGCATGCAGAGTTTTGTTTATATTAGTATTTATTTACTGCCATTTGATATCATTTTATTATATTATTCCACTTCTAATGTTATATTAATTTTGTTGTAAAATGTAATCTTCCATAAATTAATAATAACTAACCCTGGAAGTTAATCTGCAGATTCGAAGCATGAGCTAGCCTAGCCTACATGTTAGACAGACAAACCTGCAGGTGACACATATGGCGCTGAAAAAGCGGATTGTGCTTAAATTACTACAGTTTTGTTTACCTTATTCTCGTTTCCAAACACGCTTTTAATCACTCCGAAACGAACCGGGAAAGTTGATCGATGATGACTCGAGATCCGCTACGACTGATTCAACTCGATTCTGGAATGAATCTTTATTCATTTAAACAGTTTAAAGGAAAATATAATATTTGACATAAACAGTCTAAATAAAAAAAACAGATAGTTGTGTCGTGTCAGTGTGTTGTGACTCTTTTAATTCGCATGCCTCTTTGTGATTCACTTTAATGGAAATGTCACGTGACTGACAACATTGTTGATTCTTGAACTTTCTGCGTTGCCATGGTATGGAATGTTTACTGTTACTGGTTCGGAATCAGTTTTCGTGTTTGACCATCGCGAACATTCATAAAGTTAAAATCAGTATAAAAATACAGGAATATAAACAGTTATTTATAACTATAAAACATTATTTTCTCGAAACATTCAGTTTTCCGCCTAAAGCGAATCACTAAAACATGTTTACTGTTGTTTTCATCGTTGTTACTGTGCTCAAACAACGGCAACGAGTGACAAAACACAGTAAGAAAATTTCCATTCACTATATCCTGAATGTTTAGTTTGTTAATAATAATTCAATTCTGTATTATTAACTTGTGTTAAATTGCAGCATGAATCGTTAAATGAAAAATCACTATTCCTTAACCTGTAATGTTTCTTTGCATGACTTTTCCATTTGATTGGAGAAGCCACAATGGTAAACATGGTAAGAAATATAATTTGACAACGAGTGAAAATTAAATAAACTTGAAATATTTTATTCAAAAAATGACTGTATTTCTGAACATCTTCTTTGTTTCTGTCTTTCTGTTACAGTAGCAACCTACATGACATGTTGAGCTGCCACAATTGCAAACATGTAAGACTTATTGACAACATTAAAACTAATGTAACATTTCTGAACTTGTTTCTGTTATTGCATGAGTCTTTCCAACTACATGACATGGTTTGAGCCAATACAATGGCAAACATGGTAAGATCTTAGCATCTGACACCTATAAATGTGTTGTATTAATATTTTATTATGAAAAATAAATCACAGTATTTCTGAACATTTTCTTTGTTTCTGTCTTTGTGTGAGTCTTTCCAAGAACAGTACATGACATGGTTTGAGCATCCACAATGGCTAACATGGCAAGACATATTACATGACAACATCAGAAACCTATATAGACTTGTGGTAAAGTGCTGTGTGAATATTTTGTTTAATAATAATAATAATAAATTCACTACATCACTGACTATTTTGTTTCTGTTGTTGCATGAGTCTTTCCAACTGCATGACGTAGTCCAATGATCCAATAAGATGGAAAACATGGTAAGATCTTAATAACAACATCAGACACTTATATAAACGTGTAGTAAAGTTTAGCATATTTTTGTATTATTAAAAAATCACTTAATTTCTTAGTTTCTTTTAGTTTGTTTCTACAATGTGACAATTTCTGAAAATTGCATAAATGTAAAACATATTTTATTCTACAAATCTATATTTCTGAATATTTTCTTCTTTTCTGTCTTTGTGTGAGTCTTTCCAACTGCAGTACATGACATGTTGAGCTGCCACCATGGCAAACACGGTAAGACTTATTACATGACAACATCAAAACATATGTAAACTTATGTGACATTTCTGAACAACTTCTGTTTTGTTTTTGTTGTTTTTTTGCATGAGTCTTTCCAACTACATGACATGGTTTGAGCATCCACAACGGCTAATATGGTAAGGCGTATTACATGACAACATCAGAAACATATATAAACTTGTGGTAAAGTTCTGTGTGAATATTTAATTAAAAAAAAATCACTATGTTACTGAGTATTTTCTTTGTTTCTGTTATTGCATGAGTCTATACAATCTCAACTACTTGACAATTCCATCTACATGACATGATTTGAGCTGATACAATGGCAAACATGGTAAGATCTTATATCAGAAACCTATAAATGTGTTGTATTAATATTTTATTATGGAAAATTGACAGTATTTCTGAACATTTTCTTTGTTTCTGTCTTTGTGTGAGTCTTTCCAAGAACAGTACATGACATGGTTTGAGCATCCACGATGGCTAATATGGTAAGACATATTACATGACAACATCAGAAACATTTATAGACTTGTGGTAAAGTGCTGTGTGAATATCCTATTAAAATAATAATAATAAATTCACTACATCACTGTTTATTGTCTTTGTTTCTGTTGTTGCATGAGTCTTTTCAACTACATGACATGGTCCAATAATCCAATAAGATGGAAAACATGGTAAGATCTTAATAACATCAGACACTTATATAAACTTGTGTAAAGTTCAGCATATTTCTGTGTTATTAAAAAAATACTTAATATCTTACTTCTCTTTTAGTTTGTTTCTATAATGTGACCATTTCTGAAAATTGTATAAATGTAAAAATATTTGATTCTACAAATCTTTATCTTGTTTCTGTCTTTGTGTGAGTCTTTCCAAGAACAGTACATGACATGTTGAGCTGCTCAATATCAAACATGGTAAGACTTATTACATGACAACATCAGAAACTTTATGTTAACGTATGTCAAATTTCTGAACATTTTCTGTTTCTTTCTTTGTATGAGTCTTTCTAACTACATGACATGGTTTGAGCTGATACAATGGCAAACATGGTAAGATCTTAGCATCTGAAATTGTATATCTGACGCCCTCTTGTGTTTGGATGGTAACTTTCTAAAGCTATTGAAAAGACTCACATTTCCTAGAAACTGTTTGCTAGAGACAAAAAGATTAATAAAAGTAGTAAATAAATAAAACAACAATGAGCAATTATGTATGTGCTGTTAAGCGTTCTAATAAAACAGCATGCATGCAGAGTTTTGTTTATATTAGTATTTATTTACTGCCATTTGATATCATTTAATTATATTATTCCACTTCTAATGTTATATTAATTTTGTTGTAAAATGTAATCTTCCATAAATTAATAATAACTAACCCTGGAAGTTAACCTGCTGATTCGAAGCATGAGCTAGCCTAGCCTACGTGTCAGACAGACAAACCTGCAGGTGACACATATGGCGCTGAAAAAGCGGATTGTGCTTAAATTACTTGTTTTGTTTACCGTATTCTCGTTTCCAAACACGCTTTTAATCACTCCGAAACAAACCGGGAAAGTTGATCGATGATGACTCGAGATCCGCTACGACTGATTCAATTCAACTCTGGAATGAATCTTTATTCATTTAAACAGTTTAGGGAAAAAATAATATATGACATAAACAGTCTAAATAAAAAAAACAGATAGTTGTGTCGTATCAGTGTGTTGTGACTCTTTTAATTCGCATGCCTCTTTGTGATTCACTTTAATGGAAATTAATGTCACGTGACTGACAACATTGTTGATTCTTGAACTTTCTGCGTTGCCATGGTATGGAATGTTTACTGTTACTGGTTCGGAATCAGTTTTCGTGTTTGACCATCGCGAACATTCATAAAGTTAAAATCAGTATAAAAATACAGGAATATAAACAGTTATTTATAATTATAAAACATTATTTTCTCGAAACATTCAGTTTTCCGCCTAAAGCGAATCACTAAAACATGTTTACTGTTGTTTTCATCGTTGTTACTGTGCTCAAACAACGGCAACGAGTGACAAAACACAGTAAGAAAATTTCCATTTACTAAATCCTGAATGTTTAGTTTGTTAATAATAATTCAATCTGTATTATTAACTTGTGTTAAATTGCAGCATGAATCGTTAAATGAAAAATCACTATTCCTTAACCTGTTATGTTTCTTTGCATGACTTTTCCATTTGATTGGAGAAGCCACAATGGTAAACATGGTAAGAAATATAGTTTGACAACGAGTGAAAATTAAATAAACTTGAAATATTTTATTCAAAAAATGACTGTATTTCTGAACATCTTCTTTGTTTCTGTCTTTCTGTTACAGTAGCAGCCTACATGACATGTTGAGCTGCCACAATTGCAAACATGTAAGACTTATTGACAACATTAAAACTTATGTAACATTTCTGAACTTGTTTCTGTTATTGCATGAGTCTTTCCAACTACATGACATGGTTTGAGCCAATACAATGGCAAACATGGTAAGATGTTAGCATCTGACACCTATAAATGTGTTGTATTATTATTTTATTATGAAAAATAAATCACAGTATTTCTGAACATTTTCTTTGTTTCTGTCTTTGTGTGAGTCTTTCCAAGAACAGTACATGACATGGTTTGAGCATCCACAATGGCTAACATGGTAAGACATATTACATGACAACATCAGAAACCTATATAGACTTGTGGTAAAGTGCTGTGTGAATATTTTGTTTAATAATAATAATAATAAATTCACTACATCACTGACTATTTTGTTTGTTTCTGTTGTTGCATGAGTCTTTCCAACTACATGATGTGGTCCAATGATCCAATAAGATGGAAAACATGGTAAGATCTTAATAACATCATCAGACACTTATATAAACGTGTGGTAAAGTTTAGCATATTTTTGTATTATTAAAAAATCACTTAATTTCTTAGTTTCTTTTAGTTTGTTTCTACAATGTGACAATTTCTGAAAATTGCATAAATGTAAAACATATTTTATTCTACAAATCTATATTTCTGAATATTTTCTTCTTTTCTGTCTTTGTGTGAGTCTTTCCAACTGCAGTACATGACATGTTGAGCTGCCACCATGGCAAACACGGTAAGACTTATTACATGACAACATCAAAACATATGTAAACTTATGTGACATTTCTGAACAACTTCTGTTTTGTTTTTGTTTTTTTTGCATGAGTCTTTCCAACTACATGACATGGTTTGAGCATCCACAACGGCTAATATGGTAAGGCGTATTACATGACAACATCAGAAACATATATAAACTTGTGGTAAAGTTCTGTGTGAATATTTAATTAAAAAAAAATCACTATGTTACTGAGTATTTTCTTTGTTTCTGTTATTGCATGAGTCTTTACAATCTCAACTACTTGACAATTCCATCTACATGACATGGTCTGAGCTGATACAATGGCAAACATGGTAAGATCTTATATCAGAAACCTATAAATGTGTTGTATTAATATTTTATTATGGAAAATTTACAGTATTTCTGAACATTTTCTTTGTTTCTGTCTTTGTGTGAGTCTTTCCAAGAACAGTACATGACATGGTTTGAGCATCCACGATGGCTAATATGGTAAGACATATTACATGACAACATCAGAAACATTTATAGACTTGTGGTAAAGTGCTGTGTGAATATCCTATTAAAATAATAATAATAAATTCACTACATCACTGTTTATTGTCTTTGTTTCTGTTGTTGCATGAGTCTTTTCAACTACATGACATGGTCCAATAATCCAATAAGATGGAAAACATGGTAAGATCTTAATAACATCAGACACTTATATAAACTTGTGTAGAGTTCAGCATATTTTTGTGTTATTAAAAAAATACTTAATATCTTACTTCTCTTTTAGTTTGTTTCTATAATGTGACCATTTCTGAAAATTGTATAAATGTAAAAATATTTGATTCTACAAATCTTTATCTTGTTTCTGTCTTTGTGTGAGTCTTTCCAAGAACAGTACATGACATGTTGAGCTGCTCAATATCAAACATGGTAAGACTTATTACATGACAACATCAGAAACTTTATGGTGACGTATGTCAAATTTCTGAACATTTTCTGTTTCTTTCTTTGTATGAGTCTTTCTAACTACATGACATGGTTTGAGCTGATACAATGGCAAACATGGTAAGATCTTAGCATCTGAAATTGTATATATAAACTTCTGGATAAGTTCTTTGTGAATCTTTTAATCTATAAATATCTGAAATATTTCTTTGTTTCTCCCTTTGCATGAGTCTTTTCAACTACTTTGCTTGACATGGTGTGCCAATACAATGGCAAACACGGTAAGATCACATCAACATCAGAAACCTATGTAGAATTGTGGTAAAGTGCTGCATGAATACTTTATTTATACCAATCTCTATATTTCTGAATGTTTTATTCTGTTTCTTTCTATGCATGAGTCTTTCCAACTACATGACAAGGCGGCACAATGGTAAACATGGTAAGATCACAACAACATCAAAGACTTATATAAACTAAAGGTAAAGTGCTTCTTTACTGTTTAATTATAAAAAATCACTATATATTTCTGAAAATGTGTTTCTGTTTTTGTGTTTGCATGAGTTTTTCCACTTACACTACACTACATGGCACGGTTTGAGCCACCACAATGAAACAGGGTAAACATGGTAAGATATTAGATGACAACATCAGCAACCGATATAAACGTGTGGTGAATTTATGAATGGAAAGCTCTAACTTCCTCAATATTTTCTGTTTTTGTCTTTGTCTTTTCTAACTAAATGACATGCTTTGAGCCACCAGTTTCAAACATGGTAAGAAAGATTATGTAAGAACATTAGAAACATTAGTCTTGTCGTAAAATGCTGCATGAATGTTTTCATCTAAAAAAAACGTATATATCTGAATGTTTTCTTTGTTTCTGTCTTTGCATGAGTCTCTCCAACTACATGACGTGGAGCCACAATGGAAAATGTGGTTAGAAAGATCACATCAACATCAGAAAGCAAAGTGAACTTAAAGTGCGGTGTCAATATTTTATTCTAAATAAAGCATTATATTTCTGAACATTGTCTCCTCCGTTTCTTACTTTCCAACTACATGACACGGTTTTATACATATAATTAATTATTATTCATAATTTTATTAGAAATAATTAGCTACATTTTATTGGCTTTTTAAAATAACTGCTCAGTGTCAGTTACTTTCATGAAAACGTTTTTTCAGCATTACAACAGGAGAGGGAATTAAACATTTAATGCCAATTAGAAAGACATGCCTTTGAGCATAACACAAATGCAGATAATTAAAGAGGCTTTGTTGTGGTTTTCTGTAAAAAGTTATCATTAAATATCAGCTCATACAAGAAAAAATAGCAAACTGAGGTCAGGGTTTAAGCAAACACAGAAACAAAACATCAGTTCATTATCTTAATAAGTGACTACATACTGTAGCACAATGCTGCAAGTGCTAAGATCTGGATTTCTTAAATATTTATTAGGATTTAAGAATAAAATGAATGATCTGAGATCTGATGTGGAGAGTGATCCTCTGACGCCCTCTTGTGTTTGGATGGTAACTTTCTAAAGCTATTGAAAAGACTCACATTTCCTAGAAACTGTTTGCTGGAGACAAAAAGATTAATAAAAGTAGTAAATAAATAAAACAACAATGAGCAATTATGTATGTGCTGTTAAGCGTTCTAATAAAACAGCATGCATGCAGAGTTTTGTTTATATTAGTATTTATTTACTGCCATTTGATATCATTTTATTATATTATTCCACTTCTAATGTTATATTAATTTTGTTGTAAAATGTAATCTTCCATAAATTAATAATAACTAACCCTGGAAGTTAACCTGCAGATTCGAAGCATGAGCTAGCCTAGCCCACATGTCAGACAGACAAACCTGCAGGTGATATATATGGCGCTGAAAAAGCGGATTGTGCTTAAATTACTACAGTTTTGTTTACCTTATTCTCGTTTCCAAACACGCTTTTAATCACTCCGAAACAAACCGGGAAAGTTGATCGATGATGACTCGAGATCCGCTACGACTGATTCAATTCGACTCTGGAATGAATCTTTATTTATTTAAACAGTTTAAAGTAAAATATAATATTTGACATAAACAGTCTAAATAAAAAAAACAGATAGTTGTGTCGTATCAGTGTGTTGTGACTCTTTTAATTCGCATGCCTCTTTGTGATTCACTTTAATGGAAATTAATGTCACGTGACTGACAACATTGTTGATTCTTGAACTTTCTGCGTTGCCATGGTATGGAATGTTTACTGTTACTGGTTCGGAATCAGTTTTCGTGTTTGACCATCGCGAACATTCGTAAAGTTAAAATCTGGATAAAAATACAGGAATATAAACAGTTATTTATAATTATAAAACATTATTTTCTCGAAACATTCAGTTTTCCGCCTAAAGCAAATCACTAAAACATGTTTACTGTTGTTTTCATCGTTGTTACTGTGCTCAAACAACGGCAACGAGTGACAAAACACAGTAAGAAAATTTCCATTCACTAAATCCTGAATGTTTAGATTGTTAATAATAATTCAAATCTGTATTATTAACTTGTGTTAAATTGCAGCATGAGTCGTTAAATGAAAAATCACTATTCCTTAACCTGTAATGTTTCTTTGCATGACTTTTCCATTTGATTGGAGAAGCCACAATGGTAAACATGGTAAGAAAGATAATTTGACAACGAGTGAAAATTAAATAAACTTGAAATATTTTATTCAAAAAATGACTGTATTTCTGAACATCTTCTTTGTTTCTGTCTTTCTGTTACAGTAGCAGCCTACATGACATGTTGAGCTGCCACAATTGCAAACATGTAAGACTTATTGACAACATTAAAACTTATGTAACATTTCTGAACTTGTTTCTGTTATTGCATGAGTCTTTCCAACTACATGACATGGTTTGAGCCAATACAATGGCAAACATGGTAAGATCTTAGCATCTGACACCTATAAATGTGTTGTATTATTATTTTATTATGAAAAATAAATCACAGTATTTCTGAACATTTTCTTTGTTTCTGTCTTTGTGTGAGTCTTTCCAAGAACAGTACATGACATGGTTTGAGCATCCACAATGGCTAACATGGTAAGACATATTACATGACAACATCAGAAACCTATATAGACTTGTGGTAAAGTGCTGTGTGAATATTTTTTTAATAATAATAATAATAAATTCACTACATCACTGACTATTTTGTTTGTTTCTGTTGTTGCATGAGTCTTTCCAACTACATGATGTGGTCCAATGATCCAATAAGATGGAAAACATGGTAAGATCTTAATAACAACATCAGACACTTATATAAATGTGTGGTAAAGTTTAGCATATTTTTGTATTATTAAAAAATCACTTAATTTCTTAGTTTCTTTTAGTTTGTTTCTACAATGTGACAATTTCTGAAAATTGCATAAATGTAAAACATATTTTATTCTACAAATCTATATTTCTGAATATTTTCTTCTTTTCTGTCTTTGTGTGAGTCTTTCCAACTGCAGTACATGACATGTTGAGCTGCCACCATGGCAAACACGGTAAGACTTATTACATGACAACATCAAAACATATGTAAACTTATGTGACATTTCTGAACAACTTCTGTTTTGTTTTTGTTTTTTTTGCATGAGTCTTTCCAACTACATGACATGGTTTGAGCATCCACAACGGCTAATATGGTAAGGCGTATTACATGACAACATCAGAAACATATATAAACTTGTGGTAAAGTTCTGTGTGAATATTTAATTGAAAAAAAAAATCACTATGTTACTGAGTATTTTCTTTGTTTCTGTTATTGCATGAGTCTTTACAATCTCAACTACTTGACAATTCCATCTACATGACATGGTCTGAGCTGATACAATGGCAAACATGGTAAGATCTTATATCAGAAACCTATAAATGTGTTGTATTAATATTTTATTATGGAAAATTTACAGTATTTCTGAACATTTTCTTTGTTTCTGTCTTTGTGTGAGTCTTTCCAAGAACAGTACATGACATGGTTTGAGCATTCACGATGGCTAATATGGTAAGACATATTACATGACAACATCAGAAACATTTATAGACTTGTGGTAAAGTGCTGTGTGAATATCCTATTAAAATAATAATAATAAATTCACTACATCACTGTTTATTGTCTTTGTTTCTGTTGTTGCATGAGTCTTTTCAACTACATGACATGGTCCAATAATCCAATAAGATGGAAAACATGGTAAGATCTTAATAACATCAGACACTTATATAAACTTGTGTAAAGTTCAGCATATTTTTGTATTATTAAAAAAATACTTAATATCTTACTTCTCTTTTAGTTTGTTTCTATAATGTGACCATTTCTGAAAATTGTATAAATGTAAAAATATTTGATTCCACAAATCTTTATCTTGTTTCTGTCTTTGTGTGAGTCTTTCCAAGAACAGTACATGAAATGTTGAGCTGCTCAATATCAAACATGGTAAGACTTATTACATGACAACATCAGAAACTTTATGTTAACGTATGTCAAATTTCTGAACATTTTCTGTTTCTTTCTTTGTATGAGTCTTTCTAACTACATGACATGGTTTGAGCTGATACAATGGCAAACATGGTAAGATCTTAGCATCTGAAATTGTATATATAAACTTCTGGATAAGTTCTTTGTGAATCTTTTAATCTATAAATATCTGAAATATTTCTTTGTTTCTCCCTTTGCATGAGTCTTTTCAACTACTTTGCTTGACATGGTGTGCCAATACAATGGCAAACACGGTAAGATCACATCAACATCAGAAACCTATGTAGAATTGTGGTAAAGTGCTGCATGAATACTTTATTTATACCAATCTCTATATTTCTGAACGTTTTATTCTGTTTCTTTCTCTGCATGAGTCTTTCCAACTACATGACAAGGCGGCACAATGGTAAACATGGTAAGATCACAACAACATCAGAGACTTATATAAACTAAAGGTAAAGTGCTTCTTTACTGTTTAATTATAAAAAATCACTATATATTTCTGAAAATGTGTTTCTGTTTTTGTCTTTGCATGAGTTTTTCCACTTACACTACACTACATGGCACGGTTTGAGCCACCACAATGAAACAGGGTAAATATGGTAAGATATTAGATGACAACATCAGCAACCGATATAAACGTGTGGTGAATTTATGAATGGAAAGCTCTAACTTCCTCAATATTTTCTGTTTTTGTCTTTGTCTTTTCTAACTAAATGACATGCTTTGAGCCACCAGTTTCAAACATGGTAAGAAAGATTATGTAAGAACATTAGAAACATTAGTCTTGTCGTAAAATGCTGCATGAATGTTTTCATCTAAAAAAACTTATATATCTGAATGTTTTCTTTGTTTCTGTCTTTGCATGAGTCTCTCCAACTACATGACGTGGAGCCACAATGGAAAATGTGGTTAGAAAGATCACATCAACATCAGAAAGCAAAGTGAACTTAAAGTGCGGTGTCAATATTTTATTCTAAATAAAGCATTATATTTCTGAACATTGTCTCCTCCGTTTCTTACTTTCCAACTACATGACACGGTTTTATACATATAATTAATTATTATTTATAATTTTATTAGAAATAATTAGCTACATTTTATTGGCTTTTTAAAATAACTGCTCAGTGTCAGTTACTTTCATAAAAACATTTTTTCAGCATTACAACAGGAGAGGGAATTAAACATTTAATGCCAATTAGAAAGACATGCCTTTGAGCATAACACAAATGCAGATAATTAAAGAGGCTTTGTTGTGGTTTTCTGTAAAAGGTTATCATTAAATATCAGCTCATACAAGAAAAAATAGCAAACTGAGGTCAGGGTTTAAGCAAACACAGAAACAAAACATCAGTTCATTATCTTAATAAGTGACTACATACTGTAGCACAATGCTGCAAGTGCTAAGATCTGGATTTCTTAAATATTTATTAGGATTTAAGAATAAAATGAATGATCTGAGATCTGATGTGGAGAGTGATCCTCTGACGCCCTCTTGTGTTTGGATGGTAACTTTCTAAAGCTATTGAAAAGACTCACATTTCCTAGAAACTGTTTGCTGGAGACAAAAAGATTAATAAAAGTAGTAAATAAATAAAACAACAATGAGCAATTATGTATGTGCTGTTAAGCGTTCTAATAAAACAGCATGCATGCAGAGTTTTGTTTATATTAGTATTTATTTACTGCCATTTGACTTCATTTAATTATATCATTCCACTTCTAATGTTATATTAATTTTGTTGTAAAATGTAATCTTCCATAAATTAATAATAACTAACCCTGGAAGTTAATCTGCAGATTCGAAGCATGAGCTAGCCTAGCCTACATGTCAGACAGACAAACCTGCAGGTGATATATATGGCGCTGAAAAAGCGGATTGTGCTTAAATTACTTGTTTTGTTTACCTTATTCTCGTTCCAAACACGCTTTTAATCACTCCGAAACGAACCGGGAAAGTTGATCGATGATGACTCGAGATCCGCTACGACTGATTCAATTCAATTCTGGAATGAATCTTTATTCATTTAAACAGTTTAAAGGAAAATATAATATTTGACATAAACAGTCTAAATAAAAAAAACAGATAGTTGTGTCGTATCAGTGTGTTGTGACTCTTTTAATTCGCATGCCTCTTTGTGATTCACTTTAATGGAAATTAATGTCACGTAACTGACAACAATGTTGATTCTTGAACTTTCTGCGTTGCCATGGTATGGAATGTTTACTGTTACTGGTTCGGAATCAGTTTTCGTGTTTGACCATCGCGAACATTCATAAAGTTAAAATCTGTATAAAAATACAGGAATATAAACAGTTATTTATAATTATAAAACATTATTTTCTCGAAACATTCAGTTTTCCGCCTAAAGCGAATCACTAAAACATGTTTACTGTTGTTTTCATCGTTGTTACTGTGCTCAAACAACGGCAACGAGTGACAAAACACAGTAAGAAAATTTCCATTCACTAAATCCTGAATGTTTAGTTTGTTAATAATAATTCAAATCTGTATTATTAACTTGTGTTAAATTGCAGCATGAATCGTTAAATGAAAAATCACTATTCCTTAACCTGTAATGTTTCTTTGCATGACTTTTCCATTTGATTGGAGAAGCCACAATGGTAAACATGGTAAGAAATATAATTTGACAACGAGTGAAAATTAAATAAACTTGAAATATTTTATTCAAAAAATGACTGTATTTCTGAACATCTTCTTTGTTTCTGTCTTTCTGTTACAGTAGCAGCCTACATGACATGTTGAGCTGCCACAATTGCAAACATGTAAGACTTATTGACAACATTAAAACTTATGTAACATTTCTGAACTTGTTTCTGTTATTGCATGAGTCTTTCCAACTACATGACATGGTTTGAGCCAATACAATGGCAAACATGGTAAGATCTTAGCATCTGACACCTATAAATGTGTTGTATTAATATTTTATTATGAAAAAAAAAAATCACAGTATTTCTGAACATTTTCTTTGTTTCTGTCTTTGTGTGAGTCTTTCCAAGAACAGTACATGACATGGTTTGAGCATCCACAATGGCTAACATGGTAAGACATATTACATGACAACATCAGAAACCTATATAGACTTGTGGTAAAGTGCTCTGTGAATATATTTTTTAATAATAATAATAATAATGAATTCACTACATCACTGACTATTTTGTTTGTTTCTGTTGTTGCATGAGTCTTTCCAACTACATGATGTGGTCCAATAATCCAATAAGATGGAAAACATGGTAAGATCTTAATAACATCATCAGACACTTATATAAACGTGTGGTAAAGTTTAGCATATTTTTGTATTATTAAAAAATCACTTAATTTCTTAGTTTTTTTAGTTTGTTTCTACAATGTGACAATTTCTGAAAATTGCATAAATGTAAAACATATTTTATTCTACAAATCTATATTTCTGAATATTTTCTTCTTTTCTGTCTTTGTGTGAGTCTTTCCAACTGCAGTACATGACATGTTGAGCTGCCACCATGGCAAACACGGTAAGACTTATTACATGACAACATCAAAACATATGTAAACTTATGTGACATTTCTGAACAACTTCTGTTTTGTTTTTGTTTTTTTTGCATGAGTCTTTCCAACTACATGACATGGTTTGAGCATCCACAACGGCTAATATGGTAAGGCGTATTACATGACAACATCAGAAACATATATAAACTTGTGGTAAAGTTCTGTGTGAATATTTAATAAGAAAAAAAAATCACTATGTTACTGAGTATTTTCTTTGTTTTTACAATCTCAACTACTTGACAATTCCATCTACATGACATGGTCTGAGCTGATACAATGGCAAACATGGTAAGATCTTATATCAGAAACCTATTAATGTGTTGTATTAATATTTTATTATGGAAAATTTACAGTATTTCTGAACATTTTCTTTGTTTCTGTCTTTGTGTGAGTCTTTCCAAGAACAGTACATGACATGGTTTGAGCATTCACGATGGCTAATATGGTAAGACATATTACATGACAACATCAGAAACATTTATAGACTTGTGGTAAAGTGCTGTGTGAATATCCTATTAAAATAATAATAATAAATTCACTACATCACTGTTTATTGTCTTTGTTTCTGTTGTTGCATGAGTCTTTTCAACTACATGACATGGTCCAATAATCCAATAAGATGGAAAACATGGTAAGATCTTAATAACATCAGACACTTATATAAACTTGTGGTAAAGTTCAGCATATTTTTGTGTTATTAAAAAAATACTTAATATCTTACTTCTCTTTTAGTTTGTTTCTATAATGTGACCATTTCTGAAAATTGTATAAATGTAAAAATATTTGATTCCACAAATCTTTATCTTGTTTCTGTCTTTGTGTGAGTCTTTCCAAGAACAGTACATGAAATGTTGAGCTGCTCAATATCAAACATGGTAAGACTTATTACATGACAACATCAGAAACTTTATGGTAACGTATGTCAAATTTCTGAACATTTTCTGTTTCTTTCTTTGTATGAGTCTTTCTAACTACATGACATGGTTTGAGCCGATACAATGGCAAACATGGTAAGATCTTAGCATCTGAAATTGTATATCTGACGCCCTCTTGTGTTTGGATGGTAACTTTCTAAAGCTATTGAAAAGACTCACATTTCCTAGAAACTGTTTGCTGGAGACAAAAAGATTAATAAAAGTAGTAAATAAATAAAACAACAATGAGCAATTATGTATGTGCTGTTAAGCGTTCTAATAAAACAGCATGCATGCAGATTTTGTTTATATTAGTATTTATTTACTGCCATTTAATATCATTTAATTATATTATTCCACTTCTAATGTTATATTAATTTTGTTGTAAAATGTAATCTTCCATAAATTAATAATAACTAACCCTGGAAGTTAACCTGCTGATTTGAAGCATGAGCTAGCCTAGCGTACGTGTCAGACAGACAAACCTGCAGGTGACACATATGGCGCTGAAAAAGCGGATTGTGCTTAAATTACTACAGTTTTGTTTACCTTATTCTCGTTTCCAAACACGCTTTTAATCACTCCGAAACAAACCGGGAAAGTTGATCGATGATGACTCGAGATCCGCTACGACTGATTCAATTCAACTCTGGAATGAATCTTTATTCATTTAAACAGTTTAGGGAAAAAATAATATATGACATAATCAGTCTAAATAAAAAAACAGATAGTTGTGTCGTATCAGTGTGTTGTGACTCTTTTAATTCGCATGCCTCTTTGTGATTCACTTTAATGGAAATTAATGTCACGTGACTGACAACATTGTTGATTCTTGAACTTTCTGCGTTGCCATGGTATGGAATGTTTACTGTTACTGGTTCGGAATCAGTTTTCGTGTTTGACCATCGCGAACATTCATAAAGTTAAAATCTGTATAAAAATACAGGAATATAAACAGTTATTTATAATTATAAAACATTATTTTCTCGAAACATTCAGTTTTCCGCCTAAAGCAAATCACTAAAACATGTTTACTGTTGTTTTCATCGTTGTTACTGTGCTCAAACAACGGCAACGAGTGACAAAACACAGTAAGAAAATTTCCATTTACTAAATCCTGAATGTTTAGTTTGTTAATAATAATTCAAATCTGTATTATTAACTTGTGTTAAATTGCAGCATGAATCGTTAAATGAAAAATCACTATTCCTTAACCTGTTATGTTTCTTTGCATGACTTTTCCATTTGATTGGAGAAGACACAATGGTAAACATGGTAAGAAATATAGTTTGACAACGAGTGAAAATTAAATAAACTTGAAATATTTTATTCAAAAAATGACTGTATTTCTGAACATCTTCTTTGTTTCTGTCTTTCTGTTACAGTAGCAGCCTACATGACATGTTGAGCTGCCACAATTGCAAACATGTAAGACTTATTGACAACATTAAAACTCATGTAACATTTCTGAACTTGTTTCTGTTATTGCATGAGTCTTTCCAACTACATGACATGGTTTGAGCCAATACAATGGCAAACATGGTAAGATGTTAGCATCTGACACCTATAAATGTGTTGTATTATTATTTTATTATGAAAAAAAATCACAGTATTTCTGAACATTTTCTTTGTTTCTGTCTTTGTGTGAGTCTTTCTAAGAACAGTACATGACATGGTTTGAGCATCCACAATGGCTAACATGGTAAGACATATTACATGACAACATCAGAAACCTATATAGACTTGTGGTAAAGTGCTGTGTGAATATTTTTTTTTAATAATAATAATAATAATGAATTCACTACATCACTGACTATTTTGTTTGTTTCTGTTGTTGCATGAGTCTTTCCAACTACATGATGTGGTCCAATAATCCAATAAGATGGAAAACATGGTAAGATCTTAATAACATCATCAGACACTTATATAAACGTGTGGTAAAGTTTAGCATATTTTTGTATTATTAAAAAATCACTTAATTTCTTAGTTTCTTTTAGTTTGTTTCTACAATGTGACAATTTCTGAAAATTGCATAAATGTAAAACATATTTTATTCTACAAATCTATATTTCTGAATATTTTCTACTTTTCTGTCTTTGTGTGAGTCTTTCCAACTGCAGTACATGACATGTTGAGCTGCCACCATGGCAAACATGGTAAGACTTATTACATGACAACATCAAAACATATGTAAACTTATGTGACATTTCTGAACAACTTCTGTTTTGTTTTTGTTTTTTTTGCATGAGTCTTTCCAACTACATGACATGGTTTGAGCATCCACAACGGCTAATATGGTAAGGCGTATTACATGACAACATCAGAAAAATATATAAACTTGTGGTAAAGTTCTGTGTGAATATTTAATTGAAAAAAAAATCACTATGTTACTGAGTATTTTCTTTGTTTCTGTTATTGCATGAGTCTTTACAATCTCAACTACTTGACAATTCCATCTACATGACATGGTCTGAGCTGATACAATGGCAAACATGGTAAGATCTTATATCAGAAACCTATTAATGTGTTGTATTAATATTTTATTATGGAAAATTTACAGTATTTCTGAACATTTTCTTTGTTTCTGTCTTTGTGTGAGTCTTTCCAAGAACAGTACATGACATGGTTTGAGCATCCACGATGGCTAATATGGTAAGACATATTACATGACAACATCAGAAACATTTATAGACTTGTGGTAAAGTGCTGTGTGAATATCCTATTAAAATAATAATAATAAATTCACTACATCACTGTTTATTGTCTTTGTTTCTGTTGTTGCATGAGTCTTTTCAACTACATGACATGGTCCAATAATCCAATAAGATGGAAAACATGGTAAGATCTTAATAACATCAGACACTTATATAAACTTGTGTAAAGTTCAGCATATTTTTGTGTTATTAAAAAATACTTAATATCTTACTTCTCTTTTAGTTTGTTTCTATAATGTGACCATTTCTGAAAATTGTATAAATGTAAAAATATTTGATTCCACAAATCTTTATCTTGTTTCTGTCTTTGTGTGAGTCTTTCCAAGAACAGTACATGACATGTTGAGCTGCTCAATATCAAACATGGTAAGACTTATTACATGACAACATCAGAAACTTTATGTTAACGTATGTCAAATTTCTGAACATTTTCTGTTTCTTTCTTTGTATGAGTCTTTCTAACTACATGACATGGATTGAGCTGATACAATGGCAAACATGGTAAGATCTTATCATCTGAAATTGTATATATAAACTTCTGGATAAGTTCTTTGTGAATCTTTTAATCTATAAATATCTGAAATATTTCTTTGTTTCTCCCTTTGCATGAGTCTTTTCAACTACTTTGCTTGACATGGTGTGCCAATACAATGGCAAACACGGTAAGATCACATCAACATCAGAAACCTATGTAGAATTGTGGTAAAGTGCTGCATGAATACTTTATTTATACCAATCTCTATATTTCTGAACGTTTTATTCTGTTTCTTTCTCTGCATGAGTCTTTCCAACTACATGACAAGGCGGCACAATGGTAAACATGGTAAGATCACAACAACATCAGAGACTTATATAAACTAAAGGTAAAGTGCTTCTTTACTGTTTAATTATAAAAAATCACTATATATTTCTGAAAATGTGTTTCTGTTTTTGTCTTTGCATGAGTTTTTCCACTTACACTACACTACATGGCACAGTTTGAGCCACCACAATGAAACAGGGTAAACATGGTAAGATATTAGATGACAACATCAGCAACCGATATAAACGTGTGGTGAATTTATGAATGGAAAGCTCTAACTTCCTCAATATTTTCTGTTTTTGTCTTTGTCTTTTCTAACTAAATGACATGCTTTGAGCCACCAGTTTCAAACATGGTAAGAAAGATTATGTAAGAACATTAGAAACATTAGTCTTGTCGTAAAATGCTGCATGAATGTTTTCATCTAAAAAAACTTATATATCTGAATGTTTTCTTTGTTTCTGTCTTTGCATGAGTCTCTCCAACTACATGACGTGGAGCCACAATGGAAAATGTGGTTAGAAAGATCACATCAACATCAGAAAGCAAAGTGAACTTAAAGTGCGGTGTCAATATTTTATTCTAAATAAAGCATTATATTTCTGAACATTGTCTCCTCCGTTTCTTACTTTCCAACTACATGACACGGTTTTATACATATAATTAATTATTATTCATAATTTTATTAGAAATAATTAGCTACATTTTATTGGCTTTTTAAAATAACTGCTCAGTGTCAGTTACTTTCATGAAAACGTTTTTTCAGCATTACAACAGGAGAGGGAATTAAACATTTAATGCCAATTAGAAAGACATGCCTTTGAGCATAACACAAATGCAGATAATTAAAGAGGCTTTGTTGTGGTTTTCTGTAAAAGGTTATCATTAAATATCAGCTCATACAAGAAAAAATAGCAAACTGAGGTCAGGGTTTAAGCAAACACAGAAACAAAACATCAGTTCATTATCTTAATAAGTGACTACATACTGTAGCACAATGCTGCAAGTGCTAAGATCTGGATTTCTTAAATATTTATTAGGATTTAAGAATAAATGAATGATCTGAGATCTGATGTGGAGAGTGATCCTCTGACGCCCTCTTGTGTTTGGATGGTAACTTTCTAAAGCTATTGAAAAGACTCACATTTCCTAGAAACTGTTTGCTGGAGACAAAAAGATTAATAAAAGTAGTAAATAAATAAAACAACACTGAGCAATTATGTATGTGCTGTTAAGCGTACTAATAAAACAGCATGCATGCAGAGTTTTGTTTATATTAGTATTTATTTACTGCCATTTGATATCATTTAATTATATCATTCCACTTCTAATGTTATATTAATTTTGTTGTAAAATGTAATCTTCCATAAATTAATAATAACTAACCCTGGAAGTTAACCTGCAGATTCGAAGCATGAGCTAGCCTAGCCTACATGTCAGACAGACAAACCTGCAGGTGATATATATGGCGCTGAAAAAGCGGATTGTGCTTAAATTACTTGTTTTGTTTACCTTATTCTCGTTCCCAAACACGCTTTTAATCACTCCGAAACAAACCGGGAAAGTTGATCGATGATGACTCGAGATCCGCTACGACTGATTCAATTCAATTCTGGAATGAATCTTTATTCATTTAAACAGTTTAAAGGAAAATATAATATTTGACATAAACAGTCTAAATAAAAAAAACAGATAGTTGTGTCGTATCAGTGTGTTGTGACTCTTTTAATTCGCATGCCTCTTTGTGATTCACTTTAATGGAAATTAATGTCACGTGACTGACAACATTGTTGATTCTTGAACTTTCTGCGTTGCCATGGTATGGAATGTTTACTGTTACTGGTTCGGAATCAGTTTTCGTGTTTGACCATCGCGAACATTCATAAAGTTAAAATCTGGATAAAAATACAGGAATATAAACAGTTATTTATAATTATAAAACATTATTTTCTCGAAACATTCAGTTTTCCGCCTAAAGCGAATCACTAAAACATGTTTACTGTTGTTTTCATCGTCGTTACTGTGCTCAAACAACGGCAACGAGTGACAAAACACAGTAAGAAAATATCCATTTACTAAATCCTGAATGTTTAGTTTGTTAATAATAATTCAAATCTGTATTATTAACTTGTGTTAAATTGCAGCATGAATCGTTAAATGAAAAATCACTATTCCTTAACCTGTTATGTTTCTTTGCATGACTTTTCCATTTGGTTGGAGAAGCCACAATGGTAAACATGGTAAGAAATATAGTTTGACAACGAGTGAAAATTAAATAAACTTGAAATATTTTATTCAAAAAATGACTGTATTTCTGAACATCTTCTTTGTTTCTGTCTTTCTGTTACAGTAGCAGCTTACATGACATGTTGAGCTGCCACAATTGCAAACATGTAAGACTTATTGACAACATTAAAACTTATGTAACATTTCTGAACTTGTTTCTGTTATTGCATGAGTCTTTCCAACTACATGACATGGTTTGAGCCAATACAATGGCAAACATGGTAAGATCTTAGCATCTGACACCTATAAATGTGTTGTATTAATATTTTATTATGAAAAATAAATCACAGTATTTCTGAACATTTTCTTTGTTTTTGTCTTTGTGTGAGTCTTTCCAAGAACAGTACATGACATGGTTTGAGCATCCACAATGGCTAACATGGTAAGACATATTACATGACAACATCAGAAACCTATATAGACTTGTGGTAAAGTGCTGTGTGAATATTTTTTTTAATAATAATAATAATAATGAATTCACTACATCACTGACTATTTTGTTTGTTTCTGTTGTTGCATGAGTCTTTCCAACTACATGATGTGGTCCAATGATCCAATAAGATGGAAAACATGGTAAGATCTTAATAACATCATCAGACACTTATATAAACGTGTGGTAAAGTTTAGCATATTTTTGTGTTATTAAAAAATCACTTAATTTCTTAGTTTCTTTTAGTTTGTTTCTACAATGTGACAATTTCTGAAAATTGCATAAATGTAAAACATATTTTATTCTACAAATCTATATTTCTGAATATTTTCTTCTTTTCTGTCTTTGTGTGAGTCTTTCCAACTGCAGTACATGACATGTTGAGCTGCCACCATGGCAAACACGGTAAGACTTATTACATGACAACATCAAAACATATGTAAACTTATGTGACATTTCTGAACAACTTCTGTTTTTTTTTTGTTGTTTTTTTGCATGAGTCTTTCCAACTACATGACATGGTTTGAGCATCCACAACGGCTAATATGGTAAGGCGTATTACATGACAACATCAGAAACATATATAAACTTGTGGTAAAGTTCTGTGTGAATATTTAATTGAAAAAAAAAAATCACTATGTTACTGAGTATTTTCTTTGTTTCTGTTATTGCATGAGTCTTTACAATCTCAACTACTTGACAATTCCATCTACATGACATGGTCTGAGCTGATACAATGGCAAACATGGTAAGATCTTATATCAGAAACCTATTAATGTGTTGTATTAATATTTTATTATGGAAAATTTACAGTATTTCTGAATATTTTCTTTGTTTCTGTCTTTGTGTGAGTCTTTCCAAGAACAGTACATGACATGGTTTGAGCATCCACGATGGCTAATATGGTAAGACATATTACATGACAACATCAGAAACATTTATAGACTTGTGGTAAAGTGCTGTGTGAATATTTTTTTTTAATAATAATAATAATAATGAATTCACTACATCACTGACTATTTTGTTTGTTTCTGTTGTTGCATGAGTCTTTCCAACTACATGATGTGGTCCAATAATCCAATAAGATGGAAAACATGGTAAGATCTTAATAACATCATCAGACACTTATATAAACGTGTGGTAAAGTTTAGCATATTTTTGTATTATTAAAAAATCACTTAATTTATTAGTTTCTTTTAGTTTGTTTCTACAATGTGACAATTTCTGAAATTTTCTTTGTTTCTGTCTTTGTGTGAGTCATTCCAACTGTAGTACAAGACATGTTGAGCTGCCACCATGGCAAACACGGTAAGACTTATTACATGACAACATCAAAAAATATGTAAACTTATGTGACATTTCTGAACAACTTCTGTTTTTTTCTTTGCATGAGTCTTTGAGTCTTTCCATCTACATGACATGGTTTGTGCCGATACAATGGCAAACACGGTAAGATCACATCAACATCAGAAACCTATGTAGAATTGTGGTAAAGTGCTGCATGAATACTTTATTTATACCAATCTCTATATTTCTGAACGTTTTATTCTGTTTCTTTCTCTGCATGAGTCTTTCCAACTACATGACAAGGCGACACAATGGTAAACATGGTAAGATCACAACAACATCAGAGACTTATATAAACTAAAGGTAAAGTGCTTCTTTACTGTTTAATTATAAAAAATCACTATATATTTCTGAAAATGTGTTTCTGTTTTTGTCTTTGCATGAGTTTTTCCACTTACACTACACTACATGGCACGGTTTGAGCCACTACAAGGAAACGTGGTAAACATGGTAAGATATTAGATGACAACATCAACAAACTATATATACGTGTGGTAAGTTTATGAATGGAAAGCTCTAACTTCCTGAATATTTTCTTTGTTCATCTAAAAAACCATTATATATCAATGAGTGTTTTCTTTGTTTCTCTCTTTGCATGAGTCTCTCCAACTACATGACGTGGAGCCACAATGGAAAATGTGGGTAGAAAGATCACATCAACATCAAAAGCAAAGTGAACTTAAAGTGCGGTGTCAATATTTTATTTTAAATAAAGCATAATATTTCTGAACATTGTCTCCTCCGTTTCTTACTTTCCAACTAGTTTAATGCATATAATTAATTCATATTTATAATTTTGTTAGAAATAATTAATTACATTTTTAATGGCTATATTTTAGATCACACTGTGATGATCAACTTTTGACATTGGCAGCATGTAACTACATGTCATTACTGCTTTAGTAAATATAAGGTTTAGGATAGATAAAAAGTTTGTTTGATCTGCATTATTTCTGATAAAATTAGAAGCCTAATGCACAAAAAACACACAAAACTGGTGAATTCAGATTCATGTTTATTTCGACCAAAATATTACATTGCATGTAATATACTGTTTGTGAGACAAATCCAAGCCAGTACACTGAAAATAATATATTATGCATGTATCTGTGTGTCTGTGTACACTCTGAGGAACACTTACTAAATTACAATAGAAATGTTTTGGAACTAATGAGTGTTTGATCCTCTTAATGGACACACTGATGGTGTTTTTATCTGAAAGTCTACTGCCTCATTGTTTATCTGAGTTCAAATTCACAAAGCTTTCCTTTTGTCCAGCCGGTAATTAAATAGCCTCTGTAATTACCCTCCCAGTGTAGTTCACTGAAGACTCTTGCATGCTGTGAATCCTTGTGAAATTCATCACTGACAGCAGTTTCTTTGTATTCGTAATAAAGGGCACATCTGCAACACCCTTGTAATGCAGCTGCAAGAACGTGAATGCAACAAAAACGATCCCAACCACTCATGTCAGTGCAGTCATCAGATAAGGATGTTCATCCTCTCACATTCATCTGTGCTCTTCTCAGTTCTCAAAGGAATGTGCATTTACTATTGAACATTACAGGTGAGCTTTGCTTTTCCACTAATAGTTGTGCTGGCATTTCCAGAGTTGTCATTTAAGAGAGCCCAACACTTTAGTTCCTTCTTTTTTTCATGAGAAATCATAAAAGATCATAAGATCCTTCGAGTGTATCACAGATACAATGGATGAAACAGCAAATGTACACAAGCACACAAATACGGCATATGTTAGGCTAATGAGTTAACTAAAACAAGTGTACTGTTTGTGGATCAAAAACAAAACCATGTTGGTGTCTGCATTTAATTAAATTTAAAAAGAAATTACATGAAGTACATAAAAAAAACATTTAAATTAAAAGAAATGATCTACTGTAAAGTTTTAAATAAGTTTTGTGAACATATAATGATAGTTGGAGAAATATTGTTCCATCATCATTCAGCATACCATGTATATTTATGCAAAAACATTTATTGTGTATTTTGAGTTGTGCTTATTAAACATATGAAAGAATAAGTGATCATAATTATTTAATGTTTAAAATATTAAACATTTATTGACAATAAATAGATAAATAAAACAGTGCCAACAAAAATATAAACGTAAAAAAAGTATGTCATCAAACAGTTTTAATTGAAAACATAACTGACAAGGTAGTTTGGTATAAAAATGACATTTTAGCTTGTGTCTTCTGTAAATCACGGTAAAAAAAATGTATTATAGCATATTTTATTTTACTGTATGCTGGCAGTTAGCTCTCTTCAACTCTCACATGGTCGCCCAATGAAGCTAAACAGGGCTGCGTCTGGTCAGGACCTGGATGGGAGACCACATGGGAAAGCCAGGTTGCTGTCAGAAATGGTGTTAGTGAGGCCAGCAGGGGGAGCTCAACCTGTGGTCTGTGTGCATCCTAACGCCCCAGTTTATTAGTGGAAACTCTTTACTGCTCAGTGAGTGTTATCTTTCGGATGAGACATTAACCTGACTCTCTGTGGTCCCAGGATGTTCTTCCTAAAAGAGTAGGTGTTTCACCTCGGCATCCTTGTCAAATTTGCCCACTGACCTCTGTCCATCATGGCCTCCTAACCATCCTCATATGATAATTGGCTTCATCACTCTGTGTGTGGTCTGGTGCAATATGGCTGCCATCGCGTCATCCAGGGGGATTCTGCACACTGGTGGTGCATGAGGAGATTCCCCCTAAAAATATGTAAAGCGCTTTGAGTGTCCAGAAAAGTGCTATATAATTGTAAGGAATTAATAGTATTATATGAAACTGTAATTGTATGACAAAATATTTAAATGTTTTAACACACAAATGACTATAAGACAAATGCATAGACTGTACATCAAATTTCATGTTTAAATTTGTGAAAATACCTGTGCTTATAAAATGTCGTGCTCTTCTTCCACTGTGTTTCTAGGATGCCTGGGACAGCAGCAGCAGCAGCAGCGCCTTCTGATCCAGTGCAGTAGTCTTGATCTCCGTGAAGTTGGCCCAGTTACATCTCTTCTCTGGGATTCTTCTCTCACTTCTTCCTCACTGTGCTCTCTTAGGACATCCAGAACAATCCCCGTCCTTCCACTGACAGTTTGCACTTGTTCACTTGACCCTCCCTGAGCTCCTCCAAACTGTTCATCATCTTCCAAAATCAGTGTTTGCACAGCTCTGTCCGTAACCCTTCTGAACTGGTTCATTCTTACCGCGGCATCACTGATGAGGCGCTCCATCATCTCCAAATGCTGGGGACTTGTTAATTCTGTCTCTGTGCTCCTGAGTTGATTGATCTCAATCATCATATACTCCCTCAGAAGAAGTATTTCCTTCTCTTTTTCCATGAGTTTGAGTCTGTCGGTTTCTCTTTCTCGCTGGAGTGCTTCATTATATCTTTCGATTTCAGCTTTCCGTAGCTCCAACTCGATTTTTTCCTTTTGCATGCCAAGTCTTTCCATTTCCTTTCTCTTGATGTCTTGTAATTTGCTTTTTAGTTCTTCCTTCATTTCCAGTATTCTCCTTTTCATTGCTTCTATTTCTCTGTACTGAGGTAGTGCATCTTTTTCCTGGTCTTTTTCTGTTTGTGTCTCTTGGCTTCTCCTCTGCTTGACATCTTCTGTAGGTTCTTGACTGAATTCTGTAGTATCTACTGCTTTGTCTTCTTGTTGGATCTGAATATCACTTTCTTTCTGCTGAAGTAACTCATTTTTAATGTTTTCCTTGTCTTTTTCTATTATGGCTATTGTTGTTTCCAGTTGTGCCATCTTCTTCATGAATGATTCAATGATGCCGTCTGTTTCTGCATTTTTCTCATAAAGGGTGTTTGATAAATCCTCTTTGTCATGTGTGAGTTGCAGCAGCTGTTCTTCATTTCTTGACTTCTCCATCATAGCTTCCTCCATATTTCTCTCAAAGTCCTCCATCTGCCTTTGAATGTCAGATTTTGATTGTTCCAGTTGGTCTTTCTCCATTTTCATCATTGTCTTCATTCTCGCCACGTCTTCCATTTCTTTATTTAAAGTGTCTCTCATTTCTTGGACTTCTGATGTGAGTGTGTCCTCTAACATTCTCACAGTTGGTTGTTTTGTCTTTTTTGCAGCTGTTTCTTCTTCTAATTCCTTTGGAACATGTCCTGTTGTCTCTGTTGCCTCTTGGCCTTCTTGTTGAATCTGAATATCAGTTTCCCACTGAGTCACCACACTCCTTGATGTCTGTCTTTGCATTTTGGTCTCGATTTGTTGCATTTCAGTCTTGATCTGTGCAAGATGCTCGATCTCTTGTGTCAGTGTCAGAACTTTAGATTGAACCTTTTCTAGGCTGTTCCTCCTCCTCTCGAGGCTCTCCATGATCGTTGACTTTTCTTCTTCAGCACTTCTGCATTCTTCCTTCAGTTTTTGCAGGTCTTTCTTTGCCTCGTTCAGTTCAAGCAAGATCTTCAGTTTATTCTCCATTTCAGCATGTAGCTCATCTTGTTCTTGTGTCCTGTCATCTGATATCTGGAGAACTACTTGTGCTTCAGTTAGCAAGGTTTGTGCTTCTCTTTCTCCATCTGTTTTGGCTCTATCAGTGTCAGTCAGTTCCATGCTGCTGTCTCTGTCTGGCTTTTTCTTTTCTTTGCTGTCTTCCAGTGCTGTTTTGTATGTGACCTTTTCAGCATACTTTTCTCTTTCAGTGGAAGTATCACCTGTCCCTCTTTGGAATTCTCTCTCCGGTTCAGTTTGTTTCAGCTGAAGTAACTCATTTTCAATGTTTTCTTTGTCTTTTTTCATCATGGCTATTGTTGTTTCCAGTTGTGCCATGTTTCTCATGAATGTTTCTGTGATGTTCTCCATTTCCTTACTTTTCTCATCAAGGGTGTTTGATAAATCCTCTTTGTCATGTATAAGTTGCAGTAATGTTTCTTCATTTCTTGACTTCTCCTTCAAGGCTTCTTCCATATTTCTCTCAAAGTCCTCCATCTGTTTTTGAATGTCAGATTTTGCTTGTTCCAGTTGCTCTTTCTCCATTTTCATCATTGTCTTCATTCTCGCCACATCTTCCATTTCTTTATTTAAACTGTCTCTCATTTCTTGGACTTCTGATGTGAGTGTGTCCTCTAACATTCTCACAGTTGGTCGTTTTGTCTTTTTTGCAGCTCTTTCTTCTTCTAATTCTATTGGAATATGACCTGTTGTCTCTGTTGCCTCTTGGCCTTCTTGTTGAATCTGAATATCAGCAGTTTCCCACTGAGTCGCCACACTCCTTGATGTCTGTCTTTGCATTTTGGTCTCGATTTGTTGCATTTCAGTCTTGATCTGTGCAAGATGCTCAATCTCTTGTGTCAGTGTCAGAACTTTAGATTGAACCTTTTCTAGACTGTTCCTCCTCCTCTCGAGACTCTCCATGATCACTGACTTTTCTTCTTCAGCACTTCTGCATTCTTCCTTCAGTTTTTGCAGGTCTTTCTTTGCCTCATTCAGTTCAAAAATTATCTTCATTTTATTCTCCATTTCATATTGAAGCTCACCTTGTTCTTGTGTCCTGGCGTCTGTTAACTGGAGAACTTCTTGGGCTTCAGCTTTCAAGGTTTGTGCTTCTCTTTCTCCATCTGTTTTGGTTCTATCAGTGTCAGTTAGTTCCATGCTGCTGTCTCTGTCTGGCTTTTTCTTCTCTTTACTGTCTTCCAGTGCTGTTTTGTATGTGACCTTTTCAGCATACTTTTCTCTTTCAGCGGAAGTATCATTTGTCCCTTTTTGGAATTCTCTCTCCTGTTCAGTTTGTTTCAGCTGAAGTAACTCATTTTCAATATTTTCCTTGTCTTTTTTCATCATGGCTATTGTTGTTTCCAGTTGTGCCATGTTTCTCATGAATGTTTCTGTGATGTTCTCTATTTCTTTATTTTTCTCATAAAGGGTGTTTGATAAATCCTCTTTGTCATGTGTGAGTTGCAGCAGCTGTTCTTCGTTTCTTGACTTCTCCTTCATGGCTTTTTCCATATTTCTCTCAAAGTCCTCCATCTGCTTTTGAATGCCAGATTTTGCTTGTTCCAGTTGGTCTTTCTCCATTTTCACTATTGTCTTCATTCTCGCCACATCTTCTATTTCTTTATTTAAAGTGTCTCTCATTTCTTGGACTTCTGATGTGAGTGTGTCCTCTAACATTCTCACAGTTGGTTGTTTTGTCTTTTTTGCAGCTCTTTCTTCTTCTAATTCCTTTGGAATATGTCCTGTTGTCTCTGTTGCCTCTTGGCCTTCTTGTTGAATCTGAATATCAGCAGTTTCCCACTGAGTCGCCACACTCCTTGATGTCTGTCTTTGCATTTTGGTCTCGATTTGTTGCATTTCAGTCTTGATCTGTGCAAGATGCTCGATCTCTTGTGTCAGTGTCAGAACTTTAGATTGAACCTTTTCTAGGCTGTTCCTCCTCCTCACGAGGCTCTCCATGATCACTGACTTTTCTTCTTCAGCACTTCTGCATTCTTCCTTCAGTTTTTGCAGGTCTTTCTTTGCCTCGTTCAGTTCAAGAACGATCTTCATTTTATTCTCCATTTCAGCATGTAGCTCATCTTGTTCTTGTGTCCTGTCATCTGATATCTGGAGAACTTCTTGTGCTTCGGTTAGCAAGGTTTGTGCTTCTCTTTCTCCATCTGTTTTAGCTCTATCAGTGTCAGTCAGTTCCAGTTTGCTGTCTCTGTCTGGCTTTTTCTTCTCTTTACTATCTTCTGGTGATGTTTTGTATGTGACCTTTTCAGCATACTTTTCTCTTTCAGTGGAAGTATCACCTGTCCCTCTTTGGATTTTTTCTCTCTCCTGTTCAATTTGTTTCAGCTGAAGTAACTCATTTTCAATATTTTCCTTGTCTTTTTTCATCATGGCTATTGTTGTTTCCAGTTGTGCCATGTTTCTCATAAATGTTTCTGTGATGTTCTCTATTTCTTTATTTTTCTCATCAAGGGTGTTTGATAAATCCTCTTTGTCATGTGTAAGTTGCAGCAGCTTTTCTTCATTTCTTGACTTCTCCTTCATGCCTTCCTCCATATTTCTCTCAAAATCCTCCATCTGCCTTTGAAGGTCAGATTTTGCTTGTTCCAGTTGGTCTTTCTCCATTTTCATTAATGTCTCCATTCTCTCCAAGTCTTTAATTTCGTTGTTTAGGCTATCCCTTGTTTCTTGGACTTCTGATGTGAGTATGTCCTCTAACTTTGTCACAGTGGGTTGTTTTGTCATTGTTTCTCCTAATACTCTTTGTCTTCTATCATCTGTTTTTGTAATGTCATCCAAGGATGTTTGTGTTTCAGCGTCTCTTGAGGTGGTCTTCAGTTGAAACTTCTGAGATTCATCTGTGTTTCGTTTCTTTAGTATTTCCTCTCTCAGGACATCATCATAATCATCTTTCTTTGAGTGATCATCGACCTCTATCTCTTCTGGTAAGCCATGCAATTCTTCTTCCTGTCTTTTTGCTTCAATCGCTCTGTTTAACATGTCCAACTCAGATAATTTTTTCTTTATTTCCTCCTTGAGGTTATGCATTTCCGCTATTGTTCTTGTTTTTTCTTCTAAAATGCCTTCCAAGTGCTCTTTTTCTTTCTGTATCATGTTTTTATCTTGTTGCAGCAAAGTTCTCTCATGCTGTACTTCAACCTCTACCTTTATTCTCTTTAATTCAGCTCTCTCCTTTTCAATACCCTGTTTTTCACTTTCAATGATCTTTTTGCTGTTTTCAATGTCATTTCTTTCCTTCTTAAGCTCTTCTCGTTCTCTCTGTACATTTTTATTGAGGATATAGCTGAGTTTGTTCAATTCAGACTTCTCTTTCTCAAGTACATCTCTTTCACTTTTGATGACCGTCATGAGGTCTTCCACCTCTTTCTGCTGTTGATCTAACATGAACTTTCTGTTTTCAACCTGATGTTTTTCTGCCTCAATTGTATTCCTCAGTTCATCTAATTCATTCTTCTGTTTCTGGAGATTAAACTGCAGTTCAGCTTCTGTCTTTTCTTCAGTGTCCTCTTTGACCATTTGTTCTTCTGTCTGCATCACTGTTTTAATGTCATCAACTCCTGCAAGTAAATCTGCTCTTATTCGCTCAAGACTTTCAATCTGAGCTCTTTTCCCTGCTATTTCTCGCTTGGACATTTCAATCTCAAGATTCAAGCTTTGGAGTTCCTCTTTGCTTTTAATTATTTTCTTGTTGAAAACATCAATCTCTTCTCTTTCTTTTTCAACATGCTCTTTTTCCGTCTTTATATCTGTTGTGATTTTCTCAAGCGCATCGGTCTGTTGCACTGCATCAGTCTTGATTGGATAAAGAACATTCTTCTGGTCTTCAAACGTTTTTATGTTTTCTTGCAGCTGTCGTCTCTCTTCATGCAGAAGGGTTTTCGTGCTCTCTAGATCATTTCTTATTTTCATGTTTTCAACAATCAAGACATCAACCTCCTGCTGCTGTTGATTTGTAGCATTTTGCCTCATTTTTAGATGCATTCTCAGGTCATCCATTTCTTTTCTTTGCTCATCGAGTTCTATTTCTTTGTTTTTCAGCTCATGTTGTTTAAGTCTTACTTCATTCTGCATGTTTGCTACTGCATCTTTCTCCTCTTTTATGTCAGTAATCATCTGCTCCAGTACCATTTTCTCTTTGTGCAGTTTTTGCATAGTCAAGTCGTTTCTTTCTCTTTGTTTTTCTAGATCTTCTCTTAGCAGGTCATTCTCTTCTTTGCTCTTTTCCAAGATCTCTTTTTCTGTCTGAAGAAGCCGTACATCAGATTCCAGAATATTAGCTTGTCTTTCAATGTCAGCACGCATGGATCTGAGCTCTTCTTCCTTTTCTCTGTCATCGTCCAAACTCTCTGCGTCCTTCTGACTGATTTGAGAAGTGATTCGCACTGCTTTCCTCATTTCCTCATCAAGTTGTTCAGCCTTTCTTTGTAAATCAGCCTTGATCTCCTCCAGGGAGTCTTTTTCTCTTTGAATGTTTAGTGTATCCACGTTTAGTTTCTCTATGTTGTTGTCCAATTGAATTCTTTTACTTTCATTTTCATCCTTCAACTGCTTTATCATCTTCTTATCCTCTGCAATACCCTCCTTCTCTGACCGTATCTCTGTTTTTAATTGATCTATTTCATGTTTTTCCATTGACAGTCTATCCAGTATGCTTTTCCTCTCATCCTCAAGTTCATTTCTTAAATACTCCAGGTTTTCCATCTCACTCTTCGTGGTTTTCCGAATGGTTTCCATTTCGTGTTTTTGTTGTTGCATTTGAGCTTTCTCATGGTAAAGTTCACTTTTCTCTCTTTCTAATATGTTCTTTAGCTCTTCTGTCTTGTTTTTCTCTTTCTGTATATCTGCTTCCCAGACTGCTACTTTCTCATTCTTGTTTTTCAGTTCGGTGGATTTCCTTTCTAGCTCAGCATTCATCTTTTCCAATGCCTTTCGTTCTCTTTGCATTTCATTTTCTTTGATTTCAAATTCTTCTTGCTGTTTTCTGATTAGATTCTCTAGTACTTCACTTCTAATCCTTATTTCTGAATTCATCTTATCAATTTGATTCCTCTCTGTCACCAACCTGACTTTCACACTTTCTATGTCCTCGAACTGTCTTTGAATCTCAGCTTCTGCATGCTTTTCTTTTAGCTTGTTTTCTTCTATTAGTATATCCATCTGTTCTCTTTCTTTTTGTTGTTGAATTACTAAAGCATTTACATTTTCCCTCTCTTTTTGTACATCCTGCATCATTTTCTCAAGAGCATTTGTTTTGTCTTGAATCTCAGTCTTCATATCTAATAATTTCTGATTTTCAAGCTCCATTTCTTCTTTTTGGTCATTTAATTGGCTTTGCATCTTTTCAATATGTTCCTTCTCTCTGTTAATTCTTTCTTTAGTGGTTTCAATGTCCTCTTTCTCTTTCAGCAATTCATCTTTCATATCTGCAATCTCTTCTCTCTCACTTTTCAATATTTGTTCGTCCTCTTCATCTTGTCTGAACCTTTCAGTTTCTACATCCCACTTACTTTCTGAAGCTATCATGTCTTCCAGTTGCTCTTTTTGTTTGTATAATTCAGACCTCTCATGTTCTAGTTCACTTTTCTTCATTGTCATCTCATTCATCCTTTCTTCTAGGACTCCTCTCTGCTTTTTAATTTCTTCTTCCATATTCACCAGCTCCTCTCTTTCTTTTTTGATTTTTTCATGCTCTTCAGCCATCTCATCCTTCGCTCTTTCCAAAGTTTTCCTCTCCGCCTCTCTCTCCTCCATTTTAGACATGTGAAGCTCTTCTGTTTCCTTTAACTTCTTGTTCAGTTCAGTCTTTTCTCTTTCTAGTATCTGACAATTGTTTTCCAGCTCTCTTTTCTCCCTGGTCAAATTCTCATTCATTTGCTCCAGGTCATTTTTCAGTTTCTTGGTTTCTTTGAGGATTGCTTCAATCTTCATCATTTCATCTTGTAAGTCTTTGTCACTGTCCTTGTCCCCTGTTTCTACAGTCATCTGCTGAATTTCAGCTTCTTTCTTCTCCAACTGGTCCTTTTCTCTTTTATAATGTCCCTCATGTTTTCAGCTTCTCTCAGTTTATTCTGTAAGTCAGCTTTCATCTTTTTGATTTCTTCTCTCTCTTCTTTCAGAGAGTCTATACCGCCATGGATTTCATCATATTGGACTTCTGCATCAGTTTTCTCAGGTTCTCGTTTTTGCAGGTCTGGTTTAATTTGCTCCAATTGCCATCTTTCTTTCTCATACTGCTTTCTTAATTTCTGCATTTCACTTCTTTCAATGTCAATTTCATTCTTAATTTTCGCCAGTTCCACTCTCCTCAGCTGGAGCTCTTGATTTTCAATATCTCTTGTGGTTTTTTGCTCATCTAACTCTTTTTGTTTCAGCTCTTCCAAGTATGAAATCTCTATTTGTTTTGTTTTAATTCCTTCCTCAATTTGTTTGATCTTCTCCATCCATTTATTTGTCTCAGACATTATATTTTTAAACTCTTCCTGTTCTTTGGAAAGTTTGGCTGCCATTTCCTCTACCCTTTCCTTTTCTCTGAGTATATCCTCTAAAAGGCTCTCTGATCTTCTGGATGCCAGATTTTGTTGCATGAGCTCAAACTCCTCCCTTTGTTTCTCCAGATTGACTCTCATTCCATTCAGCTCATCTCTTTCTGAATTCAGCATTACCTGATGCATCTCCATTTCCAGTTGTTCCTTCTGGAGCACAGCTTGCATACTTCCAACTTCATCTCTCTCCTTCTGTAATGCCTCCCTTTGGTTCTGTATTTCCTCCATGTGTCTTTTTACAGTCTTCTCTCTTTCTTGAAGTATGGTTACAAACTCATCTTTCTCCAATTCTTCTGTGTCTCCCATCTGTTCTTTCTTTCTTTGTATCTTTGCCTTTATTACATCTAGCTCCTCTTGTCTCTGATTCAACTCATCTAAGATGGTTTCCATTTGTCCATTCTTTTCTTGAAGTTGGACTTCTATGTTTTCTAGTCTCTCCTGTTTGCTCTTGGTCTCCATTATGATGTTTTCCAAATCAATTTCCAGCTCAGCTCTTTCATTTTCGATATTCTGTTTGCATATTTCCATCTCCTCATACTGTTTCTCCAGATCAGCTCTGTATTTCTCCATCTTCTCTCTGTCAATGTCTTGTCTTATTTTCTCAATCTCTTGCTGCTCGTTCTGTAAAACAAGTTTTGTCTTTTCTAGTTCCCTTCTTTCTGTCTTATGCACTTCAGTAATGCCATCAGTTTCATCTTTACCAGACTCCAGCTTCATCATAATGGATGGAACTGGAATATATTTATATTGTGTTGTCACTTCAGTGTCCGCCATTTTGGTATCTTCATTTGTTATTTTGAGCTTTTTGTCTCCCTGTTGCTTCAATTTATCCAGCTCATATTCCTCTTTTGTTTTGGAAGTTGTAAATTCCTTAATAATGTCTGTGTGTTTCTCAACAGTCTCTCCCTGAGGGACTGAAACGTCAGATATGTCTTCTAGATCAGATGTCTGTGTAGCTGAACTAACCAAAATCACCTCCAGCCTCTCTGATGGTTGTTTACTCTTGATCTCCCCTAATGCTTCTCTCTGATGTTCAAAGATTTTTTGGTTTCTTTCAAGTTCCTTCTTTTCCTTCTGAATTTCAGACAAAATTCTGTTGACTTCATCTATTTTTATCCGTTCAAATTCTCCTCCTTTCTGTTGAACAAATTGTCCAGGTAGACGTTCCTCTTTCAATGCTTCAAAGGGTTCTGTGTCTTTTTCTAATTCCTGCTCTTTCAATGTCTTTATTTCATTGGCTTCTCTTTTGATTTCAGCCTTGAACATCTCCAGATCTTTCTTCTCATTTTGTATTTTTTGCTTTTCCAGTTTCAGTTCCTCCTCTTGAGCATCCAGATTGAATTTTGTTTGCTCCATTTCCTTCTTTAGGTGTCCTATCATGTCCTTGCTTCTTTCATTTTCTTTTCGGTCCATTAGCATCTTGGCCATCAATTGGTCAAGTTGTTCTCTCTCCATCTTTGTTTTTACTCTCATCTCTTCTATTTGTTGCTTGTGTTTTTCATGGTCAACCTTCATGATCTCCAGATATTGTCTCTCCTCATTAACGGTATTTAAACTCTCTTCTAGTCGTTTCTGTTCTTTAATAATTTCAGTCCTTGTCGTTTCTAACTCACATTTGATTTCTTCCATTTCATTTTTTTGGTTTTGTATTTCATTCTGAAGAACATCCAGCTCGTTCCATTTCTTCATCATGTCCTCTTTTTCTTTCTCCAAGTTGTCTGCCTGTCTCAGAATTTCATCAGCCTTCTGCTCTAGAAGCTTCTTTTCTTTATCCAGTGATCTTTTACTCGTCTCTTCTTTTTCTCTGTGCTCTAACATTTCCATCTCCAGATCATCAGCTTGTTTCTGTAACTCTTCTCTTTCCTTTTCAGTGTCTTTTCTCTCTTTCTCCAAAAGATCTTTCATGGTCTCAATGTTTTTATTTTGTTGTGATTGATCAACCACAATTTCTTCTAGCTCAGTTCTTCTCCTGTTTGTTTCTTCTATGATGTTTTCATATTCCTTGATAGCCTGTTTAAGTTTTTCATCCATTTCTGTTATTTCTTTCATTTTGCTTGTCACAAGAATGTTCCTTGTGGTCTCAAATTCATCAATTCTCTGTTGTAACTCTGTCCATTTATGCTTTATTTCTTTTTTTTCTTGTTCTAGAAGGTCTCTTTGGTTCATCAGGTCTTGGTTTTGTTCTTTTATGTCTGTGCTCATCTTCTCCAAATCTTCTTTTCGTCTTTGTGTTTCTTCAATGATGCTCCTCATTTCTTGTTTCTCCTTTTGTAGATGAGCTTCCATTTCCTTCAGTGTTTCTCTCTCTTTCTTTATTTGTTCATACATTTCTTTGATTCGTTCATTTTCCATTTGCAGCTCACTCTTATTTTGAATAAGATCTTGTTCATCTGCAATTTTCTGTCTTTCAAGTTCAAGTTCTTCTTTCTGGAGTTGAATATCATGCCTCTGTTCTTTCACTTCAACCATTAATTTTTCAACTATTTCTTTGTTTTTCTCAATGTCAAGTTTTTCTAGATCTGTCTGTTGTATCTTGTTGTCAAGTTCTGATCTCTCTTCTTCCATTTCCTGTCTTTGTTTCATTATTTCAGACTTCATCTTCTCCAGGTCTTCTTTTCCCTGCTCAATCATCTTCATGTCATCATTTAGTTTCTTCTGCTCATGATCTATTTCAGATCTCACTATTTTAAGTTCGCTCTTTATCTGATCAAGTTCTTCTCTCTCCATCTCTACTTTTACTCTAATTTCTTCTTCTTCTTCTTCTTTCTCTTTTTCTTTCATGATCTCTTCCAGCTCAGCTTTAGTCTTCATCTCGATGATTTTGGCTTTGGTTTCTTCTAGACTTTTTCTTTCTTCTTTCATCTCCTTCTGCTTTGTTAAATCCTCTTCCTTTTGTTTGTTGACTTGAGCATCAAATTCATCAATTCTCTGTTGTAACTCTGTCCATTTATGATTTATTTCTTCTCTTTTTTGTTCTAGAAGGTCTCGTTGGTTCATCAGGTCTTGGTTTGTTCTTTTATGTCTGTGCTCATCTTCTCCAGATCTTCTTTTCGTCTTTGTGTTTCTTCAATGATGCTCTTCATTTCTTTTTTGTTCTTTTCCAGCTTAGCTTCCATTTCCTTCAGTGTTTCTCTCTCCATCTTTATTTCTTCATCCATTTCTTTGATTCGGTCATTTTCATTTTGCAGTTCAGCCTTGTTTTGAACCAGAAGATCTTGTTCATCTGCAATTTTTTGTCTTTCAATATCAAGTTCTTGTTTCTGGAGTTGAATCACATTTCTCTGTTCTTCCGCTTCAACCATTATTTTTTCTAGATCGGTCTGTTGTATCTTGTTGTCAAGTTCTGATCTCTCTTCTTCCATTTGCTGTCTTTGTTTCATTATTTCAGACTTCATCTTCTCCAGGTTTTCTTTTTCCTGCTCAATCATCTTCATGTCATCATTTAGTTTCTTCTGCTCATGATCTATTTCAGATCTCACTCTTTCAAGTTCACTCTTTATCTGATCAAGTTCTTCTCTCTCCATCTCTACTTTTACTCTCATTTTTTCTTCTTCTTCTTCTTTCTTTGTTTCTTTAATGATCTCTTCCAGCTCAGCTTTAGTCTTCATATGTGTGATTCTGGCTTTGGTTTCTAGTGTTTTTCTTTCTTCTTCCATCTCCTTCTGTTTTGTTAAATCCTCTTCCTTTTGTTTGCTGACTTGAGCCTCAAACTCATCAATTCTCTGTTGTAACTCTGTCCATTTATGATTTATTTTTTCTCTTTCTTGTTCTAGAAGGTCTTTTTGGGTCGTCAGGTCTTGGTTTTGTTCTTTTATGTCTGTGCTCATCTTCTCCAGATCTTCTTTTTGTCTTCGTGTTTCTTCAATAATACTCTTCATTTCTTCTTTCTCCTTTCGTAGATGAGCTTCCATTTCCTTCAGTGTTTCTCTCTCTATCTTTATTTCTTCATCCATTTCTTTGATTCGTTCATTTTCATTTTGCAGCTCAGCCTTGTTTTGAATCAGAAGATCTTTTTCATCTGCAATTTTCTGTCTTTCAATGTCAAGTTCTTCTTTCTGGAGTTGAATATCATGCCTCTGTTCCTCCATCTCAACTATTAATTTCTGAACTATTTCTTTGCTGTTCTCAATGTCAAGTTTTTCTAGATCGGTCTGTTGTATCTTGTTGTCAAGTTCTGATCTCTCTTCTTCCATTTGCTGTCTTTGTTTCATTATTTCAGACTTCATCTTCTCCAGGTCTTCTTTTTCTTGCTCAATCATCTTCATGTCATCATTTAGTTTCTTCTGCTCATGATCTATTTCAGATCTCACTCTTTCAAGTTCCCTCTTTATCTGATCAAGTTCTTCTCTCTCCATCTCTACTTTTACTCTCTTTTCTTCTTCTTCTTCTTTCTCTTTTTCTTTCATGATCTCTTCCAGCTCAGCTTTAGTCTTCATCTCGATGATTTTGGCTTTGGTTTCTTCTAGACTTTTTCTTTCTTCTTCCATCTCCTTCTGTTTTGTTAAATCCTCTTCCTTTTGTTTGCTGACTTGAGCATCAAACTCATCAATTCTCTGTTGTAACTCTGTCCATTTATGATTTATTTTTTCTCTTTCTTGTTCTAGAAGGTCTCTTTGGTTCATCAGGTCTTGGTTTTGTTCTTTTATGTCTGTGCTCATCTTCTCCAGATCTTCTTTTTGTCTTTGTGTTTCTTCAGTGATTTTCTTCATTTCTTCTTTCTCCTTTTGTAGATGAGCTTCCATTTCCTTCAGTGTTTCTTTCTCTTTCTTTATTTCCTCATACATTTCTTTGATTTGTTCATTTTCATTTTGCAGTTCAGCCTTGTTTTGAACTAGAAGATCTTTTTCATCTGCAATTTTTTGTCTTTCAAGTTCAAGTTCTTCTTTCTGGAGTTGAATATCATGCCTCTGTTCTTTCACTTCAACCATTAATTTCTGAACTATTTCTTTGCTGTTCTCAATATCAAGTTTTTCTAGATCGGTCTGTTGTATCTTGTTGTCAAGTTCTGATCTCTCTTCTTCCATTTGCTGTCTTTGTTTCATTATTTTAGACTTCATCTTCTCCAGGTCTTCTTTTCCCTGCTCAATCATCTTCATGTCATCATTTAGTTTCTTCTGCTCATGATCTATTTCAGATCTCACTCTTTCAAGTTCACTCTTTATCTGATCAAGTTCTTCTCTCTCCATCTCCACTTTTACTCTCTTTTCTTCTTCTTCTTCTTTCTCTTTTTCTTTCATGATCTCTTCCAGCTCAGCTTTAGTCTTCATCTCGATGATTTTGGCTTTGGTTTCTTCTAGACTTTTTCTTTCTTCTTTCCATCTCCTTCTGCTTTGTTAAATCCTCTTCCTTTTGTTTGTTGACTTGAGCATCACATTCATCAATTCTCTGTTGTAACTGTTTCCATTTATGATTTATTTTTTCTCTTTCTTGTTCTAGAAGGTCTCTTTGGTTCATCAGGTCTTGGTTTTGTTCTTTTATGTCTGTGCTCATCTTCTCCAGATCTTCTTTTCGTCTTTGTGTTTCTTCAATGATGCTCTTCATTTCTTCTTTGTCCTTTTCTAGATGAGCTTCCATTTCCTTCAGTGTTTCTCTCTCTATCTTTATTTCTTCATCCATTTCTTTGATTCGGTCATTTTCATTTTGCAGTTCAGCCTTGTTTTGAACCAGAAGATCTTTTTCATCTGCAATTTTATGTCTTTCAAGTTCAAGTTCTTCTTTCTGGAGTTGAAAATCTTTTCTTTGTTCCTCCATCTCAACCATTAATTTTTCAACTATTTCTTTGCTGTTCTCAATATCAAGTTTTTCTAGATCGGTCTGTTGTATCTTGTTGTCAAGTTCTGATCTCTCTTCTTCCATTTGCTGTCTTTGTTTCATTATTTCAGACTTCATCTTCTCCAGGTCTTCTTTTCCCTGCTCAATCATCTTCATGTCATCATTTAGTTTCTTCTGCTCATGATCTATTTCAGATCTCACTCTTTCAAGTTCAATCTTTATCTGATCAAGTTCTTCTCTCTCCATCTCCACTTTTACTCTCATTTCTTCTTTCTCTTCTTTTTCTTTTTCTTTCATGATCTCTTCTAGCTCAGCTTTAGTCTTCATCTCGATGATTTTGGCTTTGGTTTCTTCTAGACTTTTTCTTTCTTCTTCCATCTCCTTCTGCTTTGTTAAATCCTCTCCCGTTTGTTTGCTGACTTGAGCATCAAATTCATCAATTCTCTGTTGTAACTCTGTCCATTTATGATTTATTTTTTCTCTTTCTTGTTCTAGAAGGTCTCTTTGGTTCATCAGGTCTTGGTTTTGTTCTTTTATGTCTGTGCTCATCTTCTCCAGATCTTCTTTTTGTCTTCGTGTTTCTTCAGTGATGCTCTTCATTTTTTCTTTCTCCTTTTGTAGATGAGCTTCCATTTCCTTCAGTGTTTCTTTCTCATTCTTTACTTCCTCCTCCATGTTTCTGATTTGTTCACTGTTGTTTTGCAGTTCAGTCTCCCATTGAGCCAGAAGATCTTTTTCATCTACAATATTTTGTCTTTCAAGAGCAAGTTCTTCTTTTTTGAGTTTAATATCATTTCTTTGTTCCTCCACCTCAGCCATTAATCTTTCAACTTTTTGCTTGCTCTTTTCAATTTTATCTTTCTCTGTCTCAGCGTCTTTTATGTTCTGGTCAAGTTCTGATCTCTTTTCTTCCATTTGCTTCCTTTGTGTCATTAATTCAGACTTCATCTTTTCCAAGTCTTTTCTTTCCTTTTCAATCATATTTCTGTCATTGTTCAATTTCCTCCACTCATAATCTATTTCAGTTTTCTCTTTTTCCAGTTCACTCTTCATCTGATCAAGTTCTCCTCTCTCCATCTTTGCCTTTACTCTCATCTCTTCTATTTGTTGCTCTTGTTTTTCATAGTCAACCCTCATGATCTCCAGACCTCTGCTCTCTTCATTAATGGTTCTTAAACTATCCTCCAGTCTTTGCTGTTCTTTATCCATTTCATTCCTTTTAGCATCTAACTCATATTTGATTTCATTCATTGCTTTGTTTTGATTTTGCATTTCATTCTGAAGAACATCCAGCTCGTTCCATTTCTTCATCATGTCCTCTTTTTCTTGCTCCAAGTCATCTCTTTGTCTCAGGATTTCATCAGCCTTCTGCTCTAAAAGCTTCTTTTCTTCATCCAGTGATCTGTTACTCATCTCTACATTTTCTCTGTGTGCAATGGTTTGCATGTCCAGATCATCAGCTTGTTTCTGTAACTCTTGTTTTTGCTTATCAATGTATTTTCTCTCTTGTTCCAGAAGGTGTTTTGCGATCTCATTATTTTGAATCTGTTCTTCTATATCACACTTCCTCCTTTCAGTTTCTTCTCTAGCATTTTCACACTGCTCCTTCATAACTTTAAGATCAGCCTCACTTATTTCCAGTTTTTCTTGCTGACTTCTGATATCTTCTAAAATGTTATTCAAATTTTCAGTGTCATTCTTTACCAGAAGTTTCTCCTCTTGCAGTTTTTCTGCTTCAGTTCGAATCTTTTCTTGTTGTTCCTTCAGTTCAGCTTTTATTATCTCCAGATCTTCCATTACCTTGTTAGTCATGTTCATCTTTTCATCAATTTCTTGTCTTTCTTTCTGTAGTTCATCTTTTATCCTGTTCAGATCAGCTTTTTCTTTCTCAGTTTGTTCTCTTTCACATTGGAGCTCTCTCTCTATATTTTCCAGTCTTTCCTTCTCTTTCTCTAACTCTTGTAATTGAACTTCAACTAAATGTTTTTGTTGTTCAGTCCAGATCTGCAGATCATCTTTTTCATTTTGTAATTCATGGCGGATCTTCTCAAGCAATTCAAAGTCCTTGTTATTTTTTTGTTTGTGCAATTCTATATCAGCCTGCATCAATTCAAGGTCATATTGTCTCTTATTGGTTTCCTCGAGAACATTGTTCAAACATTCCTGGTTAATTTGAAACTCTGTGTTTCTAATCTTTATTTCCTCTTCCTTCCTCTGTATGCTTAGCTCCTTTTCTTCAAGATGATTCTGTTTGTCTTGCATGATTTGTCTTTGTTGTTCAATAGCCTGAATCTGACTATATAACTCAGCTTGCATTTGTTCAACCTCATCTCTTTCTTTGTTAGTCTTGTATGTTAGGTTTTCCAGTTCATCTTTGGATGTTTGGAGTTCCCTTGATAAATCAGCAATCTCTTTCTTCTCCTCTATCATTTTTGAGGCGCTGATCTCCAACATCTGTTTCTGCTGTTCAGTTTCAAACCTTTGTTGTTCTAGACTTTCTTTTTCTTTCTTGTTCTCCTCTCTGGTTTGATCATTCAGGCGCTGCTGGTTGAAAATCTTGAGCTGCATTTCCTCAACGCTTGATTTTTCCAAAGTAAGTTTTTCCTTCGCAATCTCATTTTCTTTTCTTAAATCTCCTAATTGATTTCTTAAAGCCATCAAGTTATTCCTCTCTTCCTCTGTTACTTGTTTTTCACGAGTGAGGCTTATCATTTGGTCTTCCAGATCTTTCTTTTCTTGTTTAATTTCTTTCTTTTCCTTTTCAAGCACACATTTTGATTTCTCAATTTCTTGCTTTTGTCTCTCTACCTCTGCCATTGTCATATCAAGGTCTCTCGTTTTCAATTCAATCTCTTCAGACAAACGTTTAGTTTCTTCATCTAATTGGATTTTTATTTCTCTTTCTTTCTCCTGTATTTTAGCATCTATTATGTCTTCAAATTTGTCTGTCTGTCTCTGTATCTCAGCTTTAGCCTTTTCAAGATCAACTTTAGCATCTTGAAGTTTTTGACTTTCTTTTTCTGTTTCTTCTTTTGTTCTCCCCATTTCAACCTTCATTTGCAGCAATTTTTCCATTCTGTTGTCAATCATTTCTTCTCTACTTTCAATGTCCTCTCTACTTTTTTGTAGCTCGCTTTCCACTTTCTTAATCTCTTCCCTATGCATCTCTAATCGTCTTAATTTTTCTTCCATTTTTTGCTTTTCTTCTTCAATCTCCAACCAGCATTTTTCTTGATCCTCCCTCTCCTTCAAGATAGCATTTTGGATCTGCTTGGATTCTGACTTAATCTTTTCTAGTGTATTCTTCTCATCTTCTACATTTGCTTTTTCATGTCTCAGACTTTCTAATTGCTTTTCTAGATTGGATTTTATGTTTTGGAGATCTTCCTTATCTTGTTCTATCAGATTTTTACTGATTTCAAGCTGTTCTTTTTCCCTTTGTACTTCTTCAATCAGCTTCCTGTATTGATTCTGTTCTGTCTTCACTGTTTCACTCATTTCCGTTAATTGCTTTCTCCACTCTTCAGTTTCAATTTTAGCCTGTTTTAGATGTTTCTGTTCTTCCATGATTGTTTGCACTCTGTTTTCAAGTTCACTCTTCTGATTTTGCAATGCGCCTTGGAGTGAAAGCAGTTTCTGTCGTTCTGAATTCACATTTTCAATCTCTTTTGCAAAATCATCCCTTTCCTTTAAAATGTCCAACTTCATTAGCTCTAGAACTTCTGTCTGATTTTCAATCTCATGTTTGACCATCTCATCTTGTTCTCTCTGCTGTAAGGTTTTTCTTTCCAGATCTTCTGTTTTTCTTGCTAACTCTTTCCTTTTAACCTCCAAATGTGTCGTTTGCTTTTCATAAGCATCCCTGTCATTTTTCAGTCGTATCTTGTCATCTTGAAGTTCTCTGCTCATTATATCGAGATTTTTCTTCTTGGTTTCCACTTCTGTGATGGTTTTCTCAATATCTTTTCTTTGTATTTGAAGTTTCAGGCTGAGGTCTTTTAATCTGTCTCTCTCACTCGTTGCATCCTGAATGAGTTTATCTGTTATCTCTGTCTTCTTTTGAAGCTCAGAATGGCCATCTTCAATCTCTTGAGTCTGTTTTCTCATTTTTTCTTTTTCTTGTTCTATCATAACCCTCTCTGTTCTGACTATCTGCTTTATATCTTCTACTTTTTCTTTTTCTTTGTTTAGTTCACTCTCCATCTGTTGTAGCTTCTGCTCCATATTTGCAGCATCGTTAAGGCTTTCAACAAGTTTAGCCCTTTGATTTTTTAGATCATTTTCCATGTTTTCTAAACGTTTCTGTTCTTTTTCAAAGGCAGCGCTCATTTCATGCTTTTGGTGATCGGTTTTTAGCTTGAACTGATCCTTTTTTATTATTAAAGCTTGTCTTGAAGATTCAATTTCATCTCTCTGTCTTTGTAGTTCACCTCTGAAAAGCTCTGTCTCTTGTTTCTCTTTCCTTAAATTCTCCTTTTCTTTTTCCATATCTTCTTTCTTCTGAAGTATTTCCATATTGATACTTTCAAGAGTAGCTTTCATCGTCTCTATTTCTTCAACAATCCAACCATTCTCCTCCAACTTATGTTTCTGCTTTTCCAGGATCTGCTCTTTCTTCTTTAACTCAGAAGTGACACTTTCAAGTTCAGCCCTCTTCTTTTCATGCTGTATATTCACTTCTTCTATAGTCTGCCTCATATTCTGTACATCTGAGTTGAGCTGGTCCAGATCCCTCTTTTTTGTCAGGAGTTCTTCGGTGACTATTTGTAGTTCTTCTTTGTATTTCTGTATGTCTGTAAAGCCTTTCATTTCTTCTTCATCTATTTCTGCATCAACTACCCCTCTCCTGATTTCAATATCCTCCTTTTCACGGTTGATCTCATCCTTCAGCTGCTCCAGTTCTTCTCTTTCTTTCTGTAGCATTTCCCTCATGCTCTCCTCCTCTTGTTGTTTCTCTACAAGCTCTGCCCTCATCTTCTCCAATTCAGCCTTGTCTCTCTTGGTGTTTTCTATCTCAATTCTAAGGCCTCCTAGATTTTCCCTTATTTGTCCAATATCATGAATGAGCCTCTGGATCTCGGACTTAAAGGTTTCCTTTTCATCCTTCTCCACCTTAGTTTCCCCCATTCTTCTCTCCATTTCAGCTTTTAGATTTCTCACCATTTCCCTGATTTTCACAACCTCTAAAACCAGTCTTTCAATGTCTGTTGTGGCACTTTCCTCAACTTCTAGATTTGCAGTTCTTTCCAGCAGAAGTTCAAAATCTTGTCTAGCACTTTGAACATCATTCCTGAGTATTTCCAGCTCCTGCCTTTCTCCATTGATCTCTTCCCTGGCACTTGCTATATCATATCTGATTTTCTCCATCTCGTCCCTCTTTCTTATCACGTGCCTCATCTTCTGGTCGAGGTCTTTCTTTTCTAGGACAATCTCAGACCGTAAAACTTCCATTTCGTCCTTTTCACGTGTGAGTTTCTGAATCCTTGTTTCCAGATCTTCTCTTTGTCTTTGTAGTTCACCTCTGATGAGACCCATCTCTTGTTTCTCTTGCCTTAACTTTACCTTTTCTTTTTCTATATCTTGGTTCTTCCTAAGTATTTCCATATTGATCCTTTCAAGTGTATCTTTCTTAATCTGTATTTCTTCCACAATCCAACCATTCTCCTTCAATTCATCTTTCTGTTTTTCCAGTATCTGCTCTCCCTTCTTTAACTCAAAACTAATGCCTTCCAGTTCAGCCCTTTTCTTTTCATGCTGTATATTAATTTCGTCCATGGTTTGCCTCAGGTTCTGTACATCTGAGTTGAGCTGGTCCAGATCCCTCTTCTTTGTTAAGAGTTCCTCAGTGACCCTTTGTAGTTCTTTCTTGTATTTCTGTAAATCTGTAAACTCTTTCATTTCTTCTTCATCTATTACTGCCTCAACGATCTCTCTTCTGATTTCAATATCCTCCTTTTCTCGGTTGATCTCATCCTTTAGCTGCTCCAATTCTTCTCTTTCTTTCTGCAGCATTTCCCTCATGCTCTCCTCCTCCTGTTGTTTCTCTTCAAGCTCTGCCCTCATCTTCTCCAATTTACTCTTGTCTCTCTTGGTGTTTTCTATCTCCTCTCCAAGGCCTCCTAGATTTTCCCTTATTTGTCCAATATCTTGAATGAGCCTCTGGATCTCAGACTTAAAAAAATCCTTTTCATCTATCTCCACCTTACTTTCCGCCAGCCTTCTCTCCATGTCAGCTTTTAGATGTTTAACCATTTCCCTTATTTTCACAACCTCTAAAATCAATCTTTCAATGTCAGTTGTGGCATTTTCCTCAACTTCTAGATTTGCAGTTCTTTCCAGCAGAAGTTCAAAATCATGTCTTGCACTTTGAACATCATTCCTGAGTATTTCCAGTTCCTGCCTTTCTCTATTGATCTCCTCTCTGGCATTTGATATATCAGATCTGATTTTCTCCATCTCGTCCCTCTTTCTTATCACTTGCCTCATCTTCTGATCCAGGTCTTTCTTTTCTAGGACAGTTTCAGACCTTAGAACCTCCAGATCTCTCTTCTCAAGGGTCAATTTCTGAATCTGTTTTTCTAGATCTTCTTTCTTTCTCTGGATTTCCATCAGCTCCAACTTTCTTGTTTTACTGTCTGTGTCCTTTTCATGTTTAAATATTTCAGACCTTAATTTTTCTAGATCATCCATCTGTTGTTTTAAATCTGCTTTAGTTTTCTCAAGTTCTGCCTGCTGTTGTTGCAGATCAGTCTTCAACTCTATCAATGTGTCTATCTGTCTCTTTAGTTCAACCATCTGACTCTTACTTTCTTCTTGGAGGTCTTCCATGCTCAGTGCTTCCATTTTCTGCAATAATTCCTCAGAATCTCTCCCCGTTCCTTGAGCTGTTTCTGTTGCTCTTTCTCTAGTTGACTCTTCTTGAAGGCTTTCAAAATTCTCAATTCTTTTCATCATGTCAGCCCTTTCTTTTTTCAGTAATTCATTTTCAGCAAGGAGTTTTTGTTTGTCCAATGCCATTATTTGTTTTTGTCTCTCCAAATCAGCCCTGTTCTGCTCAAGATCATTTCTCTCTCTGCTTAGCGACATTTTGCTAATCTCTATTTGCTCTTTCTCTTTTTGTATCTCACCATTCTGCTGCTCATATGTTTTTTCTGTGTTCTGTTTCATGGTTAAGAGTTCCAGCTTCATGTTCTCCAGTTCAGACCTTTCTTTTCTAGCTGCCTGGACTTCATCCTTCATCCCTCTGAGAGTTTCTCTGGCATGCTCAATTTCCAGGATCAGTCTCTGCATGTTAGCACTCATATCTTGTCTTTCCACTGAATCCTCTTCAACACTAACATCTCTCTGCATCCTCATTTCTGGTTCATATTTTGTTCTCCAAGCCATTTTGCTAGCCTTTTCAGCCTCTTGAATAAGCCTCTGAATCCTGGTGTTAACCGGTTCTTTCTCTCCTAGATCTCCTGCTCTTTCTTCAACATGAGATTGCATATCCTCTCTTGCTCTTTGTATCTCAGTTTTCATCCGCTCCAACTCATCACGCTCTGCATTCAACATGATCCTTTCCACTTCAAATTTTTCACTTGCACTTTCAATATCAGTCTTCATTTTCTCCAGCTCATCTCTTTTTCTTGCTACCTGTCTCATCTTGTTGTCAAGATCTTTTCTTTTGCCATCAGTTTCATCCTGAAGAAGCTTCAGTTCCCTCATTTCACGTTTAATCTTCTGCATCTTGTCTTCTAATTCCTCTTCTGACATCTGTAGTTTTCTTTTCTCTTCTTGGATTTCTTGCTCTAATTCATTCTTCTGTTTAACCATCTCTTCTTTCTGTTTGACAACTTCTGCTTGGATGAGATCTAGTTCTTGGTGCCTCAACCTTATTTCGGCCTTGTCCTTTTCAATGGCCTCTTCCTTTTTAAACAGGTTCCTTCTGATATCCTCAATGTTGTCTCTTTCTTTTTTCAAACTTTGCTCTGTCTGTTGTGTCTCCAGTCTTCCAGCATCTCGCTTTACTCGCTCTATTTCAGCTCTTGCTTCATCTAGTTCAAGCTTACATCTTTCTAAATTCTCAGCATAACTTTCCAGCTCTTTATTTAGTTTTTGTATCTCAGCATTTGCTCTATCTAGGCATGTTTGTATCTTGTCATTTTCAGACTTTCTCTCTGCATCTTTCTGTTTTTCATAAAGTATTTTCTTTTCTATATCCTCTGATTTCACTTGGAGCTCACCTTTTATTCGCTCTAGTTGAGCTCTTTCATCTTCAATGCCCTGTTTTTGGAGATTTATTTCCTCCAATTCTTTATGAAGATTTGATTTATTTTCTTCCATATAAGCTTTGTCTTGCTCCAGCTGCTTTCTGATTTTCTCAGCTGATTTCTTCTCATCCAATAGCCCTGTCTTTAGTTGTTCCACATTTTCATTGTCCATCTTTAGTGTCTCTACCAGCTGCCACTGCTCCAACATTTCATCCTTTTCTCTCTCTAGATCTTGTTTTTGCCTTAGGATCTCCACACTTATCTGATCAAGACTGTCTTTTTCTCTCTGCAGGTCTGCTTTTGCAATATCACTCTCATCAGATTGTCTTCTGAAAGCTTCCTGGGTTTTCTGTAGATCCATAATTTGTTTGGTAATCACCTCTTTTTCTGTAATAAGAGCTTGCTTTTGTCTTTCTATCTCAGTTTGTATTTCATCAAGGCTGTCGTTTTTCATTTTGATCTCCTCAGCAAATTGTTGCCTCTCTTTATCTAACTTTTCTGATGCCCTCAGTCCTTCCTCCTGAACTTCTATCATTAACTTTTGAATATTCTCTCTGCTCTTTTGTAGCCCATCTTTCTCATTTTCAAAAACTTGTGTCTGAGTTTGAAGGTTTTCTAAGTCTTTAGCCAACTCAGCCTTTTCTTTTATCATGGCATTTCTTGTGTCATCCATTTCTCTTTGTTTATTTTGAAGTTCTGCTCTTATTTGATCTAGTTCATTCAATGTGTGTTGCATCTTCTCCTTCTCCTTTTCGATATGCTCTATTTCCTTCAAGTTACTTGTATGCATCTGCTCAAGAGTTTCTTTCTCTTTCTTTAACTCAGTTCTTTGTCTGTATAGTTCTTCCCTATCATAGTTTATCTTTTCTTTGGTTTTCTGCAGATCAGATATTTCTTCTTGAAGCAAGTCTTTGGTATAATGAATTTCTCTTCTTTGCTTTTCTGTCTCATCCAAAAGCTCTTCAAGAAATTTGCTTTCAGCGGGATGTTCACTAATGTCTAATTGTCTTGTAAATTGTGCTGCCATCTCCTCCACCATTTGTCTTTCATTCTTTGTCTTCTCGGAAAATTCCTCCAACTCTTCAGTTTTTCTTTGAAGGCTAATTTTCATCTTCTCTAGTTCATTTTCAATGGTTTCTTTCTCTACTTTTAGATTCTCTAATTCTCTCTCCATATCTATTTTGTCTTTATCTGTGTGATCCAGGTTTTTGGTCAGCAACTCTCTTTCTTTTTCAATCAGATCTTTTTCCTGTATCAATTTTAGTCTGAGTTGTTCACAGGCCTCCTTCTCCATCTTTAGACTAACCATATCACTCTTTATATTTCTTGTCTGTGCCATAATCTCTGATCTTTCTCTTTCTACGTTGGTCATTTCTGTCTTTGTGAATTCCATTAGATCATCAACCTCTTTTTGTAATAGATCAATGTCAGATTGTCTCTGGTCCAGCTGACACATTTCCATCATGATGGTATTTTTCAGTTCATCCATTTCATGTTGTTGTTGTAAAATGTCTTTCTGCAGCTTTACAAGTTCACTTTCTCTGCTAGAAAGGCTTTTGTTTTCGTTTGTGATGGTCTCGGCTTGCTTTGAGATGTTTGCTCTCATTTCTTCAAGAGTCTCCCTCTCTCTCTGCATCTCTGCTATTGTCATTTTATTCTTTTCCTGCTGATCTGCAAGATCCTTGTTGGCTTTATCAATTTCTGTTTTGATTCTTTCAAAATCAGTCTTTTCCATTTCAAATGCAGTTGCTTGCTTTTGTTGATTTACTTTCTGAATATTTATCTCCTCATTAAGACGTTCAGTACTTCTTCTGTCTTCCTGAAGTTGAGCTGCAATGTCGTCCAGCTTCTGTCTTTCATTCTGCATGTCCTGTCTTTTCTTTTCAAAGTGATCAGCTTCTTTTTGTAGTTCAGCTCGCATTTGTTTAAGCTTGTCCATTTCATCTATAATTAGTTTCTGCTCTAACTTCATTTGCGTTTCTTGAGGTAAAACGTCTTCGACTTTAGGTAAGACTATTTTTTCGCTCTCAAAATCTGTTTTCAGTGCATCTTTTAAATCAATTTCCAGCATTTGCTCCATAAAGAGAGGTTGTTTATCTGGATCTGATATTTCTGTTTCTCTTGCAGGCTTGGTTTTATCCACCTCACTCTGTTGAAGAACAGTTTTAGCTTCTGACTTCTGAAGCAGACTCTCTTCTGTGATGCCAGACCTCAGGTGATCCTTGTCTTCTTGTTGTCTTTGCATGTCTCCCTGCATTCTTTCAAGTTCTTGCTTTGCTAAATGTATCTCTTTCTTGTCATCTTCAAGTTTCATTCTGTCTTTTGATATCTCCTTACTCATTTGCTCAAGGGCGTTTCTCTTTTGTTGTATCTGAGCAAGTGCAATTTCAATGTTTTTATTTTGTTCATAAAACTCAGCTTTGGCTTTCTCCAAGTCAGACCTGTCACTTGCTATTGCTTCTTGTTCTCTTTGTATTTCATTGTAGCTTTCATCCAGAATATCTCCTTTCTTTTTGATTTCCTCAACAAGACTGTTGATTTCTTTTCTTTCTTTATGGGTTTGAGCAGTCATTTCCTCAACTCTCTGTCTTTCATGTTGTGTCTCTAGTCTGATCTTCTCAATCTCATCTGCTTGTATTTGCAGATCAGTTTTCATCTGTTTCATTGCTTCCTTCTCATTCTCAAATCCTTCTCTGTCAAGTTTCAAACTCTCTGAATCTCTGTCTATAGTAAGTAGTTTTTGTTGCAGATCTTCCACATCTTTCTTCAGCAGATTTCTGTCATTTTCAAGTAATTCCTTTTCAGTCAATACCTCCTTCATCTGGATCTCAACATCTTCAGTCTTCTTTTTCAACTCTGTCATCATGTTCTGTTTTTCCCTGATCACCGCAGCTCTCTCACTTTCAATGTGGCTCTTTTCTATGTCAATCTCACTTTGTTGTATCTGAACCTCTGTTTGAAGTTTCTTAAGTTCATCTTCTCTGAGTTTTAATTTCTCTTTCTCATTATCAATATCTTCTTTTTGTTTGGACATTTTCTCTCTCATTTCCTCAACATTGCTCTTTTCTCTTTGCAGATCTGCCATTGAAGACTCGTTTGCAACTTTCAATTCATCCAGCATCTCCTTCTCTGTCTTTGTATCTTCAGCAAGATGAACAAGATCTTCTCTCTCTTTTTTAAGTTCTTCAGTCATCTTTTCCAAATTCTGTCTTTCATTTTGTGTCTCTTCTTTTATCTTTCTGATATCATCAGCTTCTCTTTCCAGCTCATTCTTCATCTCTTCTATCTTGTTCTTCTCTTCTTCAAGCACTTGTTTCTGCAGCTTCATCATCTTCAGGTCTTCATCCAGACTCTTTCTGCTTTGCTCCAAGTCATCTTTTTCTTTCTCCATTTTCTGTTTCTGTTCTTCCATCTCTTCTTCATCTTCATTTAGTTGTCTTCTCTCATTCTTCATTGTTTGTATAATGTCATTCACGTTTGTCTGCTGTTTGTCTAGCTCAGATTGTCTCAGATCAAGCTGACTTCTGTCCTTTACGATAATCTCTCTTTCTTTTTCTTGTTCTTGTTTCAGATTCTGAATTTCAGTTTTCAGTTGCTCAAGTTCATCTTGTTTTTGTTTCATTTCTTCTTCTTGATGTTTAATCTCATGCATTTCTCTTGTGATATACTCATTCATCTTCTCTAGATCTTCTCTCTCTTTCTGTATCTCTGCCAGTTTGATTTCTCTTTGTTTTTCAAAATCTTCTTTGGTTCTTGCAAGTTCACTTCTGGTTTTCTCCAGATCATGTTTTTCTTTCTCAAGCATGTCTCTATCAGATTGAATAGATTTGTTTTTCTCTTCAATATCTTTGTTCATTTCATTCAACACCATGTCTTTTCTGTTTGCCTCCTCAATGAGATTGTTGATTTCTTCTCTGTCTTTCTGGATTTGAGCAGTCATTTCCTCCACTCTCTGTCTTTCATGTTGTGTCTCTAGTCTGATCTTCTCAATCTCATCTGCCTGTATTTGCAGGTCAGTTTTCATCTGTTTCATTGCTTCCTTCTCATTCTCAAATCCTTCTCTGTCAAGTTTCAAACTCTGTGAATCTCTGTCTATAGTAAGTAGTTTTTGTTGCAGATCTTCCACATCTTTCTTCAGCAGATTTCTGTCATTTTCAAGTAATTCCTTTTCAGTCAATACCTCCTTCATCTGGATCTCAACATCTTCAGTCTTCTTTTTCAACTCCGTCATCATGTTCTGTTTTTCCCTGATCACCGCAGCTCTCTCACTTTCAATGTGGCTCTTTTCTATGTCAATCTCACTTTGTTGTATCTGAACCTCTGTTTGAAGTTTCTTAAGCTCATCTTCTCTGAGTTTTAATTTCTCTTTCTCATTATCAATATCTTCTTTTTGTTTGGACATTTTCTCTCTCATTTCCTCAAGATTGCTCTTTTCTCTTTGCAGATCTGCCAGTGTAGACTCGTTTGCAGCTTTCATTTCATCCAGAACTTGATTTTTTCTCTTTGTATCTTCAGCAAGATGAACAAGATCTTCTCTCTTTTCTTTAAGTTCTTCAGTCATCTTTTCCAAACTCTGTCTTTCATTTTGAGTCTCTTCTTTTATCTTTCTGATATCATCAGCTTCTCTTTCCAGCTCATTCTTCATCTCTTCTATCTTGTTCTTCTCTTCTTCAAGCACTTGTTTCTGCAGCTTCATCATCTTCAGGTCTTCATCCAGACTCTTTCTGCTTTGCTCCAAGTCATCTTTTTCTTTCTCCATTTCATGTTTCTGTTCTTCCATCTCTTCTTCATCTTCATTTAGTTGTCTTCTCTCATTCTTCATTGTTTGTATAATGTCATTCACGTTTGTCTGCTGTTTGTCTAGCTCAGATTGTCTCAGATCAAGCAAACTTCTGTCCTCTATGATAATCTCTCTTTCTTTTTCTTGTTCTTGTTTCAGATTCTGAATTTCAGTTTTCAGTTGCTCAAGTTCATCTTGTTTTTGTTTCATTTTTTCTTCTTGATGTTTGATATCATGCGCTTCCCTTGTGATGTTCTCATTCATCTTCTCTAGATCTTCTCTCTCTTTCTGTATCTCTGCCAGTTTGATTTCTCTTTGTTTTTCAAGATCCTCCTTAACTTTAGAAAGTTCACTTCTGGTTTTCTCCAGATCATGTTTTTCTTTCTCAAGCATGTCTCTATCAGATTGAATAGATTTGTTTTTCTCTTCAATATCTTTGTTCATTTCATTCAACACCATGTCTTTTCTGTTTGTCTCCTCAATGAGACTGTTGATTTCTTCTCTGTCTTTCTGGATTTGAGCAGTCATTTCCTCCACTCTCTGTCTTTCATGTTGTGTCTCCAGTTTGATCTTCTCAATCTCATCTGCTTCTCTTTCCATTTCAGTTTTCATCTGCTTCATCACTTCCTTCTCATTCTCAAACACTTCTCTGTCAAGTTTTAGACTCTCTGAATCTCTGTCTAAGCTGATTATTTTATTTTGCAGATCTTCAACATCCTTGATTACTGCAGCTCTCTCACTTTCAATGTTGCTCTTTTCTTTTTCTATTTCACTTTGTTGTTTATGAATCTCAGCTTGAAGTTGCTCAAGTTCATCTTCTCTGAGTCTCATTTTCTCTTTCTCGTTTTCAATATCTTCTGTTTGTCTAGAGATTTTCTCTCTCATTTCCTCAAGATTGCTCTTTTCTCTTTGCAGATCTGCCAGTGTAGACTCGTTTGCAACTTTTATTTCATCCAGCATCTCCTTCTCTGTCTTTGTATCTTCAGCAAGATGAACAAGATCTTCTCTCTCTTTTTTAAGTTCTTCAGTCATCTTTTCCAAATTCTGTCTTTCATTTTGAGTCTCTTCTTTTATCTTTCTGATATCATCAGCTTCTCTTTCCAGCTCATTCTTCATCTCTTCTATCTTGTTCTTCTCTTCTTCAAGCACTTGTTTCTGCAGCTTCATCATCTTCAGGTCTTCATCCAGACTCTTTCTGCTTTGCTCCAAGTCATCTTTTTCTTTCTCCATTTTCTGTTTCTGTTCTTTCATCTCTTCTTTATCTTCATTTAGTTGTCTTCTCTCATTCTTCATTGTTTGTATAATGTCATTCACGTTTGTCTGCTGTTTGTCTAGCTCAGATTGTCTCAGATCAAGCTGACTTCTGTCCTCTATGATAATCTCTCTTTCTTTTTCTTGATCTTGTTTCAGATTCTGAATTTCAGTTTTCAGTTGCTCAAGTTCATCTTGTTTTTGTTTCATTTGTTCTTCTTGATGTTTGATATCATGTATTTCTCTTGTGATGTTCTCATTCATCTTCTCTAGATCTTCTCTCACTTTCTGTATCTCTGTCAGTGTGTTTTGTTTTTGTTTTTCAAGATCCTCCTTAACTTTAGAAAGTTCACTTCTGGTTTTCTCCAGATCATGTTTTTCCTTCTCAAGCATGTCTCTATCAGATTGAATAGCTTTTATTTTCTCTTCAATATCTGTATTCATTCGATTCAACACTATGTCTTTTCTGTTTGTCTCCTCAACAAGACTGTTGATTTCTTCTCTTTCTTTATGGGTTTGAGCAGTCATTTCCTCCACTCTCTGTCTGTCATTTTGTGTCTCTAGTCTGATCTTCTCAATCTCATCTGCTTGTATTTGCAGGTCAGTTTTCATCTGTTTCATTGCTTCCTTCTCATTCTCAAATCCTTCCCTTTCAAGTTTCAAACTCTGTGAATCTCTGTCTATAGTAAGTAGTTTTTGTTGCAGATCTTCCACATCTTTCTTCAGCAGATTTCTGTCATTTTCAAGTAATTCCTTTTCAGTCAATACCTCCTTCATCTGGATCTCAACATCTTCAGTCTTCTTTTTCAACTCTGTCATCATGTTCTGTTTTTCCCTGATCACCGCAGCTCTCTCACTTTCAATGTTGCTCTTTTCTATGTCAATCTCACTTTGTTGTATCTGAACCTCTGTTTGAAGTTTCTTAAGTTCATCTTCTCTGAGTTTTAATTTCTCTTTCTCATTATCAATATCTTCTTTTTGTTTGGACATTTTCTCTCTCATTTCCTCAAGATTGCTCTTTTCTCTTTGCAGATCTGCCATTGAAGACTCGTTTGCAACTTTCATTTCATCCAGCATCTCCTTCTCTGTCTTTGTATCTTCAGCAAGATGAACAAGATCTTCTCTCTCTTTTTTAAGTTCTTCAGTCATCTTTTCCAAACTCTGTCTTTTATTTTGTGTCTCTTCTTTTATCTTTCTGATATCATCAGCTTCTCTTTCCAGCTCATTCTTCATCTCTTCTATCTTGTTCTTCTCTTCTTCAAGCACTTGTTTCTGCAGCTTCATCATCTTCAGGTCTTCATCCAGACTCTTTCTGCTTTGCTCCAAGTCATCGTTTTCTTTCTCCATTTTCTGTTTCTGTTCTTCCATCTCTTCTTCATCTTCATTTAGTTGTCTTCTCTCATTCTTCATCGTTTGTATAATGTCCTTCACGTTTGTCTGCTGTTTGTCTAGCTCAGATTGTCTCAGATCAAGCTGACTTCTGTCCTCTATGATAATCTCTCTTTCTTTTTCTTGTTCTTGTTTCAGATTCTGAATTTCAGTTTTCAGTTGCTCAAGTTCATCTTGTTTTTGTTTCATTTTTTTTACTTGATGTTTGATATCATGCGCTTCCCTTGTGATGTTCTCATTTATCTTCTCTAGATCTTCTCTCTCTTTCTGTATCTCTGCCAGTCTGATTTCACTTTGTTTTTCAAGATCCTCCTTAACTTTAGAAAGTTCACTTCTGGTTTTCTCCAGATCATGTTTTTCTTTCTCAAGCATGTCTCTATCAGATTGAATAGATTTGTTTTTCTCTTCAATATCTTTGTTCATTTCATTCAACACCATGTCTTTTCTGTTTGTCTCCTCAATGAGATTGTTGATTTCTTCTCTGTCTTTCTGGATTTGAGCAGTCATTTCCTCCACTCTCTGTCTGTCATGTTGTGTCTCTAGTTTGATCTTCTCAATCTCATCTGCTTCTCTTTCCAGCTCAGTTTTCATCTGCTTCACCACATCTTTCTCATTCTCAAACACTTCTCTGTCAAGTTTTAGACTCTCTGAATCTCTGTCTAAGCTGATTATTTTATTTTGCAGATCTTCAACATCCTTGATTACTGCAGCTCTCTCACTTTCAATGTTTCTCTTTTCTTTTTCTATTTCACTTTGTTGTTTATGAATCTCAGCTTGAAGTTGCTCAAGTTCATCTTCTCTGAGTCTCATTTTCTCTTTCTCATTTTCAATATCTTCTGTTTGTCTAGAGATTTTCTCTCTCATTTCCTCAAGATTGCTCTTTTCTCTTTGCAGATCTGCCAGTGTAGACTCGTTTGCAACTTTCATTTCATCCAGCATCTCCTTCTCTGTCTTTGTATCTTCAGCAAGATGAACAAGATCTTCTCTCTCTTTTTTAAGTTCTTCAGTCATCTTTTCCAAATTCTGTCTTTCATTTTGTGTCTCTTCTTTTATCTTTCTGATATCATCAGCTTTTGTTTCCAGCTCATTCTTCATCTCTTCTATCTTGTTCTTCTCTTCTTCAAGCACTTGTTTCTGCAGCTTCATCATCTTCAGGTCTTCATCCAGACTCTTTCTGCTTTGCTCCAAGTCATCTTTTTCTTTCTCCATTTTCTGTTTCTGTTCTTCCATCTCTTCTTTATCTTCCTTTAGTTGTCTTCTCTCATTCTTCATTGTTTGTATAATGTCATTCACGTTTGTCTGCTGTTTGTCTAGCTCAGATTGTCTCAGATCAAGCTGACTTCTGTCCTCTATGATAATCTCTCTTTCTTTTTCTTGTTCTTGTTTCAGATTCTGAATTTCAGTTTTCAGTTGCTCAAGTTCATCTTGTTTTTGTTTCATTTGTTCTTCTTGATGTTTGATATCATGTATTTCTCTTGTGATGTTCTCATTCATCTTCTCTAGATCTTCTCTCACTTTCTGTATCTCTGTCAGTGTGTTTTGTTTTTGTTTTTCAAGATCCTCCTTAACTTTAGAAAGTTCACTTTTGGTTTTCTCCAGATCATGTTTTTCCTTCTCAAGCATGTCTCTATCAGATTGAATAGCTTTTATTTTCTCTTCAATATCTGTATTCATTCGATTCAATACTATGTCTTTTCTGTTTGTCTCCTCAACAAGACTGTTGATTTCTTCTCTTTCTTTATGGGTTTGAGCAGTCATTTCCTCCACTCTCTGTCTGTCATTTTGTGTCTCTAGTCTGAACTTCTCAATCTCATCTGCTTGTATTTGCAGGTCAGTTTTCATCTGTTTCATTGCTTCCTTCTCATTCTCAAATCCTTCCCTTTCAAGTTTCAAACTCTGTGAATCTCTGTCTATAGTAAGTAGTTTTTGTTGCAGATCTTCCACATCTTTCTTCAGCAGATTTCTGTCATTTTCAAGTAATTCCTTTTTAGTCAATACCTCCTTCATCTGGATCTCAACATCTTCAGTCTTCTTTTTCAACTCTGTCATCATGTTCTGTTTTTCCCTGATCACCGCAGCTCTCTCACTTTCAATGTGGCTCTTTTCTATGTCAATCTCACTTTGTTGTATCTGAACCTCTGTTTGAAGTTTCTTAAGCTCACCTTCTCTGAGTTTTAATTTCTCTTTCTCATTATCAATATCTTCTTTTTGTTTGGACATTTTCTCTCTCATTTCCTCAAGATTGCTCTTTTCTCTTTGCAGATCTGCCATTGAAGACTCGTTTGCAACTTTCATTTCATCCAGCATCTCCTTCTCTGTCTTTGTATCTTCAGCAAGATGAACAAGATCTTCTCTCTCTTTTTTAAGTTCTTCAGTCATCTTTTCCAAACTCTGTTTTTCTTTTTGAGTCTCTTCTTTTATCTTTCTGATATCATCAGCTTCTCTTTCCAGCTCATTCTTCATCTCTTCTATCTTGTTCTTCTCTTCTTCAAGCACTTGTTTCTGCAGCTTCATCATCTTCAGGTCTTCATCCAGACTCTTTCTGCTTTGCTCCAAGTCATCGTTTTCTTTCTCCATTTCATGTTTCTGTACTTCCATCTCTTCTTCATCTTCATTTAGTTGTCTTCTCTCATTCTTCATTGTTTGTATAATGTCATTCACGTTTGTCTGCTGTTTGTCTAGCTCAGATTGTCTCAGATCAAGCTGACTTCTGTCCTCTATGATAATCTCTCTTTCTTTTTCTTGTTCTTGTTTCAGATTCTGAATTTCCGTTTTCAGTTGCTCAAGTTCATCTTGTTTTTGTGTCATTTTTTCTTCTTGATGTTTGATATCATGCGCTTCCCTTGTGATGTTCTCGTTCATCTTCTCTAGATCTTCTCTCTCTTTCTGTATCTCTGCCAGTTTGATTTCTCTTTGTTTTTCAAAATCTTCTTTGATTCTTGCAAGTTCACTTCTGGTTTTCTCCAGATCATGTTTTTCTTTCTCAAGCATGTCTCTATCAGATTGAATAGATTTGTTTTTCTCTTCAATATCTTTGTTCATTTCATTCAACACCATGTCTTTTTTGTTTGTCTCCTCAATGAGATTGTTGATTTCTTCTCTGTCTTTCTGGATTTGAGCAGTCATTTCCTCCACTCTCTGTCTGTCATGTTGTGTCTCTAGTTTGATCTTCTCAATCTCATCTGCTTCTCTTTCCAGCTCAGTTTTCATCTGCTTCATCACTTCCTTCTCATTCTCAAACACTTCTCTGTCAAGTTTTAGACTCTCTGAATCTCTGTCTAAGCTGATTATTTTATTTTGCAGATCTTCAACATCCTTGATTACTGCAGCTCTCTCACTTTCAATGTTTCTCTTTTCCTTTTCTATTTCACTTTGTTGTTTATGAATCTCAGCTTGAAGTTGCTCAAGTTCATCTTCTCTGAGTCTCATTTTCTCTTTCTCGTTTTCAATATCTTCTGTTTGTCTAGAGATTTTCTCTCTCATTTCCTCAAGATTGCTCTTTTCTCTTTGCAGATCTTCCATTGAAGACTCGTTTGCAACTTTCATTTCATCCAGCATCTCCTTCTCTGTCTTTGTATCTTCAGCAAGATGAACAAGATCTTCTCTCTCTTTTTTAAGTTCTTCAGTCATCTTTTCCAAATTCTGTCTTTCATTTTGTGTCTCTTCTTTTATCTTTCTGATATCATCAGCTTTTGTTTCCAGCTCATTCTTCATCTCTTCTGTCTTGTTCTTCTCTTCTTCAAGCACTTGTTTCTGCAGCTTCATCATCTTCAGGTCTTCATCCAGACTCTTTCTGCTTTGCTCCAAGTCATCTTTTTCTTTCTCCATTTTCTGTTTCTGTTCTTCCATCTCTTCTTTATCTTCATTTAGTTGTCTTCTCTCATTCTTCATTGTTTGTATAATGTCATTCACGTTTGTCTGCTGTTTGTCTAGCTCAGATTGTCTCAGATCAAGCTGACTTCTGTCCTCTATGATAATCTCTCTTTCTTTTTCTTGTTCTTGTTTCAGATTCTGAATTTCAGATTTCAGTTGCTCAAGTTCATCTTGTTTTTGTTTCATTTGTTCTTCTTGATGTTTGATATCATGCATTTCTCTTGTGATGTTCTCATTCATCTTCTTTAAGTCTTCTCTTTCTTTCTGGATTTGAGCAGTCATTTCCTTCACTCTCTGTCTTTCATGTTGTGCCTCCAGTTTGATCTTCTCAATTTCATCTGCTTGTCTTTGCAGATCAGTTTTCATCCGTTGTATCGCTTCCTTCTCATTCTCAAACAATTTTCTATCTTGTTTCAGACTTTCTGAGTCTTTTTCTATAATCAATAGTTTCTGTCGTAGATTTTCCACATCTCTCTTTAGCAGTTTTCTTTCACTCTCCAGTAATTCCTTTTCAGTCAATACCTCGTTCATCTGGATCTCAAGATCTTCAGACTGCTTTGTCAGCTCAGTCATCATGTCCTGGTTTTTCATGGTCATTGCTGCTCTTTCATTTTCAATTATGCTCTTTTTGTTTTCCATTTCAGTTTGTTGTCTGTAAATATCTGCTTGCATTTGCTGTAGTTCATCTTCTCTGAGTGTCATTTTCTTTTTCTCATTGTCGATAATTTCAGTTTGTTTGAACATGCTTTCTCTCATTTGCTCAAGATTGTGTTTCTCTTTTTGTATATCTGCTAATGCAGACTCGTGTAACACTTTCATTTCATCCTCCTTTCTCTTTGTATCTTCAGCAAGATGAGCAAGATCCTCTTTTTCTTTTTGAAGATTTTCTGCCATCTTTTCCAAACTCTGTTGTTCATTTCTTGTCTCTTCTTTTAGCTTTCTGATATCATCAGCTTCTCTTTGCAGCTCAAATGTCATCTGTTTTAACTTGTTTATCTCTTCTTGAATTGCTTGTTTTTGATATTTAAGCTCTTTCTTCTCTCCCTCTAAAGCTGTTCTCTTTTGGTTCAATTCATTCTCGTGTGTCTTCAACATTTGGGTTCTTTCTTCAATTAATCCCCTTTCATCATTCAGTTCAATATCCATTTGATGTTTTTGAGCTATCAGTTCAGACTTCTCGGTCTCGAGATTTTCCCTTTCATTAGTTGCACACTCCATCATTTGATTGACTTCTCTCTGCAGTTGGTCTATTTCAGCTTTCTGTCCTTCAAGTCTGTATTTTTCATTCATGAACGCTTTTCTATTGGCTTCTATTTCATCTTGCTGTCTGTAAATCAAAGCTTGGCGTTGTTCAAGTTCAACCTCTCTCTGTCTCAGTTGTTCGCTTATATTCACAATGTCATCCTGTTGCTCTGAAATACTCTGTCTCAGCAGAAGAAGCATGTCTCTTTCTGCCTGTATTTCTGCCTGTTTGATCTTGTTTTTGTCTCTCTCTTCAAAAAGCTGGTTTTCCAGATCCTCCTTGGCTCCCGCTATATCTGTCACAGTTTTCTTCAGCTCCATCAGAACGCTTTCCTGCATCTGTTTATTAGACTCATTTGCCTTCCTTTGCATTTCTGTTTCTATCTGCATGTTCTCTAGAGCCAATTGTTTCCTCACAAGTTCCTCAGCAAGACTGTCCACTTTTTCCCTGTCTTTCTTAAGTTTTGTTGTTGCTTCTTCAAGCTTCTGTCTTTCATTTTGTAATTCTAGTTTTGTCTTTTCAGATTCTTTTTTTAGCTCCGCTTTTATTTGCCCAATCTTGTCTCTCTCATCTTCAAACATTTGTTTCTGGAGTTCATTGTTCTCCAGCTCTTTAGCCACATTAAGTCTTGTTTGTTCCAGTTCATCCATTTCTTGCTTTATCTTTGTCCTACTCTTGTCAATTCCTTCCCTTTCACTTTGCTCTTTCAGTTCTTCTCTCAAACTCATGTCTGCTCTTTCCTTCTCAATATGATCCCTCTCTTTTTCTAGATCATCTTTCTGTTTTGATAAGTTCATTTTCAACTGCTCAAGACTCTCCCTTTCTTTCTGTATCTCCACCAGTTGTATTTCATGTTGTCTAGACTGAGATTCAAGTTGTTTTTTAAGATCTGCCATCTCTGTCTTAGTTTTCTCCAGGTCAAACCTTTCTTTTTCAAGAGTGTCTCTATCAGATTCAAGCCTTTGTTTTTGTGCTGTTAGATTTGCTTCCTCATCTCTGAGTCTGTCAGTTGATGTCTCTATATCTTTCTTTTCATTTTGAAGTTTGATTACCATTTCTTCATTATACCATCTATCGTTGTCTATGTCTCGCCTTTGTTTTTCAGTATCTTCAGCTTCTTTTTTTAGCTCAGCTTTTATTTGCTCAATCTTGTCTCTCTCATCTTCAAACATTTGTTTCTGGAGTTCATTGTTCTCCAGCTCTTTAGCCACATTAAGTCTTGTTTGTTCCAGTTCATCCATTTCTTGCTTTATCCTTGTCCTACTCTTGTCAATTCCTTCCCTTTCACTTTGCTCTTTCAGTTCTTCTCTCAAACTCATGTCTGCTCTTTCCTTCTCAATATGATCCCTCTCTTTTTCTAGATCATCTTTCTGTTTTGATAAGTTCATTTTCAACTGCTCAAGACTCTCCCTTTCTTTCTGTGTCTCCACCAGTTGTATTTCTTGTTGTCTAGTCTGAGATTCAAGTTGTTTTTTAAGATCTTCCATCTCGGTCTTAGTTTTCTCCAGGTCAAACCTTTCTTTTTCAAGAGTGTCTCTATCAGATTCAAGCCTTTGTTTTTGTGCTGTTAGATTTGCTTCCTCATCTCTGAGTCTGTCAGTTGATGTCTCTATATCTTTCTTTTCATTTTGAAGTTTGATTACCATTTCTTCATTATTCCATCTATCGTTGTCTATGTCTCGCCTTTGTTTTTCAGTATCTTCAGCTTCTCTTTTTAGCTCCGCTTTTATTTGCTCAATCTTGTCTCTCTCATCCTCAATCATTTGTTTCTGGAGTTCATTGTTCTCCAGCTCTTTAGCCACATTACGTCTGGTTTGTTCCAGTTCATCCATTTCTTGCTTTATCCTTATCCTGGTGTTGTCAATTCCTTCCCTTTCACTCTGCTCTTTAAGTTCCTCTCTTAAATTGATATTAGCTCTTTCCTTCTCAATATGATCCCTCTCTTTTTCTAGATCAGCTTTCTGTTTTGATAAATTCATTTTCAACTGCTCAAGGCTCTCCCTTTCTTTCTGTATCTCCACCAGTTGTATTTCTTGTTGTCTAGACTGAGATTCAAGTTGTTTTTTAAGATCTTCCATCTCTGTCTTAGTTTTCTCCAGGTCAAACCTTTCTTTTTCAAGAGTGTCTCTATCAGATTCAAGCCTTTGTTTTTGTGATGTTAGATTTGCTTCCTCATCTCTGAGTCTGTCAGTTGCTGTCTCTATATCTTTCTTTTCATTTTGAAGTTTGATTACCATTTCTTCATTATTCAGTCTATCGTTTTCTATGTCTTGTCTTTGTTTTTCAGTGTCTTCAGTTTGTTTTTGGAGTTCAGCTTTCATTTTATCCAACTTCTGCATTTCTTTACCAATTGTTTCTTTCTGATCATTTAAAGCCTCAAACTCTTCAGCTAAGATGGTTCTCCTTTCTTTAATATTCTCTAGATCTCTGTTCAGAATTTCTCTGCTGTTTTCAACATGATCTTTTTCTCTGAGAACTTCTTGTTTTATCAAATCTACATTTGCATTTTCCCTCTTCACTTCGTTTTGCATCTCATTCACTCTTAGCTTTTCTTTTCTTATATCAGCCTCTTCCTTTTCTAGTCTGTCCATCACATTCTCTAATTCTCTTTTTTGCTTTTCCATTTCAGCCTGTCTTTCATTAAGTTCATTCTGTTTCAAATTCAGTTGTGACATACGCATGTTCTGTTTATCTTCTTGGAGTTTTAAAGTGTCTTTCTCTTTTTTAACATAATTTTCCTCATGTGAGATCTTCAATTTCATTTGCTCAAGAGCATTTCTCTGTCTCTCTACCTCTGATAGATCAGCATTTATTTTTTTTCTCATTTCATCAAGCTCAGTTTTGCTTTTCTCCACTTCTGGCTTTTGCATTTCTAACATATATGTTTCAGTGTCACTGACTGGCTTTTGTATTTTTAGCTCTTTCTTTATTCTCTCAATATTTTCCGCTTCTGTCTGCAGCTCATTTCTCATTTGCTGTATCTCCTTCTCAAACAATTGCCTCTGGAACTGCAAGTCTTCATATTCTTTATCCAGTTTTCCTTTATGTTTTTTCATTGCTTCTTTCTCAATTTCCAACGATTTCATGCGGCTTTCAAATAATGCATTTTGCTCGCTTACATGTTTCTTTTGTAGCTCCACATTTTTATATTCTTCTCTCAAACTTTCTATTTCTTGTCTTTGTTTCTCCAAAGCTGTTCTTTCAGTCTTTACATATTCTGTTTTTTTCCATTGTTGATCTTTATCAGCTTGCATCTGCTCAACTTGCATCTTTTCCATCCTTAATCTGTTCTGCAACTCATCTATTTGTTTCTGTTTATATTCAACCTCATTCTCTCTCAGCCTTAAATGTTCTTTTTCAATTTCCAAAACGCTCTTTTCTTTTGAGACGTTTTCACTCAGCTGCTCTAGATTGTCTCTTTCTTTTTGTATCTCTGCTTGTATAATGTTATTCTTTTCTTTTTGTCGAGCAAATTCATCTTCAACATCTCCAAGCTTTGATTTTTCCTGTTCAAGCTCAGCTCTTTCAGACTCAACCTCCCGTCTCTCTTTGTCAACCTCCATTTGCATCTCATCAAGAGCTTTTGACCTCTTTTCAATCTCTTCAACTAGTCTATCCATGTATTGCCTTTCTTTTTGAATTTGAACGTCCATGTCTTTTACATTTTGTATGTCATTTTGAACAGCCTGCCTTTGATTTTCAATGACAGCTGCTTCTTTTTGCAGATCAGCCTTGAGTACCTCAAATGTTTTTTCCTGCTTTTCTATATCAACTCTTATTTTGTCCACGTCCTCCTTTTTCCTTTTTGTCTCTTCCGCAATATTCATAATCTGATCTCTCTCTTTCTGAAGTTCAACCGCAGTGTCCTCTAGTTTCTGTCTTTCAGCTAGAGTATCTGTTCTTAGCTTTTCAGTATCTTCAGCTACTCTTTGTAGCACAGATTCCAGCTTGTCTTTCTCTTTTGCAATACTTTGTCTTTGCAGTTGTATCTCTTCTTTCTCTCTCTCCAAATTGATTTTCGTTTGCTCCAGATCTTGTATATCTCTCGTTAGAGTTATTCTGCAGTCTTCAAGAAGTCGCTTCTCATTTAGTACTTCTTTTTTCACAAGCTCCACAGTTTCTAGCTCTCTGTTTAATAGATGTGTCATGTCGCTCTCCATCTGCTGCTTCTGTTCAATTATAGCCACCCTTTCTCTGTCAAGATTGTCTTTTTCATTTTGTGTGAACTGCATCATGTCACCAACCTGTTTTAGCTGTCCTGCAATTTCATCTTGGCTCTTCTTAAGTTCACCTTTTTCCATGAAAACTGCATTCTGGATATCCTGCATTTCTTTGCGCTGTCTGTTAAGATCACTATGCATTTGCTGCAGGTCATATTCTCTTATTTTAATCTTAGCCTTCTCGTTCTCAATGTCATCTTTCTGTTGTGAATTGAGTTCACTTATCTTTTCAAGAACATCGCTCTTTGTTTTGATCTGGTTCAGTGTACGCTCATTCAATTCTCTCAAGTTTTCTAGATCTCTCTTTTCTCTCGATATTTCTGCTTGTATTTGTTGCATGTCATGCTTTTTCTTTTCAAGTTCTTCCCATTCTTGTTTTAGCTTCTCTGCCCATTTTTCTATATTCTGTCTTTCTTCATGCATGCTATGTTTTGATCTCTCAATATAGCCAGATTCTCTCTGCAGCTCATATTTCATGTTCTCTAATGCTCTCTTTTCCTCCTCCATCATTTTCCGCTGAGCTTCCATGTTCTCAAGTTCTTTAGCTAAAGTGAATTTTAGCTCAGCCTCCATGGTTTGCTTTTCTTTTTCTACATCCTGTCGAATACGATTCAGGACATCTCTAGCTTTTTCTAATTCTATTCTTACCATCTCTTCTTTTTGCCTGCTTTCTGCAATTTCAGTCTGCAGGTCAACCCATCCTTTCTGTACTTCTAACTTCGTCCTTTCCATCTCATCTTTTGTTTGTTCCAGCTCTTGCTTTTGCAGCTCCAATTGTAACTCCATGTCTGATGTGGTTTGCGTTGCTGTTTGTAGTGTAGCTTCTCTGAGAGAAAGCTCATCCCTGCTCAGTTCTATTTCTGCCATCTGTCTTTCCATTGTACATTTTTGTGCAAGCAATTCTTGTTTGAAATATTCTAGAAATTGTCTTTCCTTGTCAATCTCCTCTATGGACAGTGCCATATCATATTCACCAGTATCTTCCATCAAATCAGTTTGGACTTGAGCATCAACTTGTTTAATCTCCAACAATTTTTTGGATTCCAGTTCTCTTTTCTCACTTTGTAGATGTAGTTCCATGATGTCCAATTGTTGTTTTCTTTGATTCAGTTGCTGGTTCTCATTCCTTATTGCATCCAAACCTCTTAGGTTCTCTTCTTTCTCAGTCTGCAGAAGCTTTTCCCAGTTTTGTAGTCTCACTCGTTTCGTTTCCATTTCTTTCTCCTCCTCTTGCAGTTTGGTCATTCTTTCTTCAACTTCATTCTTTACTGCTTTTACATCTTCATTTATCTTCTTTAGTTCTTGTTTCTCTTTTAAAATTATTTCTTTATATTGCTCCAGTTCTTGTCTTTCTTTCTGTATACTTGCACTGAGTTCAAGGTCACTTGCTATATAACTTTTAATGGCTCCTGGTTCTTCTGTTTTGGCATACTCTGAGCTTTTGGTGGCAACGATGGCTGGTGGAACCTGAAATAAATGTTGCTCGTTTGCATTTGCATCTTGTTTCAATATTATGTAGATAAACAATAAGTTGTTTTCAAATGACGTCATTGATGACGCGTGAGACTCAGATGGAGGGCAGGAAGTGATTTTTCTACATAGGAATCACTATCAAAAGACAAAAATGTTTATGTTTTTTGTTGTTTATGACTGTTTAAATCGGCCAAAATGATAAATGTAAAACAGCTTTTATAGGCTTTCAAAAGTTTTTGCTCATAAAGGGGGAAAAGTTTAAGAAATTGGCTTAAAAACGAAAGAAAAGGCGGCATGTTATAAACATTCATTCAATATATTCAGGTGTACAGACTTTTTTTGAACGTGATAATTCGTTTGACAGCACTGATTATTATTATATACATGCCTAGCTATGTGTATTATATCTAATGTGTTATATAAAAATCAGATATAAACACCACCACACTTATACAAAGTCCAGAAGAACATAAATAACGTGCCCTGCCTTGCAATTGTTGCAATGAAATCTCCATCTTGTTTTGCAATAATCCATGTCTTTACTACTGTACAACCGTAACGTTAACATCTAGATGTGCAGCAGCACTGAATGTTTGATGGTAAGTTCATCGACCATTCATTCATTTATTCATTTTCTTGTCGGCTTTGTCCCTTGCGGGGTCGCCACAGTGGAATGAACCACCAACTTATCCAGCACGATTTTACGCAGCAGATGCCCTTCCAGCCGCAACCCATCTCTGGGAATTTCCACACACACACATTCACACTCATACACTACGGACAATTTAGCTTACCCAATTCACCTGTACTGCATGTCTTTGGACTGTGGGGGAAACCGGAGCACCCGGAGGAAACCCACGCGAACGCAGGGAGAACATGCAAACTCCACACAGAAACGCCAACTGACCCAGCCCAGCCGAGGTTCGAACCTGCGACCCAGCGACGTTCTTGCTGTGAGGCAACAGCACTACCTACTACGCCACTGCGTTGCCGTTCACGACCAAACAAAAAAAAATGCTACCGTTGCGAGCTCTAGATGGTTATTATTGAGGAGCCCTGTTTACCATCCACTAAAAATATATAATAATGATTATAATAATAATGTAGACTATGCATCCATGCTTTTATGTGCTTTCATCATTTTTTTTTCGTGTATACTGTATGTCTGGAAGATAAATGGAAAAAACTATAGTAATTTATAATATGTTTTTGAACCACACTAAAGTAAAGTGTATAATGTCTAGTGCAGCTCTTTGTTAATAAATGCTACAGAATACTGTAGCATAGTAAACTGATAAACTGTAATAAATACTGTAATGTACTACAGTTGTTTTGTACCATAACCATATAATTACTACGACAGTTTAATTCAAGTATGCTTCAAAACACTATTAGCCTACTATAATATTTGTTTCATGTAACAGCTTACAGTAGGTGCCTACTGCCTCGATGGCAGGCAAATATATTTTAGTTAAGTAGAAAACTCTGCCCTCTTCATAATATAAGGATCTTGCCCAACATATGTGGTTATTTTCTATTTATATCTCCTTTAGGAATGGTAGGGCATCACGGTGGCGCAGTGGGTAGCACGATCGCCTCATAACAAAAAGGTCGTTGGTTCAAGCCTCGGCTGGGTCAGTTGGCATTTTTGTGTGGAGTTTACATGTTCTCCCCGTGTTGGTGTGGGTTTCCATAGGGTGCTCCGGTTTCCCCCACAAGTCCAAAGACATACGCTATAGGTGTATTGGGTAAGCTAAATTAGCCGTAGTGTATGTGTGTGAATGAGTGTTTCCCAGTGATGGGTTGCAACTGAAAGGGCATCCGCTGCGTAAAACATATGCAGGATAAGTTGGCGGTTCATTCTGCTGTGGTGACCCCCGATTTATAAAGGGACTAAGCCAAAAAGAGAATGAATGAATGAATGAAATATGGTATAAATCGCAAGAATACAGACTTTCCCCTATGTTTCCCATTCAGTTTTTTACTTCCTGCCCTCCATCTGAATTTCGCACATCACCAGAACCACATGATTGAAAACAACCTATATACTGAACAAAGTTTATGTAAAATAACTTTTTTTTTAAATGTCCCTTGTGTTTTGTAGATTTGTTTTAATGTCAGCATGGCTTCAAAATTTGTTGCATTACAGATATTAACACATCATGTTTACTTAAAGAGTCTAGTTGTTGCTGACAGTATTGATAATAAAAATAATATTTGAAAGATTCTGTCAAATGATGAATCGTGACTTACCTTTTCTTGAGCGATGACTTCTTTCTGTATTTTTATGTCTTCTTTTGCCTGTTCTATGTCCCTCAAAGCATTTTTCACATCTTCTCTCATCTGCTCCACCCTATCGTTCTCTTTAATGACCTCCTCCAGTCTCTCCTCCAGCTCTTCTCTTTGGCGCTGCACCATTTTCCTCATGAGTTCTAGTTCATCTTGTTCTCTCATGATCTTTTCCTCTCTGTATTCAATCTCTCTTCTCCTTCGTTGAACTTCGATCTTCAACAGCCTAATCTCATCCCTGTCTCTCTTCATCATTTCCTTGTTCTGTTCCACCTCACCCTTAAGACCTCGCAGCATTTCTCGGATATGTTCTATCTCCAGGATGAGCCTCTGCATCTCAGCGTTCATCTCCTCTTGGTCTGCTGTCCCCATTTGACTTCCTGCCATTCGATTTTCAAACTGGAATTTTGTTTTGTGCACCATTTCTCTCGTCGCCTCGATCTGCTGAATAAGGTTGATGATTGTGAGATTCATCTGCTCTTTCTCCTCTTCCAAATCTCTCTCCTCCACCCTAAGTTCAAATTGTTCCCTCGCTCTTTGGATTTCAGCTTTAACTTGCTCCATTTCATATCTCTGCCTCTCTGTCTCCACTCTTTTAAATTCCATATCATCTTTTGCCCTTTGTATCTCCATCTTCAGTCGTTCCATTTCTTCCTTCTTCCTCATGGTCAATTTCATCCTTTGGTCAAGTTCTTTCTTCTTCCCTTCCATTTCTCTCTTCATGAGCTCCATTTCTCCAATCTCTCGTTTGGTTTTCTGCATCCTTTCCTCCAGCTCTTCTCTTTGTTTTTGTATTTCGTCTTTGACTTGTTGCATTTTCTCCATCTCTGCTTTTGCTAGCTCCATTTTCCTTTCAACATCCTCTTTTTGTTTTAATATTTCAGTCCTCATCACTTCCATCTGATGTCTCTCGCTCTTTGCTGCCATCATTTGGCTCTCAATATCTTCTTTCTGTCTCTGGAGGTCTGCTTTCATCATTTCAAGTTTAGTCATTTCCAACCTTGCATGTTCCATCTTCATGTCAATGTTCTCCTTCTGCTTTGTTAACTCCACCTTCATGTCTTCAATCTCACCCATTTCTATCTTCATAGCTTCCATCTTCCTTATCATCTCCACTTTTTCCTGGTTTATCTTCTCACGTTCCTCCTGATCACCCTTTTCAGCCTCATCCCACAACCTCTCTATTTCTGCTCTCACACGGTTAATCTCCTCCTTGACCTCTTCGTAAGTGTCCTTACCTCTTAGGGCTTCTACACGTATCTTCTCCAGGTCTTCTCTCTCATTCTCCATGTCCTTTTTCATGAGTCTTAAAGCTTCCTCGCGTTGTTTTGTCTCCTCTAACCTTCTATTCACATCCTCTCTTTGTTCCTGAATCTCAATGATAAGAAGTTCTGCTTTCTCTCTATCTTGCCTCGCTAACTCTCTGCCTCTGTTCATGGTTTCTGTGTCTATAACTAGCTGAGTTTTGGTCTTCTCAAGTTCTTCTTTTTGTCTCTGCGCCTGAGCACTCTGTTCTACATCAAATCTCATCATCTCATATCTTCGTTGTTCTAGATCTTTCTTCTCATTCTCAACCTGAAATCTTATCTGTTCTAGCTCCTTTCTCTCATTGTCCATCTCAGATAAACATTTGTCTTGATCTTCTTTGTTCTTCAGCAAATCTGTTTTGATTTGCTCAACAAACACTCTCTCTTGCTGTGTGTCCTCCAACATTTTCTGCAGACTTTCCTTTTCAAAATACCTCATCTTTTCTAGCTCCTGTCTTGCTCTTTGTATCTCTTTATTTATTTGTTCTAATTCTTCTGCTTTCTTCTGTATTTCATCTCTTTGCTCCAGAGCCTCTGTTATCATTCCATACCGTCTCTTTTCGGACTCTTCCATTTGCTTTTTTAAGAGCATCTCAGCCTCATGGACTGCTAGTTTGGCAAGGTTTGCCTCCTCTTTTTCGTTATTCGCCACTCTAAACCAGTCCTCCATTTCTGCATATTGTCTTTGTAGCTCACTCCTCATTCTGTTGATTTCATCTGCTTCTTCTTTAACCTTTTCTCTGCTGTTGATAATTTCTCCTCGCTCAATGTCCAACTGTTCAATCACCATTGTCAGCTGTTCTTCCTTTGCTTTAGCTTCATTCATCTGCATGATAACGGCATGTTTGTCTTTCTCCATCTCACCCTTCAGTTTGTCAAGGCTTTCCTTCCACAGCATAAGCTCCATCTTGCTCTCCTCAATGTTTTTCTGCGATCTCTCTGTCTCCTCTCTTAGTTTTTCCAGTCGTTCCAGCTCATGCTGTGTTTTCGCCCTGAGTTCGACTTCCTCTGTCTCCGTTTCACGCCACCTGCTCTCCATTTCTTCCTTGACCCTGAGGATCTCATTTCTAAGGAACTCAGCCTGTTCGATTTCTCTGCTCACCAAATCTCTCTTTCTTTCCAGATCCTCTCGCTCTTCCTCCAACTCAACCTTTGCCTCTTCCATTTGTTCTTTGGATTTTTGGATCTCCTCAACCTTCTTCTCAATGTCCTCGATTTGCCCTTGAATTTCAGCTTTCATTTTTTCCATTTTCTCATATTCTCTAATTGTGACATCCTGACTGTTTTCAATCTCCTCCTTGGCTCTTAATGTTTCATGTTTAATTCTCTCTATCTCCTGTCTCTCCCTCAGCATTTCTTCCTGTCTTCGATTCAAGCGTTCTTTTTCAGCCTTGATCTCTGCATTGACTAGTTCTGTTGTTTCTCTTTCTTGTCTGGCTTCTTCTCTTATCCTAACGCTTTCTTCTTTCTCTTTCAGTATTTTGGCTTTCTCCATATCATTGACTCTTTGCATCTCTGCTCTTATACTCTCCAACTCATCTCTCTCTCTCTGCAGTCGAGCTCTGTGCTCCAGCTCCTCTGTCACAATCTCATACCTCTTCCTCTCTGCTTCTTCTTTAGCTTTCCGTGTATCATCCTTCTGTTTTTCTAAGACATCCTTGTCTCTCTGAATATCTGTCTTAATATGTTTGAGCCTCTCAGTTTCTCTTTTTATTTCATCAACTCTGCCCTCCATAGAAATCATGTGGCTTTGTATGTCCACTTTGGCCTGTTCAATCTTTTCCCATTCCTTTTTGACCAGCTCTCCGTTCATCACCAGCTCCTCTCGACCTCTCTCAATTTCATGTTTCATCTCCTCCAGATCCTTTTCTTTTCTTAAAACGTCTTGCCATTTATTTTCAATGAGGTTGTTTTCTTTAAGTGCCTGAGCTCTCAGCTGGTTTATTCTTGCATGCTCTTGTTTTGAAAACTCTCGGTTTCTTTCGACCTCTTCTCTCACTCTTTGGATCTCATCTTGAAGGTATTTCAGCTGCTCTTTCTCTCTTTGGATTACTGCTCTTTGTTCCAGTCCTTCTTTCTCTGCTTCATGCCACCTTTGCTCCATTTCCATTTTCACTTGCTGGAGGTCAAGTTTAATCTGCTCAAATTGATCTCTTTGCCTCTTGATGTCATCCTTCTTCTTCTCCAACTCATTTTTCTCATCCTCTATTTCAGCTTTCATCTGTTCCATCAGATCCTTTGCTTTCTGTGTTTCTCCAATCTTCATCTCAATCTCATTAATCTGAACTTGTATGGCGCTTTTCATTTGTTCCATTCGTTCCATCTCATGCTTTGTGCTTTCGCGGTTGCTCTCCAGCTCCTCCTTCTGTCTCAAAGTTTCATATCTGATCATCTCCAGGTTTTGTCGCTCCATCATTATTTCATCACGCTTTTGATCTAGGCAGCTTTGCTCTGTTTGGAGGTCAGACCTTATTTGCTCAACCCTCTCCCTCTCTCTGTTTACCTCTTCTTTATTCCGATCCATCCTTTCACGGATGTGATCTATCTCGGCTTTCATGTGAGTGATGGTTCTCTCCAGTTGCCCTTTCTCTGTGGTCATTCTAGTTATTTCATCTTGCTGTCTCTGAATCCTCTGCCTCATGTTGTCTATCTCAGTCCTTTCTTGCTTGGTTCCTTCCCATAGTTTCTCGATCTGCTCAATAGCACGCATCGTCTCAAATCTACGCCTTTTTAGCGAATCTTTTCTCTTCTGGATGTCACTTGAAAGCCCACTCTTGTCATCTAGTCTTCTTTTTTCTCTGGGAGAACTGGGTGGACTTCCTGTCTCTGTTTGTGTGTGTTTAGTGTTACGTTGCCTCCACTCTGTAAAAGATTTACACAAATATATTATTATATACAACACTGCATTGCTATTTTTGTATTATTTTAAGGTGTACTAATTAGTGGGGGTGGGAATCACAGGTTAACTCACGATGCAATATTATCATGATATTTTGTCTCTGGTATTGATATATCACAAGGAAACTATCCACAATATATCACGATATTTGTAAATGAATGAGAAATAAATGCATCAAAAGGTTATAAGATGCATTTCTTTTATTAACAGCACATTTTTTCTTTTATTGCATCTTTTTATTAACATTTTAACTTTCACAAAACACATTGAAACAAACCAACAGACAATTTTAACAATGCAAAGCTAAAGAAAAAATTAATAAATTAATAAACAGAATACGTACATACATGCATAATAATATTATAATGAATAAATAATAGCATTATAGCAGTAATAATAATAATAAGTAAATAAATAATCAAACAAAATAAAAAAATACAAATAAATAAATAAAAAACATATAAAGATAAAAATAAAAAAAGAAATAAAATACATAAATTCAATTATGACATACCATAACTCAAAATGCAGCTTATAGAAACATCAATAGGGTCTAAGTAAGAAGTCCAGACTTGATGAAAAGCCTCAGTGGACATATGAATGACACAGGTAAGGAATTCTAAGGGAATCATTTCCCTAATAATATTGTGCCACCCTTTCAAGGATGAGGGTTTGTCACTGACCCAGTTTATCAATATATTTTTCCTGGCAGTGAAGGCTAAAATGTCAAATAAACGATTAGTGAATTTGTCAGGCAAATGTCCAACCGGGAGACCTAACATGAAAGACAATGGATCCAACTGTAGCTGAAGTCCAAACATACAGCTCATAAAAGTAACTACTTTTGCCAAATAAGCTTTAATAGGACAATTCCATAATAAATGGGTGTAGTCTCCCACTTCCACCTTACATTTAACACAAAGTGGTAAACTGCTTGAGTTAAACTTGCTTCTGAGAGGTTGTGTGATGTGTAATCTATGAATAATTCTAAGTTTATTAGATTTGGCCCTGTTACAGACAGAGATCTTTTTAGCATGAGTCCAGATTAGATCCCATTCCTCATCTGTAATGGTCAGCTGAAGCTCCCCCTCCCACATTCTTATAAGTTCCTGAGTATTCACCTCTACACAGTGGCGTAGCGGACGTGCCCGCAGGGCACGCACCGCGGGGGGGCCCCGCGTGATAAGGGGCCCCGCGAGATATTTTTGTGTCAAAACCATAGACTGTAAAAGATGGTCAAAACGTCCCGGATATCAGCCATTGGCGGCAAACTGCGGAGAAATGACTGGAGCTTCTTTCGCGCGCTCTAGGTGTCGCGCGCATTCGCTCTCACGTGCACTCCTTCTCTTTGCCTTCACGCGCGCTCCCTCTGTGCGCAATAGTTCCCCGCATTCAGAAGTTCACCCCCAAATTAACACGGGTAATAAAAAGATTCAACTTCAGTCATGTTCATGTTGTGAAACAAAATGTCCACTGTTGATTATATTAGACTTTTTAAACCTTTTAATAGAGGAAGTCATCGGCTCTGCAGAGTCTGCATATTATTAATCAGAAGCTGAGTGTATATAGTTTTACGTTAGGAAATGCAGTCTTGAATTTACAGTCGGCAAGTATCGGAGAACAGATGCAACACATTGATCAAATTTAGTTTTCAGTCACGTTGAAAGTAATATTCTACTCGTTTAGTTTTGCTTTCATTCATTTAGATGTCAGTACTGACATACGAGTCTTCAACACATGATTTTTTACAACACGTTTTTTTAAACTTATTAGTTTAACTAACTAATTTCTAATAACTACCTTTTTTTTATCTTTCCCATGGTGACAGTCAGTGCATAATATTTTACTAGTTATTTTGCAAGATAGTTGTATTCAGATTAAAGTGTAATTTAAAGACTTCACTAGGTTATGTTAACTAGGACAGCTAAAATAATTAGTCAAGTTATAGTATAACTGTTGTTGTGTAGACAATCAAAAATATACAGTAAATATTTCTTAAGGAGGCTAATAATACTGACAAAAAAAGTCATTCTGGTCTAGAACCGCCATTGTTGGCGCCATTGCTTGTAACACTACCCACCCCCCCCCCCCCCCCCCCCCCCCCCCCCCCCCCCCCGATCTTCACCAGGGGGCCCCGTCAATATTCCCTGCAGGGGGGCCCCCGCATTTTGCGCTACGCCACTGCCTCTACATATGTACAAAGAGCATTATAAAAGTATGTGATCTGCTTGCAGGAAGGGGGATTCAACTAAATCTTCTCTATGAATGACATGGAAGGATTAGTAATAAGTGTATGTTTTTTTTATGTCAAACAAGTTTAAAGATGCTGATGTGCAGTACGTTTATGACTGAAAGGGCACATCTCTAAATTAGTCATAGCAGCAAAATCTCAATTTTGTGGAATATACATTTAGGAAAATACTGTCTAAACAGCTATTTATTGCTTTCTAGTTTTCTGTAAACTTAAGACACTTCTTACAACTAGGCCAACTTATTTGATGTATTTGAAGCTTAGCCCTGGTTTATTTTTAATCATGCAAAATTATGCATTCCCAGTAGGCTCATTCATTCATTCATTTTCTTTTCGGCTTAGACCCTTTATTAATCAGGGGTTGTCACAGTGGAATGAACCACCAACTTACTCAGCATGTGTTTTACGCAGATGTCCTTCCAGCTGCAACCCAACACTGGGAAACATCCATACACTCTCATTCACACACATACACTAAGGCTAATTTAGCTTATTCAATTCACCTATACCGCATGTCTTTAGACTGGGAGAAAGCAGAGCACCCGGAGGAAACCCACGCTAACACGGGGAGAACATGCAAACTCCACACAGAAATGGCAACTGACCCAGCCGAGGTTCAAACCAGTGATCTTCTTGCTGTGAGGCGATTGTGCTACCCCTGCGCCACCGTGACGCCTCCCATTAGGCTATATTATTATATTTTCTTCAAGAACAGTAACTGATCAGAATGCTCAGAGAGGTGAGCACACACTCTTCTTATAATGTCTCCGGCAGTGGACAACATTAGTTATTTAGTCATCAAATTAAAAAGTTATTTTTAACAGTTTTTTTTTTATTTCCCTGATATTTTCAGCCAAAGTTTTCATAATATTATCTACAAGACTTTCCCAATGTCTGTAATAGTTTAATAAACACAAGGCTCTTTAAATTATATCTTCATGTCCTATTGATATCTTTAACTAATATAAATGTTGGTGGAATGACATAGTTTGCGCACTTATTCCTGCATGAAGTCTCACAGCGTGAGCAATCTAGCAGGTCTGTGGGGGAGAAACTAGCAGAAGATTGGGGAGAGCTGTGATGTCTGAAACACACAAATACATTGGTCCAGCTTGGACAGAAGAAGGTGTCCATATGACTGAGATTTCACCATTGCAATGGCTTATCTGTCAGTGGCTTAAATGACACCATTACTGGTGGTGGCTAGGTGTACTGGAGCCAAAGCGCTAAACTGCTGCAGTCTGTGTAAGAATGATTAATTAATTTAGATATTTTGTACATTTAGATAAATATTGATACTTGGGGTCAAGAGTATCACTGATGTATCGCAGCCGGAAAAATCATAATATATCGCCATATCAATATTTTGTCCCACATTACTTAGATTTAATGCATTAGATTAGATAATTACTAATTTGATCAACTAACTAATTAGAAATAACTAATTAGATAAACTAACACAGTGCTTAAAGCAGTACTTAAAGTCATTATATGGAAGTTGCTAAGACTTTTATTTCAGTTTGTTGATGTATTTCCAACCTGTGTTGCCAACTTTTCATACTACTCTAGAAACATATTTTTTTCAAAAGCAGCTTGCAACAAATTAGTGATTTTTAACATTCATTTGGCTACTTTTAGCAAATTTAAAAAAAATTAACTCAAATTAAAAGAGCAGTAGTGACTGCAGGCGAAACTCTATAGACTAAACTAAATAGCTGTTAGTGAATAGTCTAAATAGCCGAGCACAGAAGCTGCAGCAGTATGTTCCTGCACATCTGGAGAGGCTGGAACACATTTCTACACTAAAAAAAAAAAATATTTCTGCAAAATTGTTGCAAACAATTTATATGGATTCAATTTAAACAAACAGATTAAATTTAGAAATGTTCAACTTAATTTGTTTGTTTAAATTCAACACAAATAGATTGTTTATAACAAAAAAAAAAAGTCAATCCAAGGATTCATCTTTGAATCATTCTTTTTCAGTGTAGGACCCTCTGTATTTTAGGACTCTGTTGTTCTTGATCTGTCCAGCAGGGGGTGACTGGATTTAGGAGTAGGGGAGGGGTAGGGTCATAATAAGGGTTCCTAATGCAGATATGAAACTGCAGCCTTCTCTGGTTGTGCAGGATCACCAGCAATATTTGTTGGCTGAGTGAATCAGCAATAGTACATATTTCACATTTTTGGTCAAATAATTAAAACCATAACTGAACCTCCTGTTTGATATGAGGTTGAACTGTTCATTTGCTGATACCTTGTTGTTAACATGTATAATTTTTGTTTATTTAGGTAGCATTAACTACCAATATAGTGCTATAATTTTAGATACTTCAAATGTTTTTGCTGAGACAGGGCTTTCTTTTTGTGCATCATTCACTCATAGCAAATGAATGGTAAGAGTGGCGTAGTTAATAGCTGAATCTATATAACTCAAAAGCCATCAAAAGGACTGCCACTAACTTTGGATGGATTAGTTGTTCACCTAAAGAATAACAAAGTTTTATTTTTGTTAATTTTTGACTATTTTTAGAAGTGGTCAAAAGTGGACAAGCTCAAAGCATTTCAGACTAGTAATCATACACTGTTAACAGTTTTCTGTAGAAGTAACTTACTGTAAATCAATTACAGCAAAATTACTGTATTAACATTTACAGCACCATTTTTCTTGCTGTATATGTATTTTCAGTATTGTATATCTTTACTGTAAAATATAGTGCAATTTTCACAATGCAACTTTAAAACACTGTAACATACTGCATAAGTGTCCTATAATAAAATACTGTTGATATTACAGTTAAATACTGTGTAATTTACAAAAACTGTTAACATTGTATCAAAGAATTCACAAACAAATGCAGTTCTAGTTTAATCAATGACATTATTACTATCTACTAGAATGGATGAGATTTTCTAACCTAGTTCTTGAATGAGTTCAGGTTCTGTCATTCTCAGGATGAGATGGAAGGACACACTACTTATGGCTGGCTCTCTTTCCAAAGCCTCAAACAGGAGCCGCATTGCCTCCTGCTGAGTTGCAGCAGCCTGCACTTTTTGCGCCGCCGCTTCATGGATCAGACTTTGGGAGATTACAGCCTCAGTAATGTCACTGACTCGAGTTGCTCTCGCAATAATCTGCTCCTTGAATTCTGTCAGGAAATCTCCAACTGTTGGAAAAGAAAAACATTTGCAGTATGCTCATAAACAATGCATGACACAATCACAGTCATGTTTGATTAAATTAAGAGGTGCAGTAAACTTTACCGTAGTCTCTGGATTCTGCCATGGCTGCTTGCTACATGTTTTTAAATGACTGTTGTGTGTGAGCTGTGGTCTGAAAAGTAACAAAAATATTACAGTGGATATTACAATCAACTAAAATAATATTAATAACTATGAATTGATAATGTAAATAAGTGTATAATAATTATGTAAAGGTTTTACAATTTTGTAAAATGCAGAATATATACAGTTGAGGTCAAAATTATTAGCCCTCCTGTGAATTTATTTTCTTTTTAAAATATTTCCCAAATGATGTTTAACAGAGAGATTTTTCACAGTATTTCCTATGATTTTTTTTTCTTCTGGAGAAAGTCTTATTTGTTTTATTTTGGCTAGAATAAAAGCAGTTATTTTATTTTTTAAAAACCATTTTATGGTCAATAGGGGAGCGCGGGGCACAAATAAATGCAGAGTAAAATGTAACACAAAGTTTTAAGGTATTTGCTTAGGGTTAACCATGGTATGCTTCAGAGGTTTTCACCACAATGTCGGCAGACGTCTTCCTGCCAATTATTGAGTTCAGTGAAATTTAGATGAGAAACACAGGAGAAACCGTTTTTGCAGCATAAAAGTATTTTTTATTATACTCAATACTGTTTTATTTTTTTTAAAAATCTGTGAAAGTACGTTAGTAACAATATTATATTGTTGTGATCACCGTCTTCTATGCTAAAAGGTGGAACCATTTTGAAAGAAATGGAAGAAAAAAACAGTGACTACTAGCCAGTTTTGAGGAAAACACGACACAGCAGGGTTAGTTGTCACAGGGTGTTACGAATAAGCCACACACTGTTGAACACCAGTTAAACTAACAAAATCATTGTTGAATTTTGAGTGTAAATTTTCAGAACTTTTTATATAAAAATGTTTTTAATAGAAAATATTTATTAATAGAAGAAAATACATGTTATTGCTAATAATGCACATAAATGCATTTTATATTAATGGATAATAATGCAAATAAACCCACATGTGTTTATACAATAGATAAATACATAAACATGCTGTGCTATGTAGAATAAAAAAATGAGTTAAGTACTAAGGAGAAATACTATTTAAAGTAAACTGAATTGAAATTAATTGTGTGAAATCTGCCTTTTTAAGCGTGTCACAACTAGGCATGGGCCGGTATAAGATTCTGACGGTATGATAACCTTGGATAAAAATATCACGGTATCACAGTATAGTGATTACTGCTCCAAAATATATTCTTTTTAAATGTCTGGGTAAAAAACAAAAAAAAATTTCCCCTTTGAACACAATATATATATATATATATATATATATATTTAATATTTATAATATTTTGAAGCAGTAAACATGTCAGACTAATTAATTCAAATGAATAATTGACTTCTGCTGTCTTCATTAGTTTCAAAAACACAGACTTTTTTTTACAATTTAAAACGGCATCTTTGGATATTTATTTCTGCTGAAGATACTAAAAAATCTTACACATACATTAGGAACGGTATTACAGAAAATGTTGGCGGTTTTAAAACCTTGACTTTTCAAAACTCCGGTATACCTTGAAAACGGTTATTGTCCATGCCTAATCACAACTAACCCTCTCTCTCTTACAACTTGCCCTGCAGGTGGGGTAAATAGTAGCATTTTTACTCCTGGTACTTTTGTCAATACTGCACAACCATAGATCCGGCGATCATACTTTCAGTGCTCATTTTTAGGAGAGGCTTGTGTGTTGTTGTAAAAAATATGGTTTGTTTAACCCCATTACTTTGTTCATTATTTGGCTAAAACCATGAAGTGTTACTTTGTGCCCCGCTCTCCCCTATTATCAGCCCCCTTAAGCTATATATATATATATATATATATATATATATATATATATATATATATATATATATATTGATTGTCTACAGAACAAAGCATCATTATACAATGATTTTCCTAATTACCCCAATTGCCTAATTAACCTAGTTAAGCCTTTAAATGTCACTTTAAGCTGAATACTGGTATCTTGAAAAATATCTAGTAAAATATGATTTACTGTCATCATGGCAAAGATAAAATAATTCAGTTATTAGAAATAAGTTATTAAAACTATTATGTTTAGAAATGTGTTGAAAAAAATAAATATTTCCATTAAACAGAAATTGGGGAAAACTACATACAGAGGGGCTAATAATTATAATATATATAAAATACTTGTCATTCAAAGTATTGTGTTTATGTGCAAAAATTAAAGAGCCTAAACATTGTATTACTCGATTTGTTTGTTTTTTTTTTCTCTGCGTTAAGCATTTATTGTTTCAAACAGGTTTTAGCGTAAGTGAAGTCCGGGTGGGGTGTAGGCGGAGAGCGCGCAACGTTTTTTTTATTTTTTTATTATGCTTTAAACAACAGATACATGACAATATAGTACACAAAATAATCCCTGGGTGATAGACAGTAAATAAAAACAAGAGTACAAAAAAATAATAATCAACAATAAACAAACATAAAAAATAAGACTATAAATAACTAACTAAAATTCTTACAATTACAAACAAGCAGGACCTTTACATTAATCAAAATTTTTGAAACTAGAGCACAATTGGACAGTTTTAATGGCCTTTTTATTAGCACTATGCTGAATAGTACAAAAGTAATTTTTCAGTTCCTTATAAAACACAGTAAAACAGGGTTTTTTTGTTAGAAAATGTACACTTATGAATATGAAACATGATTAACAGAATAAATAGGTTAATAACAAAAACTTCGTTACTCAAGTTATCATAATTACTCAATTTGTTATAGACGGTTTTCTTTCTTTTTTACAGATGCTTCTCTTAAACTGAATTACAAATAAAATATAATTTACATATACACAGAATGCAAAAACCAGCCTGAACACCTACCTAAGACATTTCACAAGAAACTGATCATGTTTATTTTAGATTATTACAAAGATTCTTACCTTCTGTCTTATCACTGGATTTAGTTCTGTAAATTGATGTGGTGTGATGATGGAGGCATATTGCTGTAATAACAGTGGAGGTGACTGAACATTTAAAAAACAACCCTTATCTTACTTCAGCACATGCATTACATCTACGTAATTTGCGCAAAACTGCACACCTTGCATTTGATTGGCTGTGAGTGGTCACATTTGTTCCGTCTGGTGTTCTCTGATAAAGGCAGTGTGTGGACTGTACAGGTCCACCCCTGACATGGTGTCATATCAAGTCGCTCATGTGAGAAACATTTGAACTGATTATTTATGGAAATAATATTTGTTGTTTTAATGCCTAAAGGTTTTCTATACAAAATACACAAAATAAGACAAAATAGGGCTGAAAAATACAGACCAGACCAGACCAGGGGCCTGTTTCAGTAAGGAGGTTCAATCAACTCGGAGTTTAAACTTGAACTCTGAGTTGATTTACCGAGAGTTTAACCCAGAGTTTCTCTCATTTCAGGGTTAAAATACTCTGAGTTTTCACTTAACCTCCTTTCTGAAACAGGCCCCAGACCTACTAGTGTCTTTTCTTCTCCTGTTTATTTAAATTTCTAATAGGGTTACATAGACTAAATAGGCTAGGGTCGAACAATGTAGACCTGTTAGTGATATGCTTGTTTGTGTATTATTTATTTCAAATAAAGTAAATTATCTGTGTTTGTAATTTTCTAACCTTTACAAAAATATATAATCTTCAGCAAAGTGTAATTGTGACAGCAGCAGTCTAGATCTATCTAAAACGTCGTAATTTAACCATCACAAAATGTTATGCATGCTATATGCTACTTGTTTGAGCTTATCCAAACAATATGATGTTCTAAAAGCGAGTAGATGTCATCTGTACAATGTAATGCATAAAAAATTGTGTTTCAAATTATTTCATAGTTGACTGAGAAACAATAAAGCTAAATGTTAGATAATTTGTCTTTCTACTACTGTTATTTCCTCTCAAAATAAACTCGAAAACCCTTAATTCAACAGAGACGTTTACTGTTGTGTGGGCTGCTATTTCGGACTTTTATTCTAGGTGGTTTCGTTGGCTTTATGAAGTTACTTCCGTTTTCAAAAGCTACTCGGCGGCTATCTGCAGGCGGAGGCAGAGCTCTTCTCACCAGCGTGTGTCCTGTTAAACTGACAAAACGTCTTACGCAATGAGGTACGAACTACTTTACCATTTATAGTTGAACAGAATCTTTGTGATTAAGTTATAATCCGAAATATAGCTAAATACTGTATGTTGTGATATTTTATTTATTTTTTTTAAAGAGATGCTAAGCTAACATGTTAGCATGTTGTTCTGCTAGCTGCTTTGTCGGTTTTTGATCAATACAGTAAATAAATAAATAAATACTTTTATTAGTAATTATTCGCGGTTATAGCTATAATTTTGGATTTTCTATGCATATTGTGTTATTTGCAAAACAATGTGTTCCTGAAAAAAACCCCGAGATCGTTCATGAATGAATGAACGCCGAGCTTTCATACGAACAATACTGCTCGGTATACCTGCAATCCAATTTGTGATCTCTTTTTTTCTTTGGGTTGTACAATAAGCTTTACAAATCAAATGTTGGGTTGTTGTTCGACATCATTATTTATTTATTTGTAATTGCGGAAAATACGTTTCTCTTTCTCAGAGGAGATCGTGGCAGGGGCCGAGGTGGCCGATTCGGCTCCCGCGGAGGTTTGGTCCAAGGGTAAGATTTCATTATCGTATTGTCTTAACTCCCTAAAATATGCTGCTATTGTAATAATTTTGTTATATGTGACTTCTATTGTCCCAGGTATCGGCCCTTTGTCCCTCACATACCATTTGACTTCTATGTTGTAAGTACATTTATTGCTTTTTTTTTTCCATTTGTGGTGGAGGAAAAACTGCCTTTTAAAGCCCAAAGCTCATGATTTGCTTTTGTACAGTGTGAGATGGCCTTTCCTCGAGTGAAGCCGGCCTCTGATGAGACCGCTTTCAGTGAATGTCTGTTGAAGAGGAACCAAGACCTCAGTCCAACCCCCTCTGAACAGGTATGGTCATTAACTGTTATGAAAAAATGGACATTCCATGACTTCTGCCCTTTCATGCTAAAGGGATAGTTCACCCAAAAATGAATATTGTTGACCTTTATACTCTTTCAACTTGTTCCAAACCTGTTCTTAATTTTGTTGAACACAACAGATGTATTGAAGCATGTTGTAAAGCAGCAGTCATTGACTATAGTAGTATTTTTTTTGTTCCTAATATGGATATCAATGGTTGCTGGTTTCCAATATGCTTCAGAATATCTTGTTTTGTGTTTAACAGAAGAAATTCGTTAACGTTTAGTACCTCTTGAGTGAAAGTGAATTATGAAATTTGAAGAAAAAAAATGTATCTGATAATGCCTCAACATCCTCTATTTGTTTTAATTTTCTAAAGGTTGTGAGCTGTTCTACATTTAGTTTTGGCCTAGAATAGATGCATGTGTTATATTAGTGTATTCTATTAGGAGTGCAAAAGCAAGTTGTTAACAAAAATAAACAAACCAATATTTAAATATATTATTAACAAGTTACAGCTAATTTTTTTGTTCATTTCTGTCACAGGCTTCCATTTTGTCCTTGGTCACCAAGATTAACAACGTCATTGATAATTTAATTGTGGCACCTGGAAACTTTGAAGTGGTAAGACATTTTAGTAACACATTATTATTATTATTAATACCTTAAAAAAAAAAAAAATATATATATATATATATATATATATATATATATATATATATATATATATATATATATATATATATATAGACTTATTTAATGAAAGTTTGATAATCCCTTTTCCAGCAAATTGAGGAAGTAAGACAAGTGGGCTCCTATAAAAAGGGCACCATGACTGCAGGACACAATGTTGCTGACCTTGTGGTTATCCTAAAGATCTTGCCCACCTGTAAGTCTTGAGATTTCTATGCTGACCAACATGTCGCTTCTAGCCCAAGTGTGCTTGGTTTATCAGTAATTTTTACGTGTTCTTTTTCAGTGGAAGCTGTTGCCGCCTTGGGAAACAAAGTTGTCGAGACCCTGCGGACCCAAGACCCTTCTGAGGGTGAGTATGGGCTTAAATCTGGCAGACCTGTGGCGTTTCAGGGAGGAAAAAAATCTAACTTGCTTGGCATTCTCACTGATATATTTTCCTCTTCTCCCCAGTGTTGTCCATGTTGACAAACGAGACCGGTTTTGAGATCAGCTCTGCCGATGCCACAGTGAAAATCCTCATTACCACTGTCCCACCCAATCTGCGCAAACTGGACCCAGAGCTTCATTGTATGTCATTCTTATAAACATTGATCTTGTTTGTGACAAGAAGTGCTAAAAAAAAGTGATAACTTCTCTTGATAGAGATGTAAACTACCTAATTATGGCTTTCTCTTTATTGTCAGTATTGTGCACACTTGTTTTATCTATGTTTGCGTTTAGGTTACCTTTTTATGATTTAATGGCCACTAATAATTTAACACTATTAAGAAAGTCTAAACAAACGTTTCCCCCCCCAAACTTTACATTTGCAATGTTTACAACATTGCCTTAATTTATTTGTATCATTTAAAGCAATTTTAGCGTAAATACTTTTGTTTTTAGTATTTTGCAGAGGTTTAGTATTTGAAATGTATTATTATTGGCCATAGCAGATATAATAATGAGGATTTTAAGGCCGGGTTCCCACGCTTTCATAAACAGCAGATTCAAGGACTTTCAATGACCTTTTAAAGCACCGTTCATTTTAAATCATTGTAATATATTCCTCAGCACATGTATTGCGCCATGAAAGTCTTTACTGTACTTAACATTTCACTTGCACTTTATTTACATTAAAATTGTAAGAGTCGTTCTCGAATTTTAACCGTTTAAAGTCAAGTTAAAAAAACTTTAATAAAATGTGTTAAGTTCAATACTGGTAATCAATTGTAGTTTCTGAAATGCTGATAAAACCTGCATTATTTGTCAGTGTTGTTGTACAAATGTAAAATTTAGGATTTATAATTAAAGAGTTTCTCATTTTTTTTTCATTCTGTTTTTCACAATTGAGTACAGTTGTTGAAATAAAACCATGAACCAATTAATTTAATTCAATCACTTTTAAGGACCGGTGTTTGTTTTTAAGTACTTTCAAGGAGTGCGGGAACCCTGTTAACAGCTATTAATTTCCTTTTTTCTTCATTTTTGCAGTGGACATCAAGGTTCTGCAAAGTGCTCTGGCAGCCATTCGTCACGCTCGCTGGTTTGAGGAGAATGCTTCTCAGTCAACGTGAGGACAGTTATATCTTCTAGACCTCGAAATTAACATCTATTTTTCAGGGATCTGATCACAAGTTGTCAACTAGAACACACAATCATCATATACAGTGCCTATAGAAAATCCTCATACCCTCTTAAAATCTATACCCTTACTCGCGTTACACTCTGCTTTCAAAAGACCTTGGGATAAAGATTTAGAAAGGCAAAGGTTAGGAGAAGGCTACAAAAACATTTCAAAGGCTAGAGAAGTTATTTGGAGTGTGATTTTAGGCTGTATGACAAAGTAATTATTTCAAAGGGGTATGATGATTTTTCTATAGGTGCTGTACACCTTGTATTTATATTTTCTAAAATATGAGTCTCATGTAATCACTTGTGTTAGGAGGCCCTTCTTGCTTATTTTGATTCACAGATACTAATAAATGAATACACCCCTTATCAGGGCTTTACATTAACACCCGCCAAATGCGAGTAGATTTCAGCTGTGGCGGGTTAGACAGACACCTCCACTAGCCACTTTGGCTGGTTGGAAATAATTTTTAAATTGTAGTTTTCTTAAAAGCAGGGTTTGAAAATAAGCGCGGCCCAATATTTGTGCAAATGTGATCTTAGAATCGAGAAGCAGCACAACTGACAAAAATAACTGTGTTCGCGCGAGCAGAAAGCAGGTAAATACCGAATGAGAGGATGATCACTCGCACGCACAGCTGTTAAAAAGCGCGCGTGCTCCCGTTTACTTGCGCAACCGTGCCTATAAGAAGCGCAACTGGTGCGATCTGTTCCCTTTGAAATAGACTGACAAAGAGCGATGATCGTGCACCCACCGTCCTGCTGCTTTCAAGAGCTCAAGATTTAAAAAAAAATACGCATATTCTTTTGTAAGCAGCAGTCACTTGTTTCATGTGAATTATTCTTTGAACGGATTATTAACAGGCCTATATTAACTGTGTGCGTGTGGTCATGCTTTCATTATCAAACACGCTATGTTTCACCTGTTTTCTTTTGCTTCGTTATTTTTGTTAATATGGTTTAATTATTATTTTTTACAATAACATTGCTTTAATGGGAGATTACGCCACGTTTATGTGTATTTAACTGGTGATCTGGGACTTTTAGCCAGGACAGGTTACTGTGCATTTTTTAGATGCATGACAATAATTCTGTTTTTAAATGTAATGGTTTTTTAAAGAAAAGTTTTGTTGAATTAAAAAGTGCACCTATACAGCTATATTTTCCTTGTTTTGCCACATAAAAAATGTGGTGTGGTCAGAGATAAATTTGGTAAATCCTCAATTTTAAAGCCCTGAAATAAAACAAATAAAAACTGGTTGCATTGCGACACAACCCATTTGCTCATGCACACTGAGCAAGCTAATACACAATACACACAAGAAGTTAAATGAATGAGAAGGCATGTGGACATAACACAACTAAATCAAGTCATTTTAGCACGTCAAAGTCAAATTTCTGCATATAAAATATATTTTCCCAACAAGAAAAGTGTGGCTAGTGAAAATGGCGAGTGGCTAGTAATGTTGGAAATCTACTAGCCACAGTGGCTGGTGATAAAAAAAAAAAGTTAATGTTAAGCCCTACTCGTTATACAACTTACAATTGAGTAGAAAAGCAAGCTAAAAGAATGTGGTCATCTGCTACAATTTTGCTATTAAGTGTTTTTAGTACAGCACCTTAAAGTATGAATACACTATTTCGCTGCGTAATAATCATATAGTATTTTTCTGCTGTTAGAATGAATTTGACCATATGAGCATTTACACTATGAACCCTATTTAGGACAAGATGAAATTAACTGCTTTAGATCCCATTCATCTTTGTACTTGGTGTAGTTAACTTGTGGTCATGTTAACAAACATAGTTTAATACCAAGTGTGTAAACTGTCTTGTTGAAAAGTGTTTTGTGTCTTACTCTGGTTTCTATGTTCCCTCAGTGTGAAAGTTCTGATTCGCTTGCTGAAAGACATTCGAGTCCGATTCCCTGGATTTGAGCCCCTCACACCCTGGATTCTGGATCTGTTGGTGGGTGCCGTTATCAGAGAATTGTTAGTTATTTTATTTTAATACTTTTTTGAACAACATTGTGACGTAATTTGTTATCTTCTCTTCTCAGGGACACTCTGCTGTCATGAACCACCCCTCTAGGCAGCCCTTGCCACTCAATGTTGCATACAGGCAAGCCTCTACTACTTTAAGCAGTTGATTTTGGCTATGGGCATCACTCTTGATTTGGGCTTCACGGTTAGATATTCATGTTATCATATAATGCTTTCCAGGCGTTGTCTTCAGATGCTCGCCGCAGGTCTCTTCCTGCCTGGTTCTGTAGGAATCACTGATCCCTGTGAAAGCGGAAACTTCCGTGTGCACACCGTCATGACCCTGGAGCAGCAGGTAATACAGATGGAGTCAAGATGGTGACGTATCACTAGTGGTAAAAATACAGATAATCTGATAATTGTTTCTGCAGGACATGGTGTGTTTCACAGCCCAAACACTGGTGAGGGTTCTCTCTCACGGAGGATACCGGAAGATCTTGGGCCTTGAAGGAGATGCGTGCTGTGAGTTTTTAGATTTATTCCAAATTAAATGGTTTTGTGGACATTGTGTGTGTTGTTGAGACTGATGTTTGTGATGCTCATCTGCAGATCTCACCACTGAGATGTCTACTTGGGATGGAGTGATCGTTACGCCATCTGAAAAGGCCTATGAGAAACCTCCAGAGCGCAAGGAAGAGGAGGATGAAGCGCTGGAGGAAGGTGGTGAAGCGGAAGATGAAAGCATGGAGACCCAGGAATAATGAGGGGTCTCTCAGCCATTTGGCCCAGTTGTATTTATGTTGTTTTTTTTTTTTTTTTTTTTTAAATATTAGAAACCTGTTTCATTTCTAAATAGTTTTACCCAGAAGTCTCCTGCACAATTTCTGTAAGTTCGTCTGCATCCTCTAAAGTGAAAGTCATGGGTGTAAACCGCTACAACAACTTCTCACCACAGTTCATTCTGTTACGGTTATGTTTGGGAAGCGACATGGAAATCACTTAATTTGTTTTCATCTGTTTTTGATTTGTATTTTTATCATGATTGAGCAAGTAAAATTTTTTATTTCCTTTTTACTATGTGTCTGCATTCATTTATATGCCTCTTATGGCCATATGTAGTAGTGTTGTTCTGTTTTGGCTTGGTGTGACTAGCTTTGTCCAAAATTGTATACTTCCATACTATATAGTACGCTAAAAAAGTTATGTGAGTCGAGTAGTATGTCTGAATTCATAGAATTCGAAAACAGTATGCCAGAAGTACCAGGATGACCTACTACTTCTGGTGAGATTCTGAAGTGCACATCCGATGGATGCTATGCTGTTCCATGATGCACCACAAGAGAATTCATGAATGGGAGTGAAGCGATGCAACTGAGGGGGGTAGGTCATGTGATCACAAAATGGTGGATGTAGTAGTATGGCTGAGTTCCATTTATACTATCATTCATACTGTATAGAATATAGTTTTCTAATGGTCGAGTAGTACATTTAAATTCAAATGCAGTACCTACTGAGAAGTAGGCGATTTCGAATGCAGCCTTTACAATGACCGGTTAATTTTAAAGTGAATGGTTTTTAAAGCACAATGTCATTTTCACCAGTAGAGGGTGTGTGGTAAGAAATAGAGGCATAGTTTGATGATGCTTGAGTGGAGTCATGGGAGTTGTATTCATATCCTATGGGACTCTTGCCAAAATAATTTTATAAATGATCAAAAATATTTTAGAAATGGTCACGATAGTGTGATGCAGAGTATGGCTGAGAACTATTAAAATGAAGCTAGACTGCTGAACCAATTGCTGATGAGACCCCAATGACTTCAATAGTTGAAAAATTGTGTACGATGTCAATGTTCACAGGTTTCCAGCTTTCTTTAAAATATGTTTTGTGTTTAACTGAAGAAATTAAAACCGGTTAGGAACCAGAGAATCCTAAGTAAATGATGACAGAATGTTCAGTTTTTGGAGAATAACCCCTTTAAGGTCAAAGCAACCAACATGTTAGGGTTTGCCTTTTGAAAAAAATGTAAAACCTTGTTAAAATACTGTATATTTACTTCATTTTAATGGGCTATATGCACGCAGACTTTTAATTTTCAGCCAGGCAGCCCAAGGGCTTCCAGTGAACTGTCTTTCCATTACAAAATTGTCACATTTAAGATCTGATTTCTTTAAAAAGCAGCGATCGTCACTGCCTGTTAAATATACAATGTGAAGTGGGTCTCAGATCGGACAAGAAGCACTGCATTAAATTTCATTTCCCCCCACCACGTCTTTAAAATATGACAATTAATTTTACCCCAGTATTTTCAATGGAATTTCTGGCCTAGCCTGTTGCTACTGACGGCGCTAGCAGTACAACAATCTTTCATCTCGTTTTACGCTTGAACAACTAAAATGAATGCTTAAGTCTATTTACCTAAATGTATCATAATTACAACATCGATGCTGTAAAAACCACCTAGTGAAATTGAAAAGAGTCACATTAAGCTTTCACCAGAAGTTTATCGTTGGCTTTAAAACTAGCTGTGCATAGAGCTCATTACACATCTTGATACTCACATATTTAATTAGCATTTATGGGTATTAAGGCTAACGTTAACCTTACACCGAACCGAAAATTCAGTCTTCCCGAGGCGGGAAAACTAATGAAGCATCTTTGTTAAACTGAGCTTCTTTTTATCAGTATCATAAAGTGATGGCAGAATAAATATAGCTTGTGTTCTCTAGATACACGAAAGGCTTACGGAAAGACGCGAGGGTAAGAATTTTTTTGGTGCTTTGCTAGCCTAATGCTAATTGTAAATAGCCCACAGATTGAGTATTGACCAATCATCGTTTATACAAGAAAAACATGCAAGAGTAAACTAAATATGAAATGAATGTCACGCTTACTTTTTTTCTACGAAAACCAAGCCTCGTTCGCGTCGCTGTAGTGGCGTTTTAAATAATGAACAACAGGATTTGGTGACGGTGACTCGATCAAAAACACTCACTTTGAAATGGGGGTTTCGATCAAGGACTCATTCTAATTATATTCACGCCACGGTTGTTAACTTTATTGTTATAATTATTATTTATTATTATTATTATTATTATTTTAATTTTAGGGCAAACAACAAAGACTTAAATTACAATATTACGTGTATGTATGAGGTGAAAAAAACTCCCGAACATATTTAGACATTTTTATGAGGCGTGATAGTCTCGGGTGATCTACATAAACCTGTTCATTATATAAATAATATTTCATTGTATTTGATATTTTTTATGATATGTCTTGATATTTTACAGTGTTGTTTTTGCATTTGTAAAAGCTGCATTTTGTGCACGGTTTGTTTTCGTTGCATTTACACGACTTTGACCAGCAGGAGTCACCAAAAATGGCTTTTTGTGAGGACATTTTGTTTTTCAAAAGGTTAATGGAAAACAGCGAGTGCAATTAATGAACGTGTCATAAGGAAGAGAACAGAACATTAAAAGCGGACAGCAGTTATTGTACCTTGCTAAAATAGCTTTATAGTAATTTTTAGAAAATGTTTACAACCGTTGACAATATTACATTCTGTGTTTAGGTTTACCACATCACAGTGTGCCATCTCTCTGATTTAATTCTAGTAGACATTGAGCTGTACATATCAGTGGCGAGAGTCCAAATAAACATGATCAACGTATGCTTCATCTGTGCCATTATTCATAAGGCTTGCATCCTTTTGTTTCAACAAACTGGCAAGAGTTTCAGATTTATTTCAAATCTGGAAATAATATTGAAAAGGGTGAAGATGCTGTAAGCTATTGCAGTTTGGTAAAACAATGTAAAAAGCATAGATACAAAATCAATTTACCTTGGCACTGTATCAAACATAAATATGTGATTAAAAAACAAACAAGCAAAGAAAAAATACAACAACCATAAATAGTGATAACATTAATAATCAAATCTTCCACAATGTTCTTAAAATGCAGTGTTATGAGCAACTCAAAGAACATTTAAAAAACAAAAAGGTTTTTTTGCTACATCACAAACTGCTCAAACATTTATAAACATATATATTTTTCTATTTAAAGAGGGAAATATACTCACTCCTTGTTGTTCATTTGACGTTTTCTGTCATGTGAAAGTCTGCACACAACTTCTAGAGGAGATGGGCCTAACATTAGCTGTAAATTTGTCTTCTACCGTCTTCCACTGGTATATCTTCTACATTAGCAGCAATTACAAACAAAAGAATAGATCTAAATCGGGTGGCTCTTTACACACAAACACCCTGGAGAATACAGAATAGACTTCTCATAGTCATAATTGCAACATTTCTTTTCTTCTTCATTATATATGAAATCATTAATAATACCAGTAATCGTCATAACAATCCATTGAATATTAATAATAACAACTTCAAGATATATTTACTGTACATAATACAACGGAACGTGAGAAGGTATTTGTAATTACACAGTAATTGTTTGTAAGTCTATGACCCATGTAATTTCCAGTGATCAATAATGTGGTATAGAAACCAACGTAACGTCTAAGTCACACTGCTACAAGCTCCTTTGTGCTACGGAGAAATATTTATTATTTAGTCTAGCTAAAACTGTGTACGGCATATACAGAGGCTTAGCCAACACTTTTTTTAAGACTCTATCCATTTTTCCTTATTAAGACACAAAATGTCTTAACAAGCGACATGTTGACAAGGGAATCTTTACATGATGTAGAGACACAGCCATTAATATTGTATTTGATCCTTCAATACTCTGGAAAACGTTGGTTAAGATAGAAAGGCCATCAAAATAGTTCATTTGAGTGTCTAATTTCTGGTTTGTGCCCGAGAAGGCAAGCAACTTGGTGGGGAAAAATGTGATCAGTCTTGCTTGATGTTTCGTTGGAATATCAAAAACAAATGGCCCTGATAAGAGATCATCCGATTTTTCACACTGGAACCTCCAACAGCATGTAGTTCATAGTCTTTCAGTGATTTGAGAAGGCAGGAAGTCCTTCACAGTGGAAGAGGAAATAGTCTGTTGTGCTTTTCGGTCATCTTAGACTTGCTTCGTCCAAAAAAAAAAAAGTTAAGTATAATTACAACAGTTTAAAAGCTTACAAAATATGTATCCATAAAATGATGGATATTGTATTCATAAAATAAAATAAATAAAAATTAAATGCAAAGGCAAATAAATTAAAACACATACTGCAAATGTCTGAAATAAATAATTATGAAATTAATTGATTTAAAAATTAAAAAGAAAAAGAAAAAGAAATGAATTTAGATAGAGACCTGTGGTGCAGTTAATAGATACATAAATAGTCCTGCCTTTTTTTCTTCCAGACAGGGAATAAAGATCTACTGCTTTTATAGTTTTTTTCTTCTTCCATGGATTAATAAAAGCATGCAGGTTACATAGAAACATCCAGAGTGAGGTGGTTATTAGCTGTAACAAATCAAATTGTTTGAACAATACATATTGTATGTGTTATATATTTCATATTGAATATAATACTGAATGGTTAGATAAAAAAGCCACACATAGTGCTGTTAGGCACGTGTAAATAGTCAAGACATAGAAAACAGGTTATATTTTTTGCCTGTGGACAACATGGCAAGTGGCTGTCAACCGTCTCTTTTGTCAAAAGTCTTTAGCCAGTCTGTTTCAAGATCGACTGAAGAAATGAGAGGAACACGCTTCTGCAGTGGTGAAGTCTTCGGTAAAGTCCACACAGCTGACACTGCCTAAATTGTAAATCCTTAGACACTTTTATAACATATTTTAACACCACTTTTGACAACATATGTTCATCTGCTATTCTAAAAATGTACTTTATAAAATATACATCTCTCAATAAAATATTTCCCATCTCATTTCATGGTTAAACATAGCCAAAACAAAACAAAACAAACTCGTTCATGCAATCAACATGTTTTCTTTAAAAACAAAAAAGGAAAAGAAAATATGATCTTGAGAGTTTGTAAGAATGCTTCTTCATAGTTTGAATTCATCCAAGTTAAAAGTTGGATGCACACAAACACATTCTTCCAATCCCATAATTATATGTTAATGCTTCCTTTTGATAAATATACACAACTTGACCACCTAATCTAACACAGCATTTTCTTTATAAATAGTTAACTGATGGTATAACACATAGGTCTCAAACTCAATGGGCTATATGCACAGCTAGTGTTTTTCAGCCAATGACGAACTTTCGGTGAAAGCTTTATGTGACTATTTTTAATTTCCAACTCAGGCTCATTCTGAAAATGTACCTCTACATTTCTGGAGAGCGCCAAATCCTTTTTTTTTTTTTTTTGCAGTTTTTATTTTTGCGAATCCGAGGCCACTGTGTATGCTTTTTGAGATCTCAGATTTCTCTAGCAAGTGCCATTCGCGCCTGCTGTTCTCTCGTAAATCCACCAGAGGCCGCTGTCAACTGACTGACTGACTGAATGATTGACTGACTAACGATCGACTGACCCACCCTCCCCCTTCCCTAAACCCACCCGACAAATTTAAAAAGCAATTCAGAAAAAGAAAAGCCCTTGCCTGATTTTTACTACGTTTTACCACATTCTCACCCTGAAATTTACTTTACAGAATTTTTTGGCTTCTGTTTTGGTCTTACCCGCTTTCTGGAACCGCTCTTCACCGGAAACGACCCGCGTTGTCATGGTCAACTCCTCTTTGCGTCTCTAAATACAGTGCTTCTTGTTTGGTCTGAGACCTACTTTATATCTTATCTCAGTCAGGCAGTAAAGATCGCTGTTTTAAAAAAAAATCAGATCTTAAATGCTGCGATTTTGCATGGAATGAGTATTAACCGTAAGCCCCGGGGCTGGCTGACTGAAATTAAAAGTCTGTGTGCATATACCCCATTCCTGGAGAGCCACAGCTCTGCACAGTTTTGCTCCAACCCTAATCAAACACAGCTGATCCAACTAAGCAGGTGTGAGTTCGAGGTGGTTGGAGCTAAACTGTGCAGAGCTGCGGCCCTCCAGGACTTGAGTTTGAGACCATTGGTATTCACCTTATTCTTCAGGTACGAGCGGGTGCAGCCATTTGAATCATTTTGGCTCCAATCTTATTCACTTCCATTCATTTTTAGGCGTTAAAGACAGCTTGTTCTGCTACTTGATGTTGCAAACTGATATTTTCATGTATAGTCATGAACACACTTGTTTGTAGAGCAAGTCGTTTGACTGTTTTCTGCGGTTTATTATTCCTTGTCATTTGTCCCATAGGCAACTGAATCGGAAGTTCTAAATCATAGGTGTCGATTGCTGGAGGGCCGCAGCTTTGCACAGTTTTGCTCCAACCCTAATTAAACACAGCTGATCCAACTAATCAAGGTGTTCAAGACTACTAGAGACTACTAACCAGGGGTGCGTTTCCCAAACAACGACGTAACTCACGCCTGAACTATCAGTACGATGCATCAATTGGGAAAAGAACTATGTAGTGACGAGTGTTTCTCAAAACCATAGTTTCTCTGTCGCAGATCCATCGTTTGAACCACGTTAGTTATAACGTAAAACGCCCATAATGATGCTCTAAACGGGGTGGTAACAACTTCTTTAGAGAAGAACCCCATCATTTCTTTGTGCAAATTATATTGTTTTACACAGACACGCATTTTAAAAAAAATCCAATATTAGTTTTGGTAAAACATGCACTAATTTTCCATATTAATAGAAATATATGTAAACGGCTCATATAGGACCAATGTTTTCTTTACAAATGTTACTGAGAACATTACATATTCTATTCTAAATTAACATACAATTACTTACATAAAGCTAACACATATTCTAATCTCATATATAAATCATATAAATAAATAAATAATGAGGCTATTTATTAAGAAATGAAATGTAATATTTATTATTTATTAGGAAATGAAAAAATACTACTTTAATAATAATATTAAAAATATTAACGATCATGATGACGACGATTATTATTATTATTATTACTATGTAAGATATTGTTTATTTCTTTTTTCTTTTTTGAAAAGTCTACTTTTACAATTTGACACAAGCAAACCACTGCAGAAATGTTCTAACCAGCAGGCTCAAGTCATACAGAATGTTCTAAATAGGGCATAGAGGGGATAACTGGGAATAGAACACAGTCAGGAACTATGTTTCTAACTACAGCTCCAGAGGTGCAAGCATAAAAGTTTGAATGTTCGTTGGGACGATGGATTTGGGAAATGCCAAATCAACGAACTATGTTTGTAACGATGGAACTTGCAACCTTGGTTAGCTAATGATGGTTTTCGGAAACATACCCCAGGTGTGATTTGGAGGTGGTTGGAGCTAAACTATGCAGAGCTGCGGCCCTCCAGGAATTGGTTTTTGAGAACACTGTTCTAAATCAAGCGCAAAAAATGAGCGCACTTCCTCATTGAAGAATAAGGTCAATAACAGATCATAAATTTGTTTTTGTTTTTCTAAACAAATTTAGAGTATGATATTAATTTATTTTGTTTTAGCCTCAAATAAAATCAGAGGGAAGTAACAAGAAGCCATTAGAGGACAAAAAAATGAGGCCACTAGAAAATAGTACTAATTACAAAAAAGTAAAAATAGTAATAAAATCAAAATGAAAAAGAGCAAATCAGAGAAAATGCAACAAATGAAAGGAGCTAGGCAAAATGTACAAGCTACATTGATTTCATATAAGAGGGTTTGTTATAAAAAAAAGGCAGAGGGGTGCGATGAACGAGATGCTTCCTCTCCTCTCCGAATGCTCTTTTTTCAGTGTGCGGGTCAAGTGTGAAATTGAGGATTGTCTTCTGCACCCCTGGGACAACCGCTGCTGTTTTTGAAGTCTGATGATGTAGACTGTCCTGTTTCAGGAAGCGTGGCTGTTGCCTCAGAGCTGTAATTTTTTTGTTGTTGTGTTTTTGTCATCTTTTTTTAAGGAGCGTGTCTTGGGCTGCAAGAAGCCTGAATGCAATCGCAATGAGATATTGCACTATACAGGAGACGGATCCCTGTGAAAAAACTAAATGATAACTGGCTTTTTTTGTTGAAAAAGGCATTTATCTATACTGCAAAAGATGTGTTTTCTACTGCACTGGCCCAGTATTACATCAGGGTGCATTGATCTACTCTGGCCACCAGAGCGCGCTAGTGTCACAGTGAAAGAGGCTACGTCCGCCACACTGTGGAACCAATGAAGAAACATACACAGCCAAGATTATATCAAAACAAGATCTATTATTTAAAACAACAAGATAAGATCCTCGTAATATATGATATTGCACCCGTATGTGTTGGCGTGGTTCATTAAAACAGTCCTAAGATTTTTCATATATTTTGTGGACTTACAAAAATCTCAATCTTCAAACACTTGGTTGTGCTGGTTGAGCCCTTTTTTTCGTAGAATAATAACACTTGCTCAACAAAATAAAAAAAAGACGACGTGTAAGCTCACATCCAAACACCAGCAGCATACAAGTAGGCCATCTCTAGTTCTCCATCAAACTAAAAAGAAAAGTAATTGCACTCGCTCTCTGGCTGCCATTTCGTTACGTCTGTGCAGAAGAGTCGTAGTGGTTGTTTGGAGAGATCCGACAGACTCAGAGTCTCGTCTGAGCCTCTGTGATGTAGATCTCGATGCTGTCGGCGCTCTCCGTCGCAGAATTCTGCCGGAAAGAGGCTGAGCGTTTGGTCTGGAGAAGCCTGCGGCGAGTCTCCAGCTTCTGCCGGTCACCCACATCCAGCGATTTTTCTCGCTCAGGCAAGCTGCGTCCACGAGAGACCACCAGCATGCCTCCGGATTCAGCGGTGCTGTCGGCCCGTAGGCTGCCGGTTACGCCGCCGATGGGCTTCTTTGGTAATGGAGGTGGAACCTTCTTGTCCTCCTGAGAGGAAGAGCAGGGAAGTGGCGTGACAGCATGGATGACCAATGCAGGGATGGACGGAAACGCAAGGAAGGACACCGAAAACGCACAGGTACAAGCAGAGAGGATGGAGACCAGGACATATACGAAGAAGGGACGGCACCATGAAGTTGCAACAAAACGATGATTTGGATTAGTGTATTTAGGATGAGACATGACATTGTGGAAGCAGCAGATAGTAAAAGAAAAGAAAACAGAGAAATTAGTTACACATTTGTTAGGTTTTAATACTTTAGAGAAAATCAACAGCTTGTCTTTTAGGCAGTAAATCAGCTGTTATTCCAAAACATGCATGTCTATTTTTTTCCCTCTACTTTAGTTCCTTTTCTTGTTGAGGTGTTTGTGTGATGGCAGGGAGTTGCTGGGACCCAGTACATGAGCGCTTCTCCTGCCCACTGCTGTTTTGGCACTGGAGCGGAGCTGTACATTGACTGGAGCAGAGCGAATCTCCACTCTCACCTTCTTCTCAGGAGGCAATCTCCAGCCTGAGTCCTTCAGCCGCTGCAGGTCCTGAAACTTCACCCTGACATCCTCGATGGCTAGCTGGAGGAGGTCCCAATAACCGGCCAGATCCTGAGTAGTGGGCTGAGGGTATGATGAAGGATCCTGTGAGAAAAGTTTGGTACGGTATAGATCAAAACAATTTAGCACGTTAGAACATGCAAATCTTCCTTTGCTTGATATTTATTTTCATTCATTCATTAATTTTCCTTCGGCTTAGTGCCTTATTAATCAGGGGTCACAACGTGAATGAACCGCCAACTATTCCGGCATATGTTTTATGCAGCTGCATAAAATTCCAGCTGCAACCCAGTCCTGGGAAACACCCACACACACAGCCAATTTTGTTTACGCAATTCACCTATACTGCATGTCTTTGGACTGTGGGAGAAACTGGAGCACCCGGGAGGAAGCCCACGTGAACATGGGGGGAACATACAAACGCCACAGAGAAATGCCAACTGGCCCAGCCGGGACTCAAACCAGTGACCTTCTTGCTGTGAGGGTGACAGTGCTAACCACTGAGCCACTGTGCCGCTAATATTTATTCATAAGATTTTTTTTGTCTTTAAATTTTGTTTTGAAATATTTATGTATTTGTCTTGCAAAGACAGTTGTTAACAAGTAATGGAACTACAGTTTGTCAGGGACATTGGGGAATTTACATCAAATAAAAACAAGGTAACTAAGAACCTTTTTTTAGAATTTAGGCTTTTCATTAAAATGACAATATCGTTTTGGAGGCCTGGAAATGACAGCTTTCGAAAATGGGTTTCGAAGTGGATTTTTGTTGTTGTTGCTGCATTTATTGCATTTAAGTGCATTTATTATCTGTGTAAACTTCAAATGACATGCCAATGACATGCACAGTCATATTACATGTTCAGTTTGACAAACAAAATGACATTTCTGGACTACTGGACTGCAGAAAAAAGCATGTATGCTTAATCATGGTGTAGTTTGTTCGCAGCAATGCAACTTTTGTTGGCTGAAAAGCTTAAAAGCCAATGGAAAAACATTGGGTATTTCTCGAAAGAAGCATCAAGCCTTCATAAGCAAAGATCATAAGCCAATTATTATTCAGAAATCATTACAAAATAATTCTTATTTATTGAGTGTTTTTTTGTATTGTGCATATATATATATATATATATATATATATATATATATATATATATATATATATATATATATATATATATATATATATATATACACAGGCATACACAGGCAGTGCAGAATTATTAGGCAAATGAGTATTTTGACCACATCGACCTCTTTATGCATGTTGTCTTACTCCAAGCTGTATAGGCTCGAAAGCCTACTACCAATTAAGCATATTAGGTGATGTGCATCTCTGTAATGAGAAGGGGTGTGGTCTAATGACATCAACACCCTATATCAGGTGTGCATAATTATTAGGCAACTTCCTTTCCTTTGGCAAAATGGGTCAAAAGAAGGACTTGACAGGCTCTGAAAAGTCAAAAATAGTGAGATATCTTGCAGAGGGATGCAGCACTCTTAAAATTGCCAAGCTTCTGAAGCGTGATCATCGAACAATCAAGCGTTTCATTCAAAATAGTCAACAGGGTCGCAAGAAGCGTCTGGAAAAACCAAGGCGGAAAATAAACTATAAACTGAACCATGAACTGAGAAAAGTCAAGCGTGCAGCTGCCAAGATGTCAAGATGCCACTTGCCACCAGTTTTGTCATATTTCAGAGCTGCAACATCACTGGAGTGCCCAAAAGCACAAGGTGTGCAATACTCAGAGACATGGCCAAGGTAAGAAAGGCTGAAAAACGACCACCACTGAGCAAGACACACAAGCTGAAACGTCAAGACTGGGCCAAGAAATATCTCAAGACTGATTTTTTTAAGGTTTTATGGACTGATGAAATGAGAGTGAGTCTTGATGGGCTTGTGGCTGGATCGGTAAAGGGCAGAGAGCTCCAGTCCGACTCAGACTCCAGCAAGGTGGAGGTGGAGTACTGGTTTGGGCTGGTATCATCAAAGATGAGCTTGTGGGGGCTTTTCGGGTTGAGGATGGAGTCAAGCTTAACTCCCAGTCCTACTGCCAGTTTCTGGAAGACACCTTCAAGCAGTGGTACAGGAAGAAGTCTGCATCCTTCAAGAATGGACAATGGACAATGCTCCATCACATGCGCCCAAGTACTCTACAGCTTGGCTGGCAAGAAAGGGTCTAAAAGAAGAAAAACAATTGACATGGCTTCCTTGCAGTGGTGTAAAGTACTTGAGTAAATGGACTTCGATACTTTACTTAAGTATTTTTTTGGCTACTTTGTACTTGTACTGAGTATCAAAAATATAAGCAACTTTTACTCTTTACTTGACTACATTTTTGATTGAATATATGTACTCTTTACTCCACTACATTTGAACGGACGCTTACCGTTACTCATTACATTGTGATTGTGCACGACAAGTCGGCATCTTTATCTACCACAGCTAATTTGTTGGGCGGATGAGGCGATATCGCCATCTGCAGGGTGCCGAAGGTACTGTATGCTATTTATGAGCTAAATCATGTGAACGTGAATTAGCAGCTTCCCTAATACCAGGTTTAATTAGCGACATGGCTGCAGCCAGTGATGAAGCCGAAGCTTGAATTTATATGTAGTTTACTAAGTTGAAAAATAACAGTGCTCCTCTTTGTTTAATTTTAATACAGAGAAAACATAATTAATCAATTGAAAAACTACTCAAAATAAAAATATTGCCCCTCTCTGATACTGAGAGATGAATCACATCAAAGTCAGCTCTGATTTTTTTTACTATGTTTTACTACTTTTTTTTTTTTTTTGATAATTTGTTTGTGCCTTTTTTGAACATTTGAGTTTGACTGAGACTTTTTGTTCTATTTTTTAAATATATTTTGTTCTGCCATTTTGAAACATTAAGGTGTTAAATTTAATTTATATATTAGGAAAATTAAACCTTTCTTGGTGTTCTTTGAGCCTACATTCAGTATGAGTAAAATACTTAAGTTCTTTTAAAATCGAATACTTTAATACTTTTACTCAAGTCTTATTGGAATTGGTGACTTGTAACTTGTAATGGAGTAATTTTTACAGTAAGGTATCTGTACTTTTACTCAAGTATGGTTTTTAGGTACTCTTTACACCTCTGCTTCCTTGTTCACCTGATCTGAACCCCATAGAGAACCTGTGGTCCATCATCAGATGTGAGATTTACAAGGAGGGAAAACAGTACACCTCTCTGAACAGTGTCTGGGAGGCTGTGGTTGCTGCTGCACGCAATGTTGATGGATTCTGTCAGTGTTTTGATCCGGTCACCATGGATGGCAGGCTTTTGAGTTTCCTTGCAAAGAAAGGTGGCTATATTGGTCACTGATTTGTTTTTGTTTTGTTTTTGAATGTAAGAAATGTATATTTGTGAATGTTGAGATGTTATATTGGTTTCACTGGTGAAAATAAATAATTGAAATGGGTATATATTTGTTTTTTGTTAAGTTGCCTAATAATTATGCACAGTAATAGTCACCTGCACACACAGATATCCTCCTAAAATAGCTAAAACTGAAAACAAACTAAAAACTACTTCCAAAAATATTCAGCTTTGATATTAATGAGTTTTTTGGGTTCATTGAGAACATGGTTGTTGTTCAATAATAAAATTAATCCTCAAAAATACAACTTGCCTAATAATTCTGCACTCCCTGTGTGTGTATATATATATATATATATATATATATATATATATATATATATATATATATATATATATATATATATTTTTTTTTACTACATAGTTTACTTAGGCTCCAGAAAAAAGAAAGTAGGGTTACTTTTGCCCACAACAGAAGGCATTACAAAGCACTCACCACACTCTGTTGGCACATCCTGAAAAACTGCTGGACTCTTTGTGACATGAGCATCTGAGCACTGCCGACAGCTCCTCTGATGAGTTCCAACACTAAAACACCAATCAGAGGGCGAAACAAACAGCATTTAGACAGAAATAACTGTTCTGTGGGGTAAACTCTGCAGACTCAAGACCCCGTGAAATCAAAATGAGTGTTTTGAGGCTGTTAGTTCATGCCATGCCAGCTCCAACCATCACCGCTGCTATTCCTCACTCACCCTCTTCTGGCAATTCATTCGTCTCTGCCTCTCTCTCCATGTTCTGGCACCATCCCTCCATCCTCTCCACCTCTGTCTGCAGGAGCCGGAGGAAGAACTCTCCATCTCGTAAGCAAGGCGAGGCTCGGCCTGAATCTGGGAGGCTCCGGGGGCCCTCGCTCCATCCTCCCACTCCACGCTCGGGGGCCAGAGGCAGAGGGGAGTGAGAGCGGGGCAGGGCCCTCAGTTCTGGAGGGCCGGGTTCAGTGGTGTACCCACTGTGGTAATCCTCACGGTAGGCCCATTGGCCCTGTGTGTGAACAGTGCGATACTCTGCAAACTGACTGGCTGATTCTGGTTCAGATGAGTGGCGCTGGAATGAGCAGCCAAACTGCAGGCCCTTGTCTTGAGTGGGGACGGTCAGTCCTCCAAAACCTTCTGTCTCAAGATCAGCCTGGACACTTGCTGTTACACTGTTGGAGCGTTTGAAACGTGCTCGTCTGGAACAAACAACCACAGGACCATTAGACTTACCAGCAGACTAATATATAGACATTCCTGTAGCTCAAATATAAGATAATGATACTATCAATTCCAAGGTTGAATGTTAACTCCATGGTAAGCAATAACTCATAAAATGCAAACCCTCAATTCAATGTTGCTTTGGATGAAAGCATCTGCTAAATGCATAAATGTGTAAGTATTATATACCAGTGGTTGTCAATTCCAGTCCAGCACCACACAACTCCAATAGTATCTTGATGCAGCTTTGATTATGCAAGCTGAAAAGTCTCAGACTTGCAATGTCAGAAACAATGCATGGTGTTGGGTGTGCGCATTAAAAAGCATTGCATGCAGCTCAGCTTGCAACTGCACTAGGTCTGCATGCAGACTCCTCTCCACAAGTCTGCTTTTTGCATGCCTCTTTTGCATACCTCTCTTATTAAACATTTAATTAAAACCTGATTTAGTTAAGCAGTTTGCTAAAAGAGAGTTCCATGCATGAACTGTGTTCTGATTGATAGGGTCCATACACATTATTTATAGCTCCCTACTTCCCTCTCCTTTATTTCTCCCTACCTGATCAACAGTAATTTAATAATTTAATTGTTCACTTTAGAACAGGGGTGCCCAAATGTTTTCTTATAAAGAGCCAAACACCAAACTTGATTGAGGGATGTGGGCAGAATATACAGTTGAAACCAGAAGTTTACATACACTAAAAAAAGGAACATAACCATTTAAAAAAATGTCTGATGGTAAATCCTACTAAACGTTTACTATTTTAGGTCTGTTAGGATTACCTAAATTATTTACATTTGCTAAATGCCAGAATAATGAGATAATGTTTTTTATAATTTCTAGACAGTCAAAAGTTTACATACATTTCCTTGGTATTTTTTTTAGCTTTGCTTTTAAACTGTATAACTTTGGTCAAATGTTTTGGGTTTCCTTCCACAAGCTTCTCACAATAGTTTTTGTTTTGCCCATTCCTCCTGACAGAATTGGTGTAACTGAGTCAGATTTGTAGGCTGTCTTGCTCGCACAAGCTTTTTCAACTCTGCCCACAAATTTTCTATAGGATTGAGTTCAGGGCTTCGTGATGGCCACTCCAAAACATTCACCCTGTTGTTATCCTTAAAGCACATTTTAACTAATGTCAGTTTGGAAGACCCATTTGTGGCCAAGTTTTAATTTCCTGTCTGATGTCTTGAGATGTTGGGATGTTGCTTCAGTATTTCTACATAATGTTCTTTCCTCATGATGCCATCTATGCTGTGAAGTGGACCAGTCCCTCCTGCAGCAAAACAGCCCCACAACATGATGCTGCCGCCCCCATACTTCACAGTTGGGATGGTGTTCCTAGGCTTGTAAGCTTTCCCCTTTGTCCTGCAAATGTAACACTGGTCATTATGGCCAAACAGTTCAATCTTAGTTCCATCAGACCACAGGACATGTTTCCAAAAATTTGTTTTTTTCTCAGTGTAATTTAGCAAATTTAAATCTGGCTTTTTTGTTGATTCTGGCTTGTTGATTTTCCCATGTTGTCACACAAGGAAGCAGTCTGTTTGAGATTTTCCTTAAATACTATTCTACAGTTGTGCCTCCAATTAACTCAAATGTTGTCAATTAGCCAATCAGAAACTTCCTAAACCTTGACACCATCATCTGAGCTTTTTCAGAGGCATAATAATCTTATTGTATGTAAACTTGACTTTCAAGAAAAGTTATAACAATGTCTCAAAAAGTATCTCTCTCATTATTCTGCTATTAAGCATAACAGAAACAAATTTGATAATCCTAACTTACCTAAAAGAGAACAAGTTTAGTCACATTAACATCTGACTTTTTTTTTAAAATGGTTATGTGCCTTTTATACAGTGTATGTAAACTTCTGGTTTCAACTGTATACCAAACCGACTATATCACATCTAATAACATTAAATTTGCCATGGGTAATTTCCTAATTTATTCACTAACATTTAAAAATAACATTAAAAACGTTGCTTTAAATTATATTAATTAATGCAGTATAATTTTAACATTTTATAATGAACTTATTATTACAGTAAAAACATAAACAATCTCATTTATACCACAATGGAGTTCAATGCTGAAAACACTAATTGACCTGCGCCTGCCTAATTTGTCTTGTGCATTGCTTTTTATTATGTGACATTTTTTACATTTTAAAAGTCTGATTCATTTACAACATTTAATTGAAACATTTAATTTCAGTTGACTTTTTTGTAGCTCAGCAATAAAACAAAGAAACAAAGGGTTACATTCAAATCGAAATAACTATCTCTGTCAAAGGCATTCGCCTCAACCACATCTTCATCAGTCTGCCCCTCTCTTTTCAGATAGGATCAAGTTAGAATATGTGATAAGAGAAAAATACAAAATGTGCAGGTGCAAGGACTGCAATCGAGAAACACTGAAATATAGCAAAACTATGCACAATATAAATCTAATGGCACAATCCAATCACAAGTGGATGACACTAAATCAAGTTGTAACCAGGTCTCAAGTGTTTTGAGCTAATCTACCTTCTACTATTTCCAAATGTAGTCAAAAGCTCCAAAAGACCTTCTGCTGACCCAGCACATGATTGACATGGGATGTTTTTAGAAAGCACGCCAAACAAGATGTTCATACTTTGCTTTGTTGTGGCAAAACACAATGATTATGATTAAAATCATAGTAGACATCTTCATGCTTTTCATTCACTTGCTTGCCCGTTATCAACAGCAAGGTTTGTGTGATTCTCAGGCAAAGCAAGAACTGATAAAATGTGTACCTTCAATGAAATATACAGTAAGTAACTGTACAAAAAGCATCTGCCAAATGCAGAAACATGAATAGAATAAAACACAAGACACATGACTCTAATGACTTCAAACCAACAGGGTTTCTTCTAAATAAAGAAAGAGACTGACAGGGGGAATTAAGACACAATAACAGGACACAAAGCATAACGAGCTCATTCTTGGATGAGTGACAGTGACATCATTTCACAAGTTTGGCATGTTGCGTAATGGCTGCCTAATTATACCCTCTCACCTCACTCCATGTTCCTAGCACCTACACCCACTGCATGTGCGTTTACTTGTGTGTGTGAACCTTGCACCTGCACCTCTTGCTCATCTAACACTGTAAAACATTCACACTCCACCCTAACTCAGAAATAAACCAGCCACCCCTGATTAGAAGAATAAAGGGATATATATTTGAGGATTCTATGAAAGCTTTTTGTCTATGTCTATTTGATTTGAAGTAATGTAAAATGCTAGTGCAGTGGTTGTCAAATGATTAGACTTTACATTAAGTTGAAACCCTGTACAAAAATGTCTTTAAAATCAAACAGTGAAACCTCCGCTGACCACTTCAGTGATCAGATCAGTGAAATGCATGTAAATTCCAGGGCGAAATGGCCCTGTAAGAAGCCCCTTTTACTTTTTAACTTCCTGTTTTAGTAAAAAATAACATGGGAAATATAACTCTGCCATTGCACACCTTTTACAAATGTTGCTGAACTTTCAGAGACTGAGAAAAAATAATACAGGCTAGATCTACCTCTTGTCATCCTCCACCTGAACCCCTATGGAATGCACCTCTCTCAGCGCTTTCCCTTCTGGGTCTGAGTCGGACAATGTCTCTGAGCTGTCCACCTGAAAAATACACAAAGAGACATTTAACACAATTCTACACAGGGGAGGGAGAATTCACTATGTTTGAATCTCTCCAGAGATAGTCTCTTCTTATACCTGCACTGCGATAGAGGGTCTCCACTTCCTCCCTCGACCTTCTTGTTTAAACTCTTCTCCAACAGTCAGAGCTTTAGCAAGGGACATACTGTTCTGGGGCAGAGAAGCAGATTTTCCTAGACTGCCTCCAACCCGATCTCTGGATCCCCTGGGTCCCTCTAGCAGGTTATCGGCCGAGCTGCTGTGTTTCGGTTTCATTGGCCCAGGTCCACTATGATAGGCAATGCTTTGAAGGGCCCTGCCATTCAGACTCTCTGCGGAGTTGCTGCTCTGTCTGACCCGTGCTGTGCCTCCGCCAAGGTAGTGTCCACCTCTAGAGGTACGGCCCCCGCTGTTCTCCGTCAGGTCCACTGAGTTACTGTGCTGTCTGGGACGGACAAGAGCTGGTTGTCCTGTACTCTGGAAGTAAGCGTCCTGAGTGGACTCCGTACTACTTTGAGCGGTCACAGAAATCATTGGTTTGGACATTCGTGGGGGAAGAGGAGGGGGTCCTTTCCTATATGGGAACACTAGAACAACCAAGATAGAAGGGATTTGCTTAGTCTGAGCATATATATTTACATTAGATGTCGCCTATGCTATTGTTGTCTATTGGAAGGAATGCGTCATTAGAGCCGCCATTTTAGTACAGGGTAGCGCTCTTTTGAAATGAATGTGGGACTAAGGTGCAGTGGAGGACTGGCCATCCAGAGCCAGAGATATATATACACATATATACATATATCTATGATCGAGAGTTTTCTCGGAGGTCAGTACGCAAATATTTTTTTAAATTGCGAAAATTATAATTTGACATCACTTTTCGTGCTCGCATGGGCATTACTGACAAAGAGCAAGTGTTTGTGTGCATGGAAATGCATTATCCTCCCTCCCTGAAACACACTCCCTCTCCTGCTTTTACTTCTCATTCTAACGGAGGGAGCGATTCATTTGTGAATGAATCTCTGTTATGAAGGACTCGTTCTCTTAGTCGACAATAATACAATTTTTTAGCACCACAGAATCTTGTCATATTTCATTTACATTGTTTGCTGATTTCATTCAACAAAACAAGCATAAGCCTAATATTCAGTGTGAGTTGCTGCTACTTTGCCTTATGGTCAATGCAGTAAGTGACTGTATTATCATCAATAACGTTACTTGTTGAGCACAAAATTTCGTAACATATAAAAGCGTAATAAACGAAATCTTACCTGTAAAATGTTCTGCCTTTGTGCTTTGTTTTCTTTCTTTGCTCATTACTACACCCGTGCACATTGCTAAAGTCCAGCATTTTCACATTGGCTTAGTCTTGACTAGTGTAGATGAATGAAATGTGTCCTGGGAGCACTGTACAAATGTGGCGGTGCTATTGACGCATGCTCAGGGTCCATATGCGATATCTAGTGTATATATCTATGGTTACTGAGAAGTAACATTAATTTAAAAGTAACATTAATTTTAATAAAACAAGATTTTCCTTTGTGTTATCTTTCCACTGAAAGGAAAACTTTATTAAGGAAGACAAAAAGGATGGTGGGGATGCAAGGGTCTACGACATCACAGTGAATGCAGGACCCCAATGTAAAATGCATAATTGCTGGTCTGTTGTGTATGTTGAGACTAGCATAGGATTCTGGTTGATGTTCTTCAGTATGGATATTGGGAGTGTGTGGGGCTTGAGTATGACTATGCTGGTCCACCAGCTTGACCAGCACTACAGCACCTCTAACCATCTTAAAATAGCCTAGATGGACACTGGATTGTTGCTGGTTTATGCTGCAGCTGAAGTCTCAAGTATTATACTGTAAAACCCAACAGTCAACTTTATCAAATGAAATGAGTGTAGTCAACTCAAAATCTCACACACATTCACTATCCCTTTGAGAGCAGAGACATGAAATTCAGTGGGACACACTTGGAGATTAAAGGAGTTTTTAAAAAGCATGCCTAAGCCCTCCTTCCATCTCTCTTGTCGTCTCCTCATCCCTCTCTCTTAAAAAACACTCACACTCCCGTGTGTGTCATAAGTGTTGCCTTGGGAAACTGCAGATGGATGCTTTTGACACTTCACAAGGGCTTTAATAAATCTCCTGTGAGATTCTCTACTCTAAGCGAGAGAATAAGGGACAATGGGGGGGAATGAGAGTCAGCCAAAAGATACAAAGAGAGAATGAAATGTGATTGCAATTATAAGCATGCAGAATTAATTTTTAAACAGATTTTGGCTTTTGTCCTCTCTTTGGATTTTGTCATATCAGTTCTTTTCTGTATTACATTGATGAGATTAACGCTGCAACCATAATCTTGACTACAACCCAAGGGATAGTCAAGGAGACAGATATGTCTCATGAGCTTTTTGAGCATTTTAAAATGTTTACGATGCAACATTTGTTTACAGTTGTTAAATACTGAGAGCGAAGAGATAGAAGGAAAACTGTTTTGATCTAAATCCTTTGGCTAAAGCATGTTTCTCCAGCAATTCCTATGAGACTGATTCAAAAACTCATTAAGTCACTAATCTAATCCCTTAGGCAGCATGGAGACTATGTATACCCACACATACATTAACACATGCTGATGACTCACCTGCTTCGCCCTTCATGCTCCCTTGTGGGACAGACATAGAGAAGACAGACAGGCAATCATCATCCTGGGAGCATCCGGCTTGGATTGCTCGTACATAGCTGTGACTGCGTGTGCGGAAACACCCAGGTAGATCAAGAGCCTCCACAGCCTGTGATTCCATCTCTCCAAACAGGTTCAGAGTGTCACCCAGCTAGCAACGAAAAATAAAGATTAGGCATCAATTCAATTTGAGGTCCAGATGTTTCCAGATAAAAGCCAGAATGTTCAGTTAATTAATAAAATTTTTAATGTAACATCTGAATGTGATCGCACATGTCTGTGTAGTGACCAGCAAGGTGTGTGCTCTTTGGCTTGATTAATACATTCATGTAAAACACCCTAAAACAACCTAGATATACCCTAGGGGCCACCTACAACCATCAATGCATCCTATCATTCACTAAAACACCTAAGACACCACCAAGTTATGCCCTTATAACAACATAGAACTCCTTAACAACTAACTAGTTATGCCCTACCAACTAGCAATACATCCCATCAGCCACAAAAATGCTTAAGACATTATCTAGGTATGCCCAAGTTACCATCTAATTATGTCCCAATAACCACATAGAACTCCCTAACAGCAACCAAGCCATGCCCTACCAACTACCAGGATGGACCAACTAGTTATGCCCTTGTAACCGTCTAGAAATGCTTAAATATTACCTAGTTGTGCCATACTAACAGAGCATATCACTCCAAGTCACCAAATATATAAAGCACAGGGGGGTCTAAACCTGCTCATATCCAACCTTAATTAAACACTCCAGAACCAGCTAATAAAGGTCTTCAGACTCACTAAACCAAATCCAAATGGCATAGTTCATGTACACTTTTAGTCTCATGGAACTTAAAATTGCTTTTGAGCATGCGTGTGTCCGTTATGTCCACAAGACTGTAGGGAAGGGATCTCCAACCCTTCTCATAGTGAGCTACTTTCTTGCAGACTTGAGTTACAACCATGCTTCAACACGGAGTTTGATGTCTCACCAGAAGCAGGACTGGAGACCCATGCTGTAGGAAGTGCCATTCAATATTTTAGCTTTCAGAACTTCTGCCAAGTTCACACTTAGATGAAAGCAGATTTACCTCACGAAAGTGCACACTCAAAGCAAAGGTTCTGGATGCCATTTTAACATAGAACTACATAGAACTCCTTAACAACTAACTAGTTATGCCCTACCAACTAGCAATACATCCTATCAGCCACCAGAATGCTCAAGACATTATCTAGTTATGCTCAAGTTACCATCTAATTATGTCCCAATAACCACACAGTACTCCCCAACAGAAACCAAGTCATGTACTACTACCAGGATGGACCACCAAAACACACAAGACACCATCTAGTTATGCCCTTATAACTATCTAGAAATGCTTAAATATTACCTAGTTGTGCCATACTGACAGAACATATCAATCCAAGTCACCACATATGCCCTATATAAAGCACAGGGGTGCCTAAACCTGCTCATATCCAACCTTAATTAAACACCAGAACCAGCTAATAAAGGTCTTCAGACTCACTGATCCAAATCCAAATGGCATAGTTCATGTACACTTTTAGTCTCATGGAACTTAAAATTGCTTCTGAGCATGTGTCTGTCCGTTATGTCCACAAGACTGTAGGGAAGGGATCTCCAACCCAGCTCATAGTGAGCTTCTTTCCTGCAGACTTAAGTTACAACCATGCTTCAACACTGAGTTTGATGTAGGACTCTGTAAGATGGCGTCTCACCAAAAGCAGGACTGGAGACCCATGCTGTAGGAAGTGCCATTCTATATTTTAGCTTTCAGAACTTCTGCCAAGTTCACACTTAGATGAAAGCAGATTTACCTCACGAAAGTGCACACTCAAAGCAAAGGTCCTGGATGCCATTTCGGGAATAGGCAAAACTTCCTGTAAACCTCCAGGAATGTGTGTTGGAGCTATTTGTAACTAAGCTTTGCAGGGCAGTGGCATTCAAGAAGCATGATTGGACACCCCTGCCTTAGAAATACAACCAAACCACTCTAGCAACTACAAGAAAACATACTTTGTTATGCCCTAGCAATCACCCATTGGACACCCCTGCCTTAGCAATACAACCAAACCACTCTAGCAATTACCAGAAAACTCACTTTGCAACTGCCTAGTAATGCCGCTAGCAAAACAGCCTAACAATAACCAGAACATCTAAACCAGGGCTATTCAATTGGTGGCCCGCGGGCCAAACCCGGCCCCCGAGGCAATTTGTTCTGGCCCTCCAAATAGTGTGACCGAGACATCAAGAATAAATTTAGTTCAGTCAAAAAAACGGCCGCTATAATTATGAAGTGACGTGCGTCTGTTCAATACAGCATGAGCTGCACAGAGCGTGAGTCACCTGACAGTAGGGCTGGGCGGTTTTTTCGATTAATTCGAATTTAAGTTTTAAGACAATTTTATTTTTCACAAAATCGAGGAATCGCGGTTTTTTAATAAAAATATTAAAGCCGCTTTTCCACTATCGTGCCAAACCGTTCTAAACTGTTAGACAACCGTGCTGATTCTGTGTGTTGATGTCGCGGCTCTGTTGATGTGCTGCCACAGCTGGTAGCGGAAGAGTTTTTACTCCAAAAAATATTAATACATATCGACAAATGTTTTATAAAATAAATTAAGCAATTTCCAACATTTCAGCTATAGGCCATTATACGATTCAGTTAAATATAAGATAGACCTTTAAATATATATAGATATGTAACAGGTTTCTGTGGGTTTTTTATTTGTTCACGGTGATCTTTAATATATACTGGGTGGTGGAGCTACGCACAAATATTTTCTAAAACGTCAAGCAGATATTTGTCTATAGCTCGTTAGTTATTTATGAAGACAAAAAATAATTAAAATAGCAAAAATAAAACTATAAAATTACAAAGATAAAAAGAGCAGCATTCTGCTAAATATAGTCCTTTATATCCTGATATGCTATGTGTTGTTTCATTCGTTTTTTTATATTTAACTTGATGCATTCGTTATTTAATGTTTAAATACAAAATCATTTAAATGGTTATATTTTACCATCAAAATGTAGTATATTTTATATCATTACCAACTTTTGATATAAAACCGCTGTTATTTTATTGATTGTTATGAAATAATTTAAGTGCTATATTTTTTATTAGTGAAAGTGCCCGCTCATTTTGACAAGGCCTGTCCAAATATATATTTCTGCCATGCCACTAATACAGATAAACTATTGTTGCATTATCATTGTTTATTTTTCTGTTATGTACAGAGATTTGAATATTTATTTCCCCTCCAATCCTTTTTAATCTTCAAGTTACATTTTGGTCATTTTCTCTCCAAATAAAATTTTCCCAAAGCTGCACAACATATGACCTGCTGTGACTTCTATTGTAGCTATGTTTATCATCCCTATATGAGAGACTGCCATAACCGCGTTTCACACTATTGCTTTTCTTTTACAAGTGAGCATGAAAAAAACTAGTTTCAGCATTTATTTAAATTTAAATGAACAAGGTAAGCTGGTAAGGTAGCTACACAGAAAAAAAAATTTAATAAAAAAAAAAAAAAAAAAAAAAAACGAGATTTTTTTTTTTTGCCATATCGCCCAGCCCTACCTGACAGTGGCGATACATTTGAATATGTTTGTAGAAATGTTTTTTTGTACAATGCACTGATATCGTTATTAGGGATGCAACGATTAACCGATTTCACTATTAACTGCGCTTTAATTCGTCATGGTTAATTAATCGTAAAGGCTTCTGTTAGGATGTACCGGGGTGCAGATGTACAAAACCAGTGACGAGCGATAAATTCAGTCCAAGGTGTTTATTTAAGTGCAAAAAATTGTGGATTCCCAGCAAAACAAAACTCTCTTTTTTTTTTCTTTTTTCTTCTACAAAATTATATACAAAATTTACAGAATCAATGTGTGTTCTGGCTACGCCAACAGTTAGGCCCAAGCACAACATCTATCTACACAAGGGAAAAAAAAAACTTCCTAAAATGGCCGACATGCAGGAGCCATTTTATAGAGTTTGGCTCCACCCATTTTTTTTAGTACATACCATATGAAAAATTATTCAACTTCTAAAGCAAGTCAAAAATATTTTAAGAGACAACACATATGGTAGTAACATGCAACATAGACATCTCACAAATATCTAAAAAATTGTCTGATTAGTATGTTCCATCAAAATAAATGGTTTCCATGATTTATCCCCCCCTATGATGTCATGTAAAATGGTAGAACCCTGATCATTGGGGAAATGGAAACTTTAAAATGGCCGCCTTTCCTGCATACAGGTTTGGCTGTTTGGAGGTGACCCAGAATGTAAGTAGGACAGAAATGTTTGTTTCTTAGTTTTAATAATCAAAAATAAACTATTATGTTTGCAGCAAAGTCTGGTGTGATTTATTTTAAATGTTAAACGAAATAATGAAATGTTACGCTAAAGAAAATAAATAAACAAACAGTAACAATGATTTTGCAGAAATAAATGGAGCATTTCTAATCACACAAAACGGTCAAGTATCCACACAAACAGTACATTTGATTTTTTTCAGCCGGCATCTAAGTTGTGTGTATAGTGGAAACGGTTTGTGTGAGTTAATGCATGCTTACTAGCTTGCCTAAAGAAAAGTCATAGTCACAGCCTATCTGTGACAGCTTCTCTAAGCCGCATTTCTGCATTTCTGTTCTGCCGCACGAAACGAAACTGCTGAACAAAGTTACGCCAAGTTGCCAACTGTGCGCTAGTTTAAAGTTCCGAGCTTGTCCACCGAAGCTAATACGCACGCACACTGTAATAACTATAGCCGCTGGCCGTTCCCATATCACGTCTTTCCCGCGTGCAAGTTTGTTATGTCGTAAGAATATATGCCAATATGCGGGCGCAAGCGGAGCAATGCGCTGGCGGCTGTCTGGGCGCTTGCAGTAGAAAACATCTCATGCTGTAACGGTGAGAGTTGTGCTTAGCTTTCAGTGCAATGTAAACAAAAGACATGCTAGACGAACTATTATTAAAATGATTATGTATGTATGAACGCATGATAATAACAACAGTTAATCTAAATATTGGCGCCGACCTTCATAACAATTATTATTATTATATTATTTTCTCCCGTTCCTCTCTATAAACACACATAATTAAATTGTGTAGCCCTATAAGCACAGAAAAACCTTCAGCATAAAAACTTTTACTAAAGAAAATGCCTTTTAAAGGTTTTTTAATATTAGTTGGGGATGTCCAGATCTAAATCTTGCTAATATAAAGCTTAAATTTACATTAGACGTGATAACTGTGAAACCCTGATTATTCTTCACACTATATAATCGTACAACCAAAATCTATAATTGTTGCATCCATAATTGTTATGCAGTTCAAAACATAACATATGAACATATCTGAATGTAGAGGAAGCCTACTTCAGCAATACACTGATTTTGTTGTGCTGTGAAATACAACATTTGAATGTTTGTTAAAAAAAACTTATTGTACAATGCAGTGATATTATATAGTTTCAAAATACAATATATTAACATTTTAATGTAGACAAATAAAATGTGGGTGTCTAAAGGAGCAAAAATACATAATTGGCTCTTAAATGCAGTTGTGTCATAATTTATATAGCAAGTCATATCTCTCCGGCCCTTCGTTTGGGATGCTTTTCATGAACGGGCCCCCGTGACAAACTAATTGAATAGCCCTGATCTAAACCATCTACAGTACTTCCACATAACCAATCAGCCAATCAACAGAACACATCTATTTGAATAACTGGTTTAAATGATTATTCTATAAAATAATACATTCAAATAACTTTAATAACTCAATATGAAGATTATGTGAACTACTATGATGTGAACTATGTACCATTTGACTGTGTAATACCTGAGCGCTGGTTAGAGAGCGTGTGTAGCTGCGGGAGCGAGCGTGACCTTTAGGTGTGGTTCGACTGTTTGGGTAGGCATCTGTACACTGTTTACATGAATACCTGAGGAGAAGAGAACACCATTAATGCTCCAGCTGATATTTCTCATTTAAACTTCCCATTAAAATAAAACACACACCTTCTCGCTATACTATAATGTAGCAGTACAATTACATACCATTAATGTACCTTACCCCAATAGTTTAACAAACAGTGTCAACATTTTAAATAAAATAAATAATCCTAAATGACTAAAAACTTCAAATCAATTGACGACTGACTTGGATGTGGTGGAGGAGCGTTGATCCATGCTGACGGAGCGGCGGAAGGCTTCTCTCTGGGCAATGAGGGCTGATTTGGGTGAAGCTTTGGGGCTGGTGTCTGAGTCAACACTGTCATCATCCCCCATGGCCTTAATGTAGCTGCCACTGCGCATACGTCTGCAGGGAATCTCTCCACCGCTGTCGGATGGACCACCACCACACCAGTCATCTGAGGGCACCTGCAAGAGATCCACAGAACATAGACTGGTTTTACTAGGATGAAGTTGTTCTATAGTAACACAAGACGCTTTCTTTGTGGTCAGATGAGCTGCCGTTCAGAGGCTCATCCAGGGTATATGCAGGGATCCTAAAGATAATTTCAATACCTTTTTAAGACTTTTTAAAGACCTTCCCAGAATATTTTAAGACCACATCGCCACTTCAAGTTCTAATCAGTATCAAACCTTTAACTTAATAAACAGTTGTAGTTAAATAAATCAATGGAGCACAACAATGCAACAGAACTCAAATAAGTTCAGAGGAAACAAAGCTTGAAAGAATAAATTACGCGGTTGTTTTCAGCGACAGGCTTCAGCCACTGTTTAAACTCGTCTTTCTCCAACCAGGAGTACGCAAACTTGCATTTTTCCATTTTGCCGTCTGTTTTGCTCTATGGTTTCGCTACATGTAGAGACCGTCACATCACCTTCTCGCGTTTGTCGCAAATTACGTGACATCACCTGGACGGAGAAGCTTGGCCGGATGCGCCCCAACCCGAACCACTCGCATGGAGAGAGCATGCCATGATAATATTAGGAGGAAAATAAAAATATATATGCTTTTTTGGAGTCAAACCCTTTGAACAATGCTTGAACAAAATTTAAGACCTCATAAAAACACGATTTTTTAGAAGACTTTTTAATACCTTTTAAGGGCCTTAATTTTCTCATAATTGATTTATCAACATTTAATACTTTTTAAGACCCCGCGGACACCCTGCCCTACCCCTTTCCCTACCCACTCAGCTTGGTCCTTGAAATAGAGTGTGTAGGGGAATAGCTTTAAATATTACCCTTAAGAAATGGGACACCACTACAACACCTGCACACGTCATCATATGTCATCGCGAGCTTGTACTTCATATGAGATTGATGATGGCAACTGCTGTAGTTATTTTAGTTGCATTATTTTTTGGTATTTACCTCACTAAATCATGGAAGGCAACAATATCATGTTATCATAACGATATAATGCGGCAATAAGATCATAACTGTACCGTGCATTTACACCATGGACATATTCATCTATACGAAAACTACATTACCATTATACCAGACACTGTAAATTATTTTTTATACCAGACACTGTAAAAAGCTCATCCCCAGCTACTAGACTTTTCTGATAGGGTATTCGAGTGCCATTGAGATGTGAAAGTATGTTGTGGGACTGCTATACAAGAGTTATCATTATGGATTATAGATAGCGAAATTCAGCTGTTTTTTATCATTATTTTTAAAAGCATGACGGTAAAACACGAATGCGTTATGAATGTAATAAAACATTTGCTTGTTTGTTAAAAAACGTCATAATAATGACAAATAAAGACTAGTTTGTGCATCTCCTGACTTTCATGTGCAGCCATTTTGTCGTTGTAGATGGTGTATTCTTGGGAACTTTTCATACCCCTTCGTTTCTAGTGTGGTCCTGAAAAATCTCTGTTTTCAGGGCTATCTAGCCCTTCCCCTTAGCCCTATGCCTTCACGTTAAAGAGAATTGGGACACCCCTACCACTTCATGTAAACACACAAAACGAGAGGTAAGGGGAAGGGCTAAGGGATAGAATTGGGATTGGACCTTACAGTTGTACTGAACTGAACAGAACCATTTTTAAACTAACTAGAACTACACTAGCAATTACCGCTATTCCTGATATATTGCATATAGTAGTCAACATTTGAAGTGATTTGACTGTCATGTTTTATAAAAGTTGTTCTAAAGCTATTAAACAACACCCATTCTTTTCTTAGGAAAATCTTTGAAAAACTTCCTTGATCCACTTCAAATGTTGACTACTGTATGTTCCACAAGGATCATGCTTTCTTATCTGACTTTTGTTATTTCCCTGATCATTAATGTAAAGTGTTTTTAACAGTCTACATTGTGTAAAAATAATATAATTAAAAGTGATTTGACAAGAAGTCAAATCGGAGTGGAGAAACTGTGTGGAGTTTGCATGTTCTCCCTGTGGGTTCAAAGGGGTTTCTTCAAGGTGCTATGGCTTACCCCACAGTCCAAAGACATGTGCTGTAGGTGAGTTGGGTAAGCTAAATTGTCCGTAGTGTATGTGTGTACGTCCTGCACCAGGTTGGGGGTTGAGTGCTGGACTAACAACCCACCTCATAAAAACTAGATGTTACGAAACACCAATATAGTGCGGGCCTGGAAGTATATACCAATATAAATGGCCCTGGAAGTAAGTAAGTATATTTTAGACACTATCTGAAGATTGTTTGGATTGGTTGAACAAATTGGCTGTGGATGATTAATAAACTTAATCACTTGTTTTGTTCTTAATGATTTTTGAATAGGTCAGCGTGAATGAATGACTTACTTTATTTGACCAAATCAGATTAATGAATTATTCAGTTACTCACATTAAAGCGTTAGCTCATCACAAAAAAACCTGTCCTGTTCCAATTCAAGCCGTGGTATCAATATACACCTGACCTTGGTAACATATAAAAAAAAAACTCCTTTTATTGCTGTGGCTTTTTGGCCACAACATGACCAGAGGGAACCCAGAGTTGAACTGAGAGCAGCTGAGTAAAATGAATTCTGATTGGCTGATGGGGATGAAAGGCACCAGCTGTACATTTAGAGTTGTCATCAGACTCGAGACCTGCCCCTCGGCTGGGGCATGAACAGAGCACAGATGTAGGATAGCAGGTTATGGAGGGGAGAAGCAAGATTATTTATTTTCATGAACTCTGCTCTCCAGAGCCATGTCTTTTTCTGATAGCATCGCTGTGTATCGATGCGTTTTTTTGACATTGCACTTGCTCTCTGTCACATATTTTGTGCACACGAATTCTAAAATGCTGTCTTACAAGCTGCACAACAACTATAAGGTGTCTAGACATTTAATAACAGAACCAATAACTCAAGTCACGGCAAGGAGAGACGAGCACAGATCCAGTATTGTTTGTGTTTGACAAGAGGATGTTCCCTCTTAAAAATTGTTTCTGTCCTTGCGGTTTTACAGTGTATTATTCTTTTGTTTTTCATTTTGTGAGAATACAGTGTTATTGTAAGAATATCAAGGAATACCAAATTGTTATTTCATGCAAATACTTTAATGTCTACACCCAAATATGTAGACAATATAAAACTGAATTTGGGTGTCAGGGGTGTAACGGTGTACACATATTCATACTGCAGTCTTTGAGTTCAGTACGTATGCTTCATTTGAGTGAATATAATATCACCAAACAATATATAGCACCTCTTTTTGATAAAATAAGCTTTCTGTTTTGTTATCGGTATCAACAAATTCTTATTTTTCAAAAATTTTGTACATTTAATGACATTAAGGCAGCCTACACTGCATCTGGAAAGTATTCATAGTGTTTCACTTTTTCCACATTTTTTTTGTTACAGCCTTATTCCAAAATAGATTAAATTCATTTATTTCCTCGAAATTCTAGACACAATACCCCATAATAACAATGTGAAAAATTATTTTTTGAAATTGTTGCAAATTTATTAAAAATAAAAACGCTGAAAAATCACATGTACATAAGTATTCACAGCCTTTGCTGTAAAGCTCTAAATTGAGCTCAGGTACATTCTGTTTCCACTGATCATTCTTGAGATGTTTCAGCAGCTTAACTGGCGTTCACCTGTGGTAAATTCAATTGATTGGACATGATTTGAAAAGGCATACACCTGTCTATATAAGGTCCCAGGGTTGACAGTGGATGTCAAAGCACAAACCAAGCATGAAGACAAAGGAATTGTCTGTAGACCTCCGAGACAGAATTGTCTCAAGGCACAAGGCTGGGGAAGGTTACAGAAAAAAATTCTGCTGCTCTGAAAGTTTCAATGAGCACAGTGGCCTCCATCATCCATTAGTGGAAGATGTTTGGAATCACCAGGACTCTTCTTAGAGCTGGCCGGCCATCTAAGCTGTGTGATCGGAGAAGAAGGGCCTTAGTCAGGGTTGGGATCAATAACCTAATGGTCACTCTGTCTGAGCTCCAGCGTTTTTTCTGTGGAGAGAGGAGAACCTTACAGAAGGACAACCATCTGTGCAGCAATCCAACAATCAGGCCTGTATGGTGGAGTGGTCAGACGGAAGCCACTCCCCGCCTGGAATTTGCCAAAAGGCATCTGAAGGACTCTCAGACCATAAGAAAGAAAATTCTCTGGTCTGATGAGACTAAAATTGAACTCTTTGGAGTGAATGCCAGGGGTTACGTTTGGAGAAAACCAGGCACCGCTCATCACCAGGCTAATACCATTCCTACAGTGAAGCATGGTGGTGGCAGCATCAAGCTGTGTGGATGTTTTTCAGTACCAGGAACTGGAAGACTAGTCAGGATAGAAGGAAAGATGAATGCAGCAATGTACAGAGACATCCTAATTGAAAACCTGCCTCAGAGTGCTCTAGACCAAAGCACACTGCCAAAATATCAATGGAGTGGCTTCACAACAACTCGGTGAATGTCCTTGAGTGGCCCAGCCAGAGCCCAGATCTAAATTCTATTGAACATCTGTGAAGAGATCTGAAAATGGGTGTACACCGTCACTTCCCATCCAACCTGATAAAGCTTGAGAGGTACTGCATAGTAGAATGGGCAAAAATTCCCAAAGACAGGTGTGCTGAGCTTGTGGCATCATATTCAAAAAGACTTGAGGCTGGAATTGCTGCCAAAGGTGCATCAACAAAGTATTGAGCAAAGGCTGTGAATACTTATGTACATGTGACTTTTCAGGTTTTACATTTTTTATAAATTTGCAACCATTTCAAAAACTCTTTATTCACATTGTCATTATGGGGTATTGTGTGTAGAATTTTGAGTAAATTAATTAATTTAATACATTTTAGAATAAGGCTGTAACATAATCAAATGTGGGAAAAGCGATATGAATACTTTCCGGATGCACTGTATATCACGATTTAACAGAGCCTTTCTGTGAAAGAATGAAATCTCCACAAGAACAAAGCTAGCTGTTTATAACTCCACCTAAGGAACAACAGATTGCTGGCAATGGAGATGCAGGATCTAGGACAAGTCACTACCAAAACTCAAAGAGACCAGGTAAGAAACCAGAGCATCAGGACAATCCACTGACTGAAATAATTGACAGGCATAAGATGAGGTGGTGCAGTCATGTTGTCAGGATGAAAAACCACAGGGTTCCAAAGCATATGCTAGAGGCAAGAACCAAAGGAAGACGTCCAAGAGGAAGGCCTCGAATTAAATGTATAGACTCACTTAACCCAGCAATCCAAAAGAGAGGAGTAGACCCAAACTGCGCCAGAACAGTGGGTGCAGACAGGAAAAGGTGGTGGAAACTTTGTTCAGCCTCTACCCCACAAGGTAGAAGAGGCCAGGAATAAGTAAGTAATAACAATGAATGCTGAATGTTTGGATATGGTGTAACAGTTTGCTGTATATGTGATTCAGTTCAAACACGAGTGGAACGTAAAATAAACGTGAATGAACTAAAAACAAACTAAACTAGTGCGGCAGTCAAAATAAGATGCGTCTCAACAGAGAGCTTCATCATTTTTACTTCTTCTCACCCCTTTTAAGCGATACCAGATGATAATCTCACCACCAAATGACCAAGGGGAGATGCACTTGCACTCAAGATAAGAAGTGCCTTATCTATCAATTGACCAGTCGGTGGCGTATTTAAAGGTCATCCCTTTCAAAGGATGATGCGACTTCATATCTCTATCCATCTTTGTTTCTCTTGGCTTCGCCCCATTCTATCCTCTTTCCAATACACACATGCACTTGTGTACACACCTATACAAACATCATTTCAAATAAGAAGCTCGATTGGCCTCTTCTGGAGAAGCTGATCACCGTTTTTTTCCTAATGCTTGGTTTTAGCATATCTACTGTTGTCTTCATCTTTTCTCAGACTTCCATTTTTTTCTGCTAAGATATGAAAGCAAGGTCACTGTATTAATGTCATACAGCTTTTCTAACAAAATGTTAGTATAATTGGTCACCTCCTGACCATTATAATGGAATAGTTCACTGAAATGTACATAGAATAAATTGTAGGCAAGTGAATCATTTATTTAAATAATAATTTGATTTTAAAAATGAAAGAAACTAAAAGAATGGCAACGCAGTGGCGCAGTAGGTAGTGCTGTTGCCTCACAGCAAGAACGTCGCTGGGTCGCAGGTTCGAACCTCGGCTGGGCTGGGTCAGTTGGCGTTTCTGTGTGGAGTTTGCATGTTCTCCCTGCGTTCGCGTGGGTTTCCTCCGGGTGCTCCGGTTTCCCCCACAGTCCAAAGACATGCAGTACAGGTGAATTGGGTAAGCTAAATTGTCCATAGTGTATGAGTGTGAATGTGTGTGTGGAAGTTCCCAGAGATGGGTTGCGGCTGGAAGGGCATCCGCTGCGTAAAATCATGCTGGATAAGTTGGCGGTTCATTCCGCTGTGGCGACCCCGCAAGGGACAAAGCCGACAAGAAAATGAATGAATGAATGAGAAACTAAAAGAAAAAAGCCAAGAACGTCCTTATCTTCTTTTAATGATGATCTATTATTTTATTATCACAGATGCACCCATCCCCTACCCACAAACACAAACTATCCTTCTTGGCAACCAGTGTTATTGTTCTCATCCTCTTGTTTTTCCCCCCTACAGCCCCTGGAATTCGTTCTCATTATATAGACACATCTCACTTCCCCCCGCTTCCCTGCTAATTGTGACACAGATCAGCTGACTCGTAACAGAGGATTCGTCTGGTTCAGCCCTGTGTCTTCAGATGAGATTGTATCAAAAAACTGCTCTCCCGCGATGAGCCCCCTGACTGAGCTGGAGCCCACAGCTGGGCTTCTTCCTCCCTAGAGGCTGATGGAAGCTGAGTCAGCTGCTTTGCCTTCAGCTATATCACTGTAAGACCTCACGCAGTTTCCTCTGGACCAGTTGCTCTTCATCATGGAACAAAGAATGAGCGCATATGCAGGCTGGGGGTTCATCTGGATGTCAGAAGCTACTGCAGCTTCCTAAGTCAAACTATAGTCAAACAACTCTTGTGCAAAAATGCACTGCCCAATTAATTAGGTACACCTTGCTTGTACCAGGTTGTCATATTTCACCTTCAAAACTGCCTCAGCTCTTTCTGGCGTAAATTCAGCAAGGTGCTGGAAACATTTCTTAGAGATACTGTATTGCCATAGGCATTTCTCAGGTCCATGTTGATATGATAGAATCACAGTACCTGCTGATTTGTCAGATAAACATCCATAATGTGAATCTACAATTCCACCACATCCCAAAGGTGTTCCACGGGATTGAGATCTGGAGGGCATTTGAGTATAGTGAACGCACTGTCATGTTTAACAAATCAGTTTGAAATAACCTCAGCTTTGTGATATTGTGTTATATTCAACTGGAACCAGGGCTTAAATTGTGCCGTAACAAGCCAGATCCAAGCCGACTCCCCAACCCTCTTCGTCAACGACTCCCCTAACCCTCTTTGTCAAGGACACCCACCAACTCTTCACTTTTTCGTCCGCCTCCCTCACCTCTCCCTCCTCTGGTAACATGCCGGATCTGTGACCCCAATCTGGGACCTCGCAATTTACGAATTAAGCACTGGCTGGAACTAGCCATCACAAGAGGAGTCAGGTTGGAATACACAGTGTGATTTCGAACTCAAACTGTACAGGAAGATTGAGTCCAATGTAAAGCCAAAGCTCAAGAGTCATGTGCACAAATTATACAGTCCAACTGGTCAGCAAAGACTTAACTGATCACGCTCTACATATGAAATCAACACGTCACACCCCCTTCTTCTTCTTTCTCATTTAATGTTGGTTGGCAAATAAGCATATGGGGCATTTATGCTACCTAATGGGAAGGAGTGTGAATCTCGGGTGGAAGGGAAGTGGTTGGTTCCTATGAACCAGGAAGTGTGTGTCTAATTTTCATGCAGGTGCTGAGTTCACCACAATCAGTTTGAAGCTCTGATTTAACTGTGCGATTCCCTCATGGGGTCGACCAAAGATTCACCAGCTTTGAATGTTATCACTCGATTGAATGGGAGTTATCAGTGGTTATCATCTGATAGATATGGGCCAGTACGGGCCTTCTGCACCTACTGGTAGGCTCAGAAGGCTGTTATGATCCATCCACATGGTTAATCAGTTATACTTATACAGAAGACTCCAGATCCAGATCTGTTTTTACATTACTGTGATGGTTGGGGTAGGATATTCAGACCATACGACTTCCAATCAGGAGTGGTTAATCACCTCGCCATCCCCACCATACACTGCACAAACACAGCAAGAATCAGAATTCGGCTCAAAATCTGACTAAATTCGCAAAGTGTATACCCAGCCTGATCCTATCACCTGAATGTTACAGCAAAAATAAAAACTTATCAGACAAGGACACCTTTTTCCATTTAGCTATTGTGCAATTTTGTTGAGCACATGCTAATTGTAGACTCAGAATCTTAGATGACAGACATGGCACCGGTGTGCTCCTCTGCTGCTGTAGCTCATCTGCTTTATACTGTGTTATACTGTATGTTGTGCAGAGATGCTTTTGCGTAGACTTCAGTTTCCCTGGTAACTGGTTTCCATCTATTCTTCTCTAACCTCGGACACAGAGAGTAACAATTTTCAGAAAGTAAACCCTGGAGATGATTGTGCGTGAAAATACCAGTAGATCAACAGCTGTCTGACTAGCACCAACAATGCATTAAAAGTAACTTAAATCACATTTCTTCCACATTCTGGTGCTCATTTTGAACTTCAGCAGATCATCTTGATCATGTCTAAAGCCTAAGTTGTTGCTGCCATTTGACTGGTTGTAGCTTTTGCATTAGAAAAAGTGGAAGTCTAACATGCAATGTTTGATTATTAGCTGGTTTAGTTCGACGCAAAGCTGCACTGTTTTGAAAATATCTGTCATTGTGTAGGACAATTAATAGCATTTCTATTTGTAATTAATTACTCTCAAATAATATTAGCTGTGACAATGTTCAGATATATTTGTGCTATACTGAGTGGGAGTGTATGAAAGTTGATTGGTTGTCTCGCTGTGACAAATTGGCTAAACAATAGCGGCGACTGACCAAATGTGTTTCTATCATGGTGAAGCTGATGTTCTGTGTAATTGGGGCTCGCAAGTGCTAATATTACAGGAAGTTAAATTAGTGTCAGGGTGAAACCTCTATGCACGTTCCTGTCGCCCTGGGCAACAATAACAGAGAATGCACATAACACTTGGTAATGTCCGTCAGAAAGCATTGACTTTTCTTTCTCTCCCACTCGAGAGCCCAGGGACAGAGCTGCTATGAGATGGGCTGCACCTGATGCTTATTGTGCTTTACTAGTCTTCTTTGAGCACCAGGTGTTTGAAGTTTGGGCATGATACGACATAACATTGCTGCAACAATAATTATAACTGCAAGGCCACAAGCTACTGGACATAGCTCTTCCCCTACACAGCCAGACATTGACTTTGGCTGCAGTGGAAAAAGACAAAAACAGAACATGCATTATTCTGTGTGTGTTTAAATGAAGTCTGACAGACGTCTAACAGATGTCTTAACATAGACGATTTGGCTAAAATAAGAATAAATTTGGCTGTGCAGTGAAAATCTAATAGACGTCTAGGAATAGCCCAAAACTAGAATAATTATCAAATACACAGGAATTAATGACTACACATGGGAAGTCTGTCTAATCTGTGCATCTGTATCATGTATTTGTTTTCTAATCTGTGTTCTTATTTTAACCAAGCCGTCTATGATTAGATGTCTATTAGACATCAATTAATCACAAAAATTACTTGGTGGAAAGTAATATTTAAAGGGGTGGTCACAGTCTATTTTTAAGGCTTGGCTGTGTTTATAAAATGCAAAGCAATGTGTGCTCACACTTCACTTGTAGAAAATCAAGTTATTTTTTCATGTATCTTACTTTGATTATATACAGCTACTCAAAAACATGAAAACGACTGTCATATTTCCTAGTTCCTCTGAAAGATCTGCCCTCACATGGTCCTAACATAATGTGCTGTGATTCGCGGATCGGCTCCACGTCACTCCCCTACAAGCGAGGTTCAGAGCAGCTGTTAGCAGCAATCAGACAGAAATGAAGAGCACACAGCTCACGCCTGCTCTCTAAAATAAAACCTGACAAGTGTCTTTCACATATATTCGGAATAAGCATGTGTAAAAAATATAGAAAGTTCTCATATCTTTTGCGAATTAGTTATTTGAGATGTAGAATGCACAGAAAGCAGCCACATAGAAAGACGCATAAAGAGACACTGCAGCACTGCTGAAGATTGTGGGTGTTTACAGCGGTTTGACTGATAAATATGAATTTGTGGCTAAATTGTTAACGGTGCCAAACAGCATTTCCTGTTGTTTACATCCTTGTTTACGTCCTCGCTACAACATACCGTTAACGCTATAAACTGTGCATGTAGTTGATAATTTTTTATTTTTATTTTTGGCCTTTTTGCCTTTATTAGTTAGGACAGTATTGAGACATGAAGCGAAGTTGGAGAGAGAGAGGGAGGTAGGGTAGGGAAATGTCCTCAAGCCAGGATTCAAACTCAGGACGCGCTGACGTGCTACTGCACCATATGTCGGTGCGCTAAACACTAGGCTATTGCGCAGACTAGTTAATAAATTTTAATAAATAAAAACACTTACAGGTTGTGGCTCACAATTCACAGCTTAGTCAGTTGGAGGAGCTTTAACCGAATCCAGCACTGAACTGGGAGAGATTCTGGAAGTTCTCCTTTGTCAAATGCTAGCGCTATATCTTTTTATTATAATTCTCTGGAACATAATTCAATTTAAATTGTAAGCACTTCTCTATTTGTGTCGTGTCCTTTGGTAGCCTAAATACAGAAACAGAACAAGCACTGTGGAAACAGCAGCGTTTGGACGTCATTTTAGCTTTCTCTGCGACAACATTACATCGTCTCTGGCCACACCCATTCGCTGCGCAGGGTGTGTGCGTGAGGTGAATGCACGTAACCGGAAGCCCTTGTGATCTCACTAGCCCAGATGTATTTTTTTTGTAGTCCCCAAATTCGTTCGCTGTAGACTTTGCTAAGCTAACTCTGTTAAAGCCAATGTTTCCCTTAGCATTGAACTTTAAGCGTATTACATTCAGATATGTTGTTTATGTTCACACAGCTACATTACACATCAACTAAAGTTTAAAATATGATATCGTAGTGGACCACCCCTTTAAAATCTATAGAAAGCAACCTTCAGTTTCCTAAATTTCAAGATCATAGATTTGACCTATCCCAGGTAGCAAATAATTCTGGCCCAGATTTGGCATAACGCTGGGACAGCAGGCATTCGTCCGGCACTGGCATACAGCATGTGGGCCAAACATGGCCCAGGCTTGGCAGAGGTGGCACCGACTTTAAGGTGGCACACAAAACTTGGGCCAGATATTAAATTTAGTATTTGGCCCAGATGTTTAAAATTTATATGTGGGCCACGTAAGTTTGGCCTATCTTGACCCACTTTTAAAAAACAATTAATTTATTTTTGAGTAAAGCAAACATTCTACCAATGAGGTCGCTTTAAGAAAAAGGACGCCCATAGTGCACCTAAAGCGAAATGCTTCATGGGTTTATCAATTTCCTTGCAGTCGTGACACACCAACATATCTGGCACAGTTCAGGCCCAGTTATGGGTTATTACCTTAGTTGAGACTTGGCCCAGATATGGTCCAAGTTTGGCCCTTGTATGGAAGCCAGACTTGGTCCAATCATGTACCATACTTCACTGCGGCATGTGGGCCAAGCAAAAGCTGATTGTGTGTGCCATATTTGAGCCAGAAAAACTTTGCCATGTAAGTTTGGCCTATCTTGACCCACTTTTAAAAAACATTTAAATTATTTTTGAGAAAAGAAAAAAATTCGACCAATTAGGTTGCTTCGAGAAAAAGCACAGCCATAAAGCGAAATGCTTCATGGATTTATCAACTTCATTGCAGTCGTGACACACCAATATATCTGGCCCATTTCAGGCCCAGTTATGGGTTATTAACTTGGCTGAGACTTGGCCCAGATATGGTCCATGTATGGAAGCCAGACTTGGTCCAATCATGTACCGTAATTCACTGCGGCATGTGGGCCGAGCAAAAGCTGATTGTGTGGGCCAGATCTGGGCCAGAAAAATTTTGCTATGTGGGATTTGACATTATCCTAACATGAGTAAAAGAGTATGTTATGTGGACAAAAAAGAGGTCAAAAGTTATCTTTTTAAAAGTATTATCTTTATCATCAAACTCGGCAAAGACTGATCCCAAAGTATGATTTAGTTTGGCTTATAATGTGCATGTGAATGCAAATCAGAAGCTTCTTTAGCAACATGGGCTTTCTTCACTGCATTCATCACCCATTCAGACAACAATTTTGTTATGAAGTACAAACTTTGTTTTTTATGCAGATATACAGTGACCGTGGTCACACAGCAAAATGTGTTAAGCAGTTCCTTGACACGCTATATAATGTAAATAGTAATAATAACAACATTCCTTTAAATATACAGCAAATAAATAATGATGTTGAACAATTGTCAAAAAAAAAAAAACAGTAGGTGATCTGATGTGCTAAAAAAACAGGATGCACACATGCAGGGAAAGTGTGAATAAGTAGACCTTACTGTATGAGAGGAGAAAAGGAGTAACCTCTAAGGGTTCACCTCATATCTTTATGAAAAAATACAATATACTGTAGTACCATTTCTACAAATGGAAAGGACATTGAAAGGACTATTTATTTATTAGATTTTAAACTATATGCTAAAAACTTTACTCATTCATATGAACATATTTCTCACTATATGTAGAACATCTGGGCAAATGTTTGATTGAAAATGTAGAAATCTTAAATATCTACAAATAAAATACAGTTTTCAAAAACTGATGACTACAGCCTCAACAAAAATATTGCTAAAAAAAAAAAAATGTAAACATTATACTTTCTAGATTGCAACTTTATTTAAGCTGTTATTCATGTTTCTGTCCCGCAAGTAAATTATGCTAAAAGTATTACCGCAAACGATGTATTTTGTGATAGCACATATCAAATGACTTTTTTTTGTCCATCAACATATACATTGTCATATTGCCCAACCCCAGTTCCTTCTTGTTACCTTAGAAACATAACCATATGCTGACACTCAGTGGGAAGTGTCTGAGAGTGCATTGGAGAACAATTATCCTCATTTAACCTGTTGTCATGTCAACTAGTTTCCTCCCCCAATTGCGTGTGTCCACAAATAAGCATTTGTAGTATCATAAATCTGTTCACAGTGGTTGAGTCTAACAGCCCAACAGTGTATGTGAGAGAGAAGAGAAAGACAGAAAGGAAAACATTAATTGAGTTCAATTACAGTATGTGCTGCTCATTCATCAAAGAACCAGCAAGACTCACAGCGCAGCTCAGGACAGAACTTTCAATTGTTGATGTTTGTCATTTTTCATTTGGTTTTGAAAGCTGTTTTTTTTTTACAGCAAATTATTCTGGAGACATATTATAAATCATCTTTAGTAAAGTTATTTTCAAAAAGTACTGTGGTGTAGTCAAAGATGGTGTCAGGCCACATTTTTGTGTGGTATTAATATGCTTTGACTACACTAATTATAGGCCCAAACGGGGGTCTAAAATGTTTTGAGCTTGTCCACTTCAGACTAATAGAGGCTTCTGAGAATGCATTTGATCAGTGTGCTTTCATAATGTAAACGCTCCTGTGGTCAAATGAGTTTGAAAAGCCGCAAAACTCCCCATACTCTCAGCCAAATTACTAAACACATGATAGTTCTGGATTACATGGATTATGACTGAAATTGTAGCTGCTATCCACATCTTTTTTTATGTGCTTGCTTTAAAACCTGCTCACAAGCCATGCAACATGGTAGTATTTGTGAGTCACACACTGAGTGCTTATATCAATGTGATGTATAAAATCTTGGCAATATCTGAACACAATTAATACTAGGTGGAAACCATGATGCATCTTACCACTTGTGATCGGATCACTGATAATGTGTAGCTAAATGTTGAAACAGGGCCAGATAGTAATACCATGCTATTTTGATATACAGCGTAGTATTGAATATTTAGCATAATGACAAAAAGATCCACAAGCAAGTTTCAAGTGCATTATCAATATTAAATCTTTAATGTGTTTTAGATACCTCTTTACTCAAAGGCTGTCCATAAGACTGCCATGAAACATTTATAATCAAGGCACAACACATTATGAATATAATTGAGATTTTATGCATGCATATGACAACTGTTAGTAACAGGGGTGGAGCGTGGGGGTGACCTATATTTAAGTGGGGTGGCCGAATATTTTTTCAAAAGCCCTGAATCTTTTGGGTTTGTTACGATTTGTCAAACTTAGTTTTTCAACACATTATGCAGAAATGAGAAAATCGGTTCAATATTGCTTTCCTGCAGGATCAATAAAACAATATCAGCTAGATTTTCTGTATTTCCTTCTCTCTATTTATTTATTTAAGAGTTTTTAACAGAGATAGCCCCACGACGATAAGTGCTCTCTCCCCTCCCCTCTCCGAAAGTGAGTTCACACACACACACCATGGTTATGCGTAGCCACGCCTCCTGTCAATCACTCAGCGCGACAATCGTCTCATCACCGCACCACAATTGTCCCTTGTTTTTGTTTGTTATCGGCTTTAAATCCTTATTAAATTAAGCTTGTTGAATATTCTGAGGAGAATGTTGGTTGCTTTTGTAAGCAACTAACACAAGCAACAAAAGTCAGGCTATCTTGCTTTGATTCATTTAAGATTTAGCCCCAATTTTTTTTCATTCAAATATTTTGCAGAAAATGTGTATTCTAATATATGCCTTAAATTAACAGACTTTTAAGGGTAAAACGGGGGTATAATTGAGGGAAGGGGGTAGAGACCAACTACATAGACCCTTGTCACATTTCCGTGTTTCTCAGTAGCGGAAGAAGTCATACTTGGGTAAACAGAGTGCAATAAATCAGAGAGTACAACAAATAATATTTTTACAATCCTATTTGCTGAAATAATAAAGGAAAAACTCCACGATGTTGTTGTCAAGACTTTCAGAAAAAGGGAAAAATTGTGTGAGGCTGAAGACGGCAGCCAGAGGAGAGAATAACATCAAATTTACTCTCAGCCCCATAGATGCTACATTACAAACATCCTGCATAAGCCGTAATTAAATACATACATAAAATACATACACAAATGCATATGCATTAAAAATCTCATCTCATTTTTGTCCACTTTTCCGGGGCCGGGTCATTGGGGCAGCAATGTTAGGAGAGAACCCCAGACTTCCCTCTCCCCAGACAATTCCTCCAGCTTCCCAGGCCAGCCGAGAGACATAGTCCCTTCAGCATGTCCTGGGTCTTCCCTGAGGCCTGCTCCCAGTGGGACATGCCTGGAACGTCTCCCTAGGTAGGCATCCAGGAGGCATCCGAAACAGATGCCTGAGCCACCTCAGCTGACTTCTCTCGATGTGGGGGAGCAGCTGCTCTACTCTGAGCTCCTCCTGGGTGACAGAGCTCCTCACCGTATCTATAAGGGTTCACCCTGCCACCCTGTGAAGGAAACTCATTTCAGTCGCTTGTATCCGAGATCTTGTCCTTCCGGTCATGACCCAAAGCTCATGACCATAGGTGAGAGTAGGAACATAGATTGACCGGTAAATTGAGAGCTTTGCCTTTCGGCTCAGCTCCTTCTTTAACACAACAGACCGATACATCGACCACATTACTGCTGCCGCTGCACCAATCCGCCTGTCAATCTCACGTTCCATCCTTCCCTCACTCGTGAACAAAACCCCAAGATTCTTGAACTCCTGGGGTAAGGACTTTCCTCCAACATGGAGATGGCAAACCACCTTTTTCCGATGGAGCACCATGGCCTCGGACTTGGAGGTGCTGATTCTTATCACAGCCGCGTCACACTCGGCAGCAAACCGCCCCAGTGCATGCTGAAGGTCCATGTTCGATAAAACCAAACAACATCGTCTATTTCTAAATCGTTCATCATCTAATTTAAAAATCTAAATATTAGAAACTTTTAAGGATTTAAGATCATGATGAACATTAAATGTGCCATAACAGTCTTGTGAAAAGGGTCTATTTGGACTAAGCTCCAGATCTTTACAATGTCGGGCTCCATCCCTGGTTAGTAAGTGTCATTGACTTAGTTATGACATTTTAAATGAAAAGGTGACATTGTTTGAGAGGTCTCTGTTATGACAAGTTTTGACACAATTATAATGGCCTCATGACAATCATGTTTATGACAGCTTTATGACAAGTTATGTCATCTCAAATCCCATGTTTGACATCTCAAATAATGTCATCTTTTTAAAATTGACACCTGAGCTAATGAAACTTAATGGCAGTTGTCATACGCAAGCATAAAATCTCATTCATATATTCATCAAAATCTCATTTGTCTTATTCATATCTCATTCATTATAAGAGTATTTTTGTAAAGGGTAAATTGGGTCAATTGTAAGTCGCTTTGGACAAATGACTAATTGTAAATATTATGATACTCTTATGAACACTCCCTTAAAGTAAAGTGTTACTGTGTTGTATACTGAGTAGCAGTGTTTTCCATGTGCTGTAAATGTTATATACTCCTTTTTAAGAACAATCATTTATGTCGCAGTTGCTTATTAATAGCTGCCCAACGATACAGGCAACCACAGACGACACCATTAAAAGTTGAATTATAATGCTACGAAGAATCCTGTATTCAATGCCACTTGATATCACAAAGCAGGATGTCAGTGATATGTGTGTAATTGAGCAGATGAGTGGGAGAAATGGAGCACACGGCTCGCTGCTGATATCAATAGCAGCGTTTGTGAGTGTTTACAGTGTGTTTTGTGAGGGCCAAGGGTTAATGTGTTGTTTTCCTGTATCCTCCGATGCTGTTTTTCACCCTTTCACACTGAGCTGACAGAGGCTGGAAATAGCATCAGCCTCCATTCTAAACAGCTAGCAGCTGATAACAAACATAATCATCAAGTTATTTTTTTTCTTTCACTCACAGAAATTGTCATTTAGAGCAGATCCCCATATCTGCCGACAGATTAATTCTTTTGACAATGAAATGAATCTGCAAGTCAATAAGGACAGCAGACTGATTGTATTTGAGAACAGAGACTCCACATAAATATTGAAATCGCAGTGGGAGCCAATTTGGGGTCACTGCATCTGACTTGAAAACGGGCTCACATATTGTACATTTTGTTTCACATATGTGCTGAGCTCATACAGCAGTCAGAATTTAATTGACAATGCCTTTACATTCTTGTTTAATTTATGAATTGTAAAAAGCAGACAAAATTGCAACGTGAATGCATACATGACTTATGGGTATGGTCAGACAGAATCTGCAGACATAATGTTTTCTATTTTCTGCTCAGAAGTCTGCGGATTTATGCTGAATGATTTTGAGAGTATAGTAACTATAACTTTTATTAAAGGTTTGCCCTGCAAATCCAATTCGAACCAATTGTTTGGTAAATAAGTCTCTCATATAAAATATTTATTAATAGACTTAGGGTGCTTTCACACCTAGACTTTTGTTTCAGAACTTGGCGCGTTTCCCCAGTTAACGTGGTTCGTTTGGCATATGTGAATCCAGCAATCTAGCTTGGATCCACGCCAAAACAATCGGTTTGAGATCGCCTGAATGAGGGGGTCTTGGCTCGAACTCTGGAGCGGATCGATTGTAGTGAGAAAGCAATACGATTCAAACCAGGCTATATCACAGTGTATTATGGATATGTAATAAGCATATATTATATAGCTATATGAAGAGAGAATTATGAGTTTGGCGGGATGTCATTCCTACCAGTAAATGTGCGTTTCATGTCAAAAACGAAAGTGAAAGCATGTTAACTCGAAAATAACCTTTATTCTTGGTAGCACCGGTGCTTCTAACTTAAAAAATTTAGGTGCACCAGACCAAATTTAGTCGCACCCACCAACAATTATGAGCACCGTTACTACACGTTTTATATTAACAGATTCTATTATATATTAACACTCTAATCACAACTAACAAATAAACAAAAATCTGCACGCGCTCACCGGCCCTGCATGCACTGCTTGACGTGAATGAGATGAACCGAGTTAACAATAATAACTGTGCTGTTCTCACGGGTGCTGTCTGATATTGCACAGATGATATTGACATATAACTTATTATTTGCATACGTCATCTTAATAGCAATAACGGTCTTTTCATGAGCTGCAATATTAGTTTCATCTTAGTGAATGCATGCTCTTTAGGGATGGTGAATGCGGTTCGTGACGATGAAATGAAGAATTAAATAACGTTAGAACATCTCGTGCTTAAAATGTGTAGATTCAGTGGCAAACACTGTTACCTGAAAACTCCGTACCACCCGCTTTACAGTGAATGGCTTTAGTCATTTTCATAGCGGACTTGAACCACTGGAAGTCTTTTATCCACTCTTCAAAAAAAGTGTAGATGCTGGATTGACATTCAGCACATGATCACTAATCAGATGTGCCATTATTTGTAACTTTAGGTGGTTTCTAAAACTAAATCTGTCAGTGTTGTTTTCATTCTCTTGGGTCCAGACCTTTCGCGGCTGTAGCTCCCTGTCATCGGAACTGAGTGATTGACAGCTGATATTAACCAATCCATTCGCGTTCTGTTCTAGCGCAGTGGGCCAATAAGAAGAGCTTGAAGGCAGGGCAAGCATTGCAGGCTTTGTTTACTGCAGCAAGTTTACATGTCAACTGTTTTAAACCATTCCTGAGCGCTGGTTTGGTGTTTTTAGGTGGAAAGATGCTTAATGCATGAATGCCTCCTAAATCCGTGCATGTGAACATTTTGCTGTGAAAACTGGTCGCACGACATCAATTTTATGCATTCACACAAATGCTCCCAAATATATTTTAAGGACGCATAGATAAAGTTTCGGGCGCATATGCAACCAAAACGGTCGCAAATTTCGAGCCCTGTTACCTCTGTGATTTTTATCTGGTGACGATGTCTGTGGGTGTCACCATTCAAAATGAAAGCTCAGCTTTTCGCTTATAATGTATTATTGTATATAATCCCTGTCTTATTGTATAATCCCTGAAACTCTGACGAATGTGAGGAGAGTTTTCTCGCACGTGACTTGTTTTGGCTCTTTTGGTCAGTTTAGAAACTTTGTCGTGTGAAAGCGAACAGCACCAAGAACAAAAATAAACATTGTATTGTATTGCATGTAACAATTTTGATCCCTGTTTCGGAACAAAAGAATCGATCCACAGCTGTGAAGCACCATTACTTTACAATGAAAATCAACAATACAAACTGTATTGTACATAAATCATATAAACGTATAGAATTCTGTTGGTTCAGATTGTGTGTGGGCCCAATTATGGGCAGAAAAAAAGATGGAGAAGCAGACAGCATTAGGTATTAAGATGTTGAAAGGTCCAATAAATAAGCAGAATAGATGTATGGATGGATGCTTTAGATCACAAGTCTCAAACTCAATTCCTGGAGGGACGCAGCTTTGCACAGTTTTGCTCCAACCCTAATCAAACACAGCTGATCAAACTAATCGATGTGTTCAAAACTACTAGAGACTATTAAGCAGGTGTGAGTTGGAGTTGGTTGGAGCTAAACTATGCAGAGCTGTGGCCCTCCAGGAATTGAGTTTGAGACCATTGCTTTAGATGGATAATTTAGAGAAAGCACTTGCCTGCAGATGGTGTAGTGAACGTTCCTTCATTTTGGGATCCAAAGGAACTAATGCCTTCTCATATCCTCCTCCACCTCCTCCCGGAGCCCCGCCTCCTCCACGGGAAGATGGATAGACCTCTCTAGCCTGACTGACTGTCATAGATGACCACGTGCTCCTCTTCAGAGAGTGTCCGCTGTCCCCTGCCATGGCTATATTGGTGCAAGCCAAGCACTCTCCTGGAGGTGGACCTTTAGATTTCCTTAAGGTAAGCTCCTGAATGGCAGCATCCAGGGTCTCGTGTCCGGTGGGATAACCTCGACCACCCCTGCCTGCACCCACCAGAAAGCTGCTGTCGCTGTCCAGGTTGTCATCGGAGCTCCACCAGCCGGCTGTTTTACTGCGGTGGCGAGAACTTCGAGACTCATGGCGGGAGTCTCCACTCTTGCTCCGTTCTCGGCTTTTGTTGCGGCGGGCTGACCGAGACTGGTGCGTTCCTGAATAATGATGTCCACCACTTTCCTCACCACCACTGCGGTGCCCCCTTTCCCTCTCCCGGTACTCTCCTCCACGGGTCCCATTGAACTCTCGTTTAGAGGGTGCTTCTAGAGAATGAGACTTGGCAAAAAGACGCTGGACAGAGTTTACCAGATGCCGTATGCGACTTGGACTCTCGCTCCGCTGCTCCCCACTGGCTGTGCGCTGGTACTGCAAGGTATGAAAGCCATCAGGGTGAAAGGGCAACTGTTTCTCAAACTGATCCAGAAGGTTGGGTGGGATACGATGCATCTTTCCTCCATGACCATGGCCGTGCCCTGTCGAAGATAAACACTCTTCACATGTGGAGTCGAAGTGCTGCGGCTGACTGGGGTGTGAGCGAGGGAAGGTGCCTCCACCAGATGGGACCATGGCCAGTGGTTCAGGGGGCCCACCAGGTGGGTAGTAGTGGTGGTCATTGTGTCCCTGGTAATGGTCAGGGTGGTGCATGTAGTCCCTCGCAGTGTCACAGTCCTCTGGCATGCAGTAGCAAGGCCCAGAGGAATGCTGTGACAAACTGCGACTCACCTGGTAGCCCTTTATGGCCGGGGCATGGTGGGCCGCCCGGGCCGAGAGGGGGCGCTGTGGGCGCGACAGGGTTGCGCCGGAGTCAACTATAGAGAAAGACAGAGAAAAAAACATTTTGATGAGACAAAATCACACATTTGCATACAGTTTACAATTTCAGCATTATTCTTAAAACAGGGTGACCAAAATGAGCTTTAAAGCCTCATTCACACTATGAGCGACTTGAAAGTGACTGTTGGTGACCAGGTGGGCGTGTCGAGCGACTTTTTTGAGGATAGCCAATAGGAGCACCAGTAGAGCTCACGTGGTCCTCTCTCAGCTCGCTCAGAGGCCGGTTGTATTCGTGCTGTATATACCTACACAGACCTGCGTTTGCAGCAGATTGCCACCCAGAGCGACAGACAGCTACAAAGTGACTGCTAGTGTGAATGAGGCATAAGTGAGTCAAATAAACCGAAACTTCAAGCAAAATAAACACTTTTTGAGAAAAAACTACCAATAAGTGGTTAAAGTTCCCTTGAAATCCAAAAAGGTTTTTCTTTACGTGTTAGGCAATCTACAACCCAGTGTACTAAAACAAAAACTCACATTTAAAAGATATAAACATTGAAATCAAATGTTTGACACATTTGATATGTCATGACCCCTTCAAGACGCTATTGCTGCATGCTAAAATTGGTCATTTATTCATGTCAAAGAGCGCTCAAACCAAGAGATTGCTTAAAAACTTGCAAATATAGGAAAATAATAAACAGTAGCCAAGCTGAGTTGATCTGATTTCCTTGCCCAAAGAGGGAAAATACATTGCACACATGCATACACTGTCAATAAACAAAGAACAATGAGATTCAATATGATCCGTTCAAAATAATCTGTTACACAGTGTCCATTTTTATTTAGTGAATAGAACTATATAGGGATAAAGATTTCCTTTGGGGTGAATGAAGTCTGTTTTCGCGTTCATGTCATGTGAATCATTGCAGCACGCATGTATGTTCTGCTTCAGCCCAGAGAGACACAGAGCACTTTATATGATATGTATTTTAAAGTGAAGAAATGGCGAGCCACACTCTCAGAGATTACTATTATAGATGGTGACTGCCTTAAGTCTGACGAGCTTTAATTCAACAGCTTTGACTAGCACAGTTGTGATATTAACAGAATGCTATTGGCTGTTTTTAAAAAGGGGAAGGAGCTACTCTAGATTGAGATTATGTCAAACATTGAATAAAAGTGCACATTTCAATGCACTTCATTGGACTTGCTTGTGCAAATTATATCACTTTCCTTTTTAGCGATGTGCTGTTTTGCATTCTGATTGCAACTACAGCAAGGCAGCTGACGATGCAGTTTGAGCACTGCTGTAGCTGTGTTCCCATTGACCCTGAACACACACAAGTAAGATGGGAAAATGCTGTGCAAAAATGACTTGCTATTTTCATTTGATTAACTCTAGGTTCTTTGTTGGAGTGAGTCATTGTTTCACTATCTCTCAAAATCTGTTCAATTGGCAAAGGAGGACAAGCTTTTCTGCTAATTCGACCTTTAATCTAGTTTGTGTTCATAACTGATGAATCTGCTTATTGTTTCACAATGCAATCTGTGCCCATTTTGTGATCTCAATGATAAAATGGGCAAAAAGCCTGAAAGGAAATGAGTGAAATGGTAAAAGGCTTGCGCTTGTCAGGTGGCTGGTGTTCACGTGGACCTGGTCTTTGAAGCAGGTGGCGTTTCCAAACACCAGCTATTGCTGACAGATGTTGAGATGATCATTAGATGGAGATTAGCCTGTTACTTTTAATGAGCTAAATTTGCACAGCGAGCTTGATCCTTTGTGTCATGATCTCTGCGCTCAAAATAGCAAAACAGTGCTTACTGTTCTTGTTAAATATCGAATGGCGTACACTGTAGTAAGAGATCATTATTTCTCTCAGTGGAAGTCATGTAAAAAAATCCCACATCTGAGCAAGTATTTGCTTTTCCCATACAACCTCCTTAAAATGACCTACTGATTTTTTGACAGCTTATGGGTTCCTTTAAGAAATGACCATCTGTGATTAGGGTATTGTACTTTTTACGTTGTTTCACCTCAATTATATTGGACTTATGCACTGGATAGTGAATATTATAATAAGGAAACTTAATTGCTTTCTGTGGGATCTGGTGCACATTCATTAAGCAGACCCCCTTGCAATTAATTGTTTTACATGACTTATAGACGTTGCACGAAAAACGACGTCTCACCTGTGCTCTCACAACACTAACATTACATTGAAGTGGGGGGAAATTATTTTGCAGCCTGTGCAGTAAGCAGACACGGATGAAGCGCGAGTGATTTACATGTGAAGCCAATGCAAAGATGCGATTAGACATCCTGTGGCGCAAATCGAGTGAATAACATGGCACGAATTGGCCGTTTCGTGCATTTGACGCACTTCAGACTGCAAAAGAAAGTAGGAGCAAACATCTAACAAACAGAGCAATGGAACAGACAGAAAAGCAAGCAGTTTACATTGATGGAGATTGGTTTAAGCATGACAGCTGCTGGACGTGACTGAATTGAAGGACGTTATATTTTTTTTACATATATGGCTGGTAGCCTTTTATGATATGCGTCAAATCAATAAATGATTTTGTTTAACTGTTTCCCTGCCGTTGACGAGAGAAAACACATCCCTGCAAATGACAAGTTTTATGGTAATCCGTGTTTTAGATGTATTACAGTAGGGGAAGCGCTAATGCAGGGCGGCCTGCGGGCCGAACCCAGCCCCTGAGGCAATTTGTTCCGGCCCTCCAAATAGTGTGACCAAGACATCAAAAATAAATTTAGTTATGTCAAAAAACGGTCACTATAGTTATGAAGTGACGTGCGTCTGTTCAATACAGCACGAGCTGCAGTTGAAGGCTGCGTAGAGAGTGAGTCAAGTGACATTAAGCGAGTTCCCAGCTTATAGCGAGGCTAATATGCACGCAAGCGGGCCGACGCACTCGGATTAATTATACAGTAGAAATGATCTCACGCTGTAGTGGTGAGAGTTGTGCGTGGCTTTCAGTGCAATGTAAACAAAAGATATGTTAGACGAATTATTACAAATTATTAAAATGATTATGTACAGTTGAAATCAGAATTATTAGCCCCCCTGAATTATTAGCCACTGTGTTTATTTTTTTCCCCAATTTCTGTTTAACACAGAGAAGATTTTTTAAACACATTTATAAACATAATAGTTTTAATAACTCATTTCTAATAACTGATTTATTTTATCTTTGCCATGATGACAACACATAATATTTGAATAGATATTTTTCAAGACACTTCTTTACAGCTTAAAGTGACATTTAAAGGCTTAACTAGGTTAATTAGGTTAACTAGGCAGGTTAGGGTAATTAGGCAAGTCATTGTATAACGATGGTTTGTTCTGTAGACTATCGAAAAAATATACAGCCTAAAGGGGCTAATAATTTTGACTATAAAATGGCCTTTAAAAAATTTAAAACTGCTTTTATACTAACCGAAATAAAACAAATAAGACTTTTTCCAGAAGAAAAAATATTATCAGACATACTGTGAACATTTCCTTGCTCTGTCAAACATCATCTGGGAAATATTAAAAAAAGAAAAAAAATTCAAAGGGGGGCTAATAATTCTGACTTCAACTGTATGTATGAACGCAGATAATAACAACAGTTCATTTAAATTCTTAGCTAATTTATAGCTAAAATTAACATTAGACAAATACTATTTTTTATTTATTCTTATTTTTTATTTATTTATTAATTGTTCTCTCATTTATTATCATTGTAAAATTATCTTTCATGTTTAAATCAAAAACTTTTTTATTTATTTTTAAGTCCAAAGAGAGAAATGGACTATTGTATGTTTTTTATTAATATTTTGTGCTGTTTTGGTTACTGAGCAGCAATAAACAACACTTTAAAATATATTTATATATTTATAAAATATATTTTTCTTGTGATTTTCTAAACTAGCGGTGTTTTTAATTTAATAAGTGCATAATAATGGTGATAACCGTGAAACCATGATTATTCTTCAGACTATAATCGTGCAACCAAAATCTATAATCGTTGCATCCCTAATTGTTACGCAGTTTAAAAAAACATATGAATGTGTTTGAATGTAGAAGAAGCCTACTTGAGCAATACACTGATTTTGTTGTGCTTCGAAATACAACATTTGAATATGTTTGTAAAAAAAAGCCACATTGTACAATGCAGTATGTAGTTTCAAAATACAACATATTAACGTATTAATGTAGAAAAAGCCAACGTGGGTATCTTAAGGAAACACTAAATAGATGGTTTAAGCACTTGTGTTATTACTGTTACTATACTGAGTGTGTGTGACTGAGACTGAGGAACAAACGTTCACGATGTACATCAAGTTGCATAGCACTGTCACATCTCCCAGCATGAATAACAGAGTCTGGTGTTTCCCACAATTTAGCAGAGGCTTCTGTCAATCAATGCCACTCAATAGCACTTCAGGTGCCAGCTGGCCTCCGTTTGCCTCCCATGGCATCATCTCCTCCCTGAACCCGAGATGAAAATGGAGATCAAAACAAAAGAGGGCATGAAATCCATCCCATCACTTCCATTCTCCCTCTCGTCACCGTCTCTCTCTCTCTCCATTTCTCCATCGTTCTGACCTACTTCTTTCACTCCAGTTTATGAGGCTGCTGCCTGTCTGTCTGTTTCATTGCCAGCTGCTTGAAAGCCAGTGTAAGTCTTTTTATTTGTTTCTCTGTCTATATTAATGTGTCTCTTCCCTATTTAGTCTCATTATGGTGCAGCCTTTGCAATACATAACAAGAAATGGCTAGCCATGGAGCCATCACAAAAAAAAAGAAAAAAAAACACATAAAAACAGACAAACGCATCACTTTTTTGACATTTATATTGACTATTTGTTTTGCTAGAGAAATGTCTTTGTTACTATTTGGCTGGGGATGAGTAAATTACAATAGGCTGCCTACATATGATTCTTTAACCATTACATTGGTGAACATTAAGACTCGTTCTGTAGCCTAAAATGGAGAAAATACTGGATTTTTTTCCTCCAACACATCAGTTCTTCTTTGGCTGGACTTAATCGATTAAAACAGTACTGTAACAGTGCCTGATTCGACAAAATTATTTGACAAAAGATTTTTTAATCATTATAATCGAACAATGGGGGTGGCGCAGTGGGCAGGGCTCTCGCCTCACAGCAAAAAGGTTGCTGGTTCAAGCCTCGGCTGGGTCAGCTGGCATTTCTGTGTGGAATTTGCATGTTCTCCCCGTGTTCGCATGGGTAAGCTAAATTGTCCGTAGTGTATGTGTGTGAATGAGAATGTATGGGTGTTTCCCAGTGATGGGTTGCAGCTAGAAGGGTATCTGCTGCGTAAAACATATGCTGAATAAGTTGACGGTTCATTCTGCTGTGGCGACCCCTGATTAATAAAGGGACTAAGCCGAAAAGAAAATGAAAGAATAATTGAACGATATAATTGAACAATATAATTACACAATATAATTATATATTTATAATATGTTTACACATACATCAATTCATATTTTATATATTTAAGTTGCATTAATGTATTTCTTTTGACCATTTGTTTGTTAGCATGATAGCAAGATTTGCTCACCGGATAAGCCGTACTGCGCACTTTACCTTCTATATCTAAGCAACAAAAATTTGTTTAGAAATAAATGTTTAAAGATGGTGTGACAACACGTACTTATGTGTGCCTTTTAAGCACCCCTTAATGCTACTTACATCCTTGTTGTAGCACCAGAAGCACCGAAATTAGGCACCAAAATTCATATGCTGTTTCGGTCTGGTGAATACTAGTTACAAAGGTACCCAGCCCTACACTGTAAAAATCCTGGGTGCCTGAATCAAATTAACCTTATGAGTCTATTGAACTTATATTAACTTATAACTTCTTATTAACTTAAAATAGCTTGCGCAACTTATAAAATTAAATTAGAACATGACTAACTTAGTTTAATAAGTTACAATGGCCTAAAAACATGTGCTATCAGGACTAATTGATTGTATAATTTTTTACAGTGTATATACAGTAAAAAATTATTAGCCCCCCTGTTTATTTTTTTCCCCAATTTCTGTTTAACGAGAAGAAGGTTTTTTTAACACATTTCTAATCATAATAGTTTTAATAACTCATCTCTAATAACTGATTTATTTTATCTTTGCCATGATGACAGTAAATAATATTTTACTAGATATTTGTCAAGACACTTCTATACAGCTTAAAATGACATTTAAAGGCTTGACTAGGTTAATTAGGTTAACTAGGCAGGTTAGGGTAATTAGGCAAGTCATTGTAAAGATGGTTTGTTCTGTAGACTATTAAAAACAATGTTGCTTAAAGGGGCTAATAATTTTGCCAATTTTGATGTTAAATGACTTGATGTACAATAATTTGTTGCAATTCTAACTCTACATGTATATCCAATATTTAAACTGTAAATCATCATTTTGGGATGCCCATATTTACGTGTAACATTTAAAATTACTATCTTATTTTCTTCGTTAATTTATTTTCATATAAAAACTATTTATTTGTTATTGGCAAGTGTTAAAATTTTGTATAGAACTATTGGATATTAATTAGCATTGGTAGAATTAGTGCTGGTGCATCAATAAATTGTGTAAAACTTTTTGTCCATAAGAAAAGTAGTAATAAATGTAATTTAATATCATAAATATTGAATTTACTCACTTATAAGTGTCCTAATCAAACCACAATTGAATTTCAAGGCATTTAATCGACACTGTTTGCTTGACAAACAAAACAACGATGATGGACTAAAGCTAGTAGGCAGTGGGGTTTCTATGTTCCACTTTGTTGAGTTTCTTTGTCTGTGTTTTAAGTTTATGCTGGAAATGCTAGTTCAACGCTACAGTATAAGAAGCTCAAACTTAAACTCATTAAAGGAAGAAAGAGAAAACAACAGGCAAATGCTCAACAACTACAATCATAAAGTAAACACAAAACAAACATATCCATCCAGAGTTCATCACCGCTACCAAGTCAACCAATCACAGATCTTGCGCTCTGCATCACTATAACATGTAGTTACATTTTTTGAGAGGCGCGTGTCAGAGTGTGTAAGGGTACAATTAAAGGTATGCTACTGTGTGATGGATACTACCAAATCTACCATGAACACTCAATGCAGAAGTAAAAATTGGCCTTAAGACTAAAGATTTCTTTTCAATAGAAATGCTGCTGAAAAAAAAAACCAACAACAACTTTTGTATCCTCCATTAAGTAATCATTCGCCTATTCCTCCTCATATGGTGGTCAGTTATAGCATCAGTGTGTGAGTTAACAGCCTGAGCAGTGGCAAGTCATGAAAACAACTCATTTTGTTGTCTGGCTTGAGTATTAAGCAACCAGAGAGTAATCGTACAAAGCCAAAATACAGTTAAGGGGTCAATAGTGATGAAAATAATGAGCATAATATCATGCGGTAGCACATTGCGGGTCTTTATTGCAAATACGTGAAGAGATTCCAAACTCTGTTGTCAGAGCTGGCGGATGTCATTTAAACTGAACTGACTTTAGGGCAAAGACAATGTTAGTGGTGTGACTCCTCCACACAGCTCTGAATGCACACACTGTCCTCTTAATAGCCCCGCCATTGTGTCGTCTTTCCGACGCTGACTTTTGCTGAATCAAGCACTGTAATACAAAAGAACAGATATGTCCTGGGCTTTTCTACAATGTTATCTTATTCTCGCATAACCTTTCGCACATCTGCTCCCGGCGATGGCCCCATTCAGTGCTATGAGCATGTAGAGATCTCTCTCGTTAAATATTTAGAATTGTTCAACGAGGCTTCGTTAATTTTCTGTAATTGGACTGGGAGGTTGTCATTACGGATGTGAGAACATTGCAGTGCTGATAGGAGAAAATGGGATTCACTTTAGGCCTGTAAAAGTGCAAAAGGAGAACAGGAGAGAGACACATAGCAATAGTCATTATTTGCCCTGGGGATTTTGGAAACATCAGAGATGCACTAACATCCCCAAGCCCAAAGTATACTTTGTTTGCATTATATTAGTGTACATGCACAGTCAAACACAAAGCAAACACTGAAAACACAGACGCTCAAGACATGCACCCTATAAGGATTGGTCCTTGTCCATTTTCATAAAAATGTAATTAAAAATAAACAATAAACACCTTTAAAAAGTGCCTAATAAACAAAAGACTTAATGGGTCAGGGGTCAGATAAGTTAAATGCACTTAGTTACATTATGCGTTAGTGTTCTTTTTAGGTTTATTATCAACAGCTCTCAAAAATAGAGCACTTTTTACCCCTAGTAAAAAAACTGAAAACACTTTCACAGAATAGCTCAGATGAAAACGATCACAGAAGTCGACAGTCTCTGTCACAATCACCAGCGATCTAATCCTGGCAGATCGCTAAAGGACTACAAATCTGCCGGTATATAGACTACAAGTTCCAGTCATGCAGCGCTCACACGCACCTGTTCCTCATTCGGCAAATTACACACACTCATGGCTGGGAGCTGCTCATGAACTGATTACTAGAATATACAGCACACACACACACACACACACACACACACACACACACACACACACACACACACACACACATCAGTGCTGAGTCTTGTTTATCTGTACTGTTACATTACGATGTGTTTTCCTTGCCCTCCATGTTAGATTTTAGTGTTTATTGTTTATTCCTGTATGCTGCCTGCCTTTTGACCTTTCGCCTGTGTATTAACCACGACTCTGGATTGTCTGTATACATCTGTTTGCTCCTGTGTTGACTGTTGCTTGCCTGACCATTTTTGTTAATAAACCCTGCATTTGGATCCGCACTTCCGTTGTCAGCCTCCCAGTTCACATTACAGTCTCATTCTGAAGTTCAGGACAGAGAGGAATGCGAAGAATGAGAAGTACCTACTGACTCATTTGAAGCTTAACTTGGTAATCACAAAAATTATGAATTGTCCTGTTTTAAAATGCTTCTGGTGAAATAGTGTGAGGAAATAATGTGGAAATGGTTTTAATTGGCATCTACTATCTATTGTAACACATTATCTTTTGTAAACATAATAATAATAAAAAGAATAACAAAAAAAATGTTTTACTGTCAGTTATTGAGAGTGACAAGAATTTGATGATAAAAAATATCAAATAGATATGTGTAAGAATAAAACAATACAAATAAGAATGTGGGGCGTCACGGTGGCACAGTGGATAGCACGATCGCCTCACAGCAAGAGGGTTGCTGGCTCGAGCCTCGACTGGGTCAGTTGTCATTTCTGTGTGGAGTTTGCATGTTCTCCCTGTGTTCGCGTGGGTTTCCTCTGGGTGCTCCGGTTTCCCCCTCCAGTCCAAAAGACTGTGGTATAGGTGAATTGGGTAAGCTAAATTGTCCGTAGTTTATGTGTGTGAATGAGAGTGTATGGGTGTTTCCCAGCGACGGGTTGCGGCTGGACGGGCATCCGCTGCATAAAACATATGCTGAATAAGTTGTCTGTTCATTCCGCTGTTGCGACCCATGATAAATAAATGGACTAAGCCAAAAAGAAAATGAATGAATAAATGAAATAAGAATGTGGTTATATCTTTTAAATAATTTGGTTTAGAAATTGTATTCAGGGGAGAGTTCACAAAATGAAAAAAATGTCATAATTTAATCATCCTTCACTTGTTCCAAATGAGTTTCAGGTTGTTGTTTTTTTGTGTGTGTGTTTTTTTTTTTGGACACAAAAGAAGATGTATTGAAGAATGTTGGAAACCTGTAACCATTGACTTCCATAGTATTTGTTTTTCCTACTATGGAAGTCAATGTTTACAGGTTTCCCCACATTTGTTAAAGGTGCTGTATGTACATTTTTGACTCTTCTAAAGCATAAACATACCATAATATGGTTACAGATATTTAAGAAACATGCTAAGTGAACATACTTGTTTATCTGAATCTTTTTTCATGTTTGTTTTTTTCTATTTTACAAATGTAAACATTAGATGAGCAGCTTACATGGTAAGGCAGACATGCTCACTCCTGTTAGTGTCTTCAATCTAACAACCTGCGTTTGCATGAGTCCTTGGAGAGATATTTAATATGATGACATCATTTAAATTTTTGGGTGAACTATCCCTTGAATTTATAAACAGACACAAAACAAAAAAAAGTTTTTTTAATCTGTATGTTTTATTTTTATTTATTTATTTATTTATTTATTTTTTTAACACATATTTCTTAATACGTTTTTGTGTTATACTGTATGTGGTAGTTGGGTTCAGAAGTTATATGAAAAGGTGCATATGAGAATTTGAATACATAAGATAAATGCATATATCAAATTTATATGGAATTATATGTGGTCGATGTATTGGTCCGTTGTGCTAAAGAAGGAGCTAAGCCGAAAGGCAAAGCTTTCAATCTACCGGTCAATCTATGTTCCTACTCTCTCCTATGGTCATGAGCTTTGGGTCATGACCGAAAGGACAAGATCTCGGATAAAAGCGGCCGGAATGAGTTTCCTTTGCAGGGTGGCAGGGCGCACACTTATAGATAGGGTGAGGAGCTCCGAGTAGAGCCGCTGCTCCTCCACATCGAGAGAAGTCAGTTGAGGTGGCTCGGGCACCTGTTTCGGATGCCTCCTGGGCGCCTACCTAGGGAGGTGTTCCAGGCATGTTTCACGGAAGGAGGCCTCGGGGAAGACCCAGGACACGCTGGATGGACTATGTCTCCCAGCTGGCCTGGGAATGCCTCGGGATCCCCCTGGAGAAGCTGGAGGAAGTGTCAGGGGAGAGGGAAGTCTGAGGTTCTCTCCTAAGACTGCTGCCCCCGTGACCCGGCCCCAGAAAAGCAGATGAAAGTGAATGAATGAATGAATGTAAGGTGTCTGAAATTGAATGCTAAATGTTCATTACTTTTCTCAATTTAATTTGTTTTTATCACCCCACAACAAATGAAAAAAAAATCTGGATCTGATCAATTTGCATTTAAACCTGTCACACAAATGCCATGTCAAAATGAGCATATACTGAACTTGCCCTACATGATACAATCGCCAAAATCATTGTTAGTTTGTGGACAAACTAAGTAGTGCAAAAACAATACAAAGTGCATGTGTGAGAAAGAGGCACAAAAGCCATGCAGTGTGATTACGCTTCTGATGAACTGAAGTAAATAAAAACTGAAGTATGCTATAGTCCCATGCAAAGTTTTCTGCATGGAAACATACTCTGCACAAGCATGGCTGAATGAACTGATGCATTTATGGATGAGGGGGTAAACATCTTTCTAGTCTGATGGAAATTATGATGCATCACGCTGTATACAGAAGTGAGAAATTCTCATATGACATCAATTTAATCAGTGATTAGCTGCGGTGAAATGTTATTCCAGCCCTTGGGTTCAAATAAATAAATGCATGGCCGAGCTTCACGGCTCACTCCTACAGAAAAGCATGCGTATTCCCGGTTACAGCTGTAGAAGGGCTGCAAGCTTTTACATACATTTTGAATGAGGTTTTATTGAGAAACATGCTTTTGTAACCCAGTTCTAGTCACATATAGATGGTCTTTATATAGCAAACTAATGAAAAATGCAAAGAAGCACCAGAGAGATGGAAAGAGAATGACGAGCGAAGGGTATATTCTGGCCGACATTTGAGTGGTCTTTGCCATGTGCAGTAATAGGTTTAGTGTGTGTTGATTTTTCAAGTTCAGACTGTGGCTCTGCTGCAGTAATTCACATGCCAATGTTATTCAGGCTGGGACTATTGCAGTGTTTTAGGAGCAAATGGTGCTAAAAGGAATGGTTTACCCCAAGATTTAAAATCATTATCATTTGTCTTTCATTAGTCTGCTAAATGACGAAATGTAAATGTGGGACACAAAGACAGGAATGCAATAAAATGTATTGATTACTATGTTTTATATCATGACAATGATTGAAAAGGGGCAGCATGGTGGCTCAGTGGTTAGCACTGGCGCCTCACAGCAAGATGGTCGCTAGTTCGAGTCCTGGCTGAATCAGCTGGCATTTCTTTGCATGTTCTCTCCATGTTTGTGTGGGTTTCCTCTGGGTGCTCCGGTTTCCCCCACAGTCCAAACACATGCGCTATAGGTGAATTGAATAAACTAAATTGGCCGTAGTGTATGAGTGTGTGTGAATGAGTGTGTATGGGTGTTTCCCAGTACTGGGTTGCGGCTTGGAGGGCATCCGCTGCGTAAAACATATGGAATAGTTGGCAGTTTATTCTGCTCTGGCGACCTCTGAAATAGAGACTGCTGATTTACACTTCTGCGTTAAATGTATGCGTATGGTCCGGCACAGCATTCGATTGATCGCATAGCCCTCACCGTGGCTGACGCCAACTCTGACGCGCACCCCTCAAAAAAATTAACTACACATTGCAACGACGCGGAGTGCAAGCTCTGTGATTGGTCGGCTTGTTAGCTGTGCCGAGTGTGGGCGGTGCTGAGAGCCGCGAGCCCAATGGAGTGAGTGTTTACAAGTGTCGAGTCCCATGAAGGAGCTCCAGATGTTTTGTGTTTACCTTATGATTGAAGTTGTTGCACGTCCACTGGTTCCCGCCTTTGAATAAGCAAGTTTTAGCTACTTCTACATTAAGGTAGAGTTCAGAAAAAACAAAACACATAACATAATCTACTGCCAGCTAGCGTTTTGGAAGTGTTATTGCAGAGCAACACAAACAGCACACAGAAATATAAATGCACAGCTACACGCAAGGCAGCGCCGTGGGTCACGACGATCATTCGATGCAGAAGTATGATTGAGAATTTGCATTGACCAAAAAAAAACAAAAAAAAAAAAACACTTTACAATGATTTAATTTTTAGGCAGTTCATCAAAAATTACATCTTTGGTCTTTAAAATACTGAGGGATATTGTGTAAAATTTGTATAGATAAAATTTATAGAAAATTTTTTGTCATTCAATTTCATTTTTATTTAAAAAACTTAAGTATTAAATTATTTTCCCATTATTCTTTTGTTCTGCTTTTTGTGCTTTCTTAAAATATGCTTTATTTACAGATATTAAAATTAATATATATTATTTGATAAATATTTTACTCAGAAATATAACATGGGTTTCAAAGTGCACCTCAGTCTAAACAAAAATGCAATTTCTCAGAAAGGACGATGTGAGCATACATGACAAAAGGATATTAAAAATGATATTAAATGATATTAAAGTCATATTAGAAGACAAGATTCAGTATCGCCTACTCATTAATAAAACAAAACCACAGGCCAGAATATGTGTAATTTTGTTCATATCTGCTGCCTACATATATATTAAATTAAAAATAAGATGTATCTAGAATTTGATCTTTTAACATCCATTTCTTAATGCCTTAAGCTATTTATGCCATTTTTATAATAGATTTCTACAGAAGAAAAACTTTAACATGTAGCTTTACGTTTTTGATTTTGGCCACAGATTGCTTGCACTTATGTTTTGTTGATAAGCTGTAAACTAAATGTATTATTTTTTATTTAATATCACTGCCTTAATGGATTAAGCCACACTAAATGCTTTCAAATACAGGAGAAAAATGCTTAATGAGAGACTTTGCATGCTGTTCATATACTACTCTTCTGCATGGCCGCATATTTGCATGTCTTATTTTTCTTTCAACTGGTGTCTTTTTGGGCTCTGTAACTGTGTGGTAGTAAAAAAGTTGAATCGTTTAACGATTGCAGTGTACTGTCTACATTGGCAATGCAAAGTGTTAACTCTGCTTATAGAATATAAGAAAAGAAATTGTGTTTCATTAATGACAAGCCACAAAAGATGATTTTGGGTTCATGAATTCCATCCACTGATATATAATGGTATTTATAAATTTTCTATTATAGGTCAGTGATTCTGACAAGCCCCCACCTCGGAAACTCTGGGCTTTAATGAAATCTGGAGTTTCCCACTCATAATAATGACTTTGTGGTGGTGGTCATGTGCAAGTGTAAACCTAGCATTTACATTTACAAATAGCTATTTTACATAAAGAGATTGGGCCATACATTAATGTCACATGGTGCAGGTGCACTTAAGGCATGACTGAATCTACTTTAGTTGGTTTAACAGTGGGAAAAACAGTCAGCACACCCAGTGCATAATTTAAAAGTGTTTTTTCTATTTTCTTAATGAGTAATAAGTGTGTTTTGGGCATAACAGGCAATAAACAAGTCAGAGTCTCATTCCTTTTAAGAATGAATTACGTTTGCACCACTGTGAATTCGTTATTTACACGAATGTCTAAGCTCCAAGAGAGAAAACTTCTCCAGAGAGCGAATAGCAATCTTTAACTTTGTGCACAAGCACATCATCTACAGGACAATCCCATGCAACATCTTTATACTGTGTAATCTTTTTCATTTGTAATATTTTAATATATGCTGCACATGTCTGTGTGAGTAATAAACAAAGTGTATACTCTAAAAAATGCTGGGTTGTTGTAACGTGGTGGCGCAGTGGGTAGCACTGTCGCCTCACAGCAAGAAGGTCGCTGGTCCAAAGACATGTGCTATAGGGGAATTGGGTAAGCCAAATTGTCCGTAGTGTATGTTTTAGTGATGGTGAAATGAAGCTTTCTAAACCAGTGAACCGCTCGGCTCAATTGTATCGAAAAACGTTTCGCTACTCGAAGCTTTCTAAGACAGAGCTCAATGAGGACCTCGGCTGGTTAAAGTGTGGGAAGGCACTGGGTTGTAAAAAAGCCAAATGTTCACAACTGACCAACTCATTCATGTAGTAATACAACAATATTAATATACAAATTACAAACAAATTACCCAAATTACAAACAAATTACCCAAATTACAAACAAATTACCCAAATTACAAACAAATTACCCAATTACTGTAGTTTTTTTACACATAAGGTATGTTACATTACACTTCTAATGACTGTGGTAAAATCCAAGGCATTCAAAAGTATTTATATTTATCGTATTCCAGCTGGTTCTTCACCCACTCACTCGTTCCAAGCGGGGATCGAACCGGCAATTCCTGCATGGAAGGTGAATGCTTAAAGGAGGAGGCTATGGGAGCGATGCTTCGTTACACATTGTACTCCAATATGCAGTGTTCTTCTTTAAAGATAGTTGTAAATAATACACTATTACACTTTAGTATGGTTCAAAAGCTTTTTATCACAAATTACTATTGTATTTTAGTTGAATTACTGGAGTGTGGGACCGGGGCAGTGCTTTGAAACGGTAGAAATGTATGTAATCGACGCCTAATCTCTCGCTATACACTTTACTAACCCATGAGGGTGTTTAAACCTTTGAATCAAAATTCGAAGCAGTCACGTGGGTATAGTCAAAAATGAAGCTTTGTATGTCACTGATCACGTGATGATGGCAAAACGAATCAAGCTCCGATACGCTGCTTCACTGCGAGATGTATCTTTTGTTTAATACATGCTTCAAAGCCTCTGTGCACAACGTCACTAGTATGTGTGTGAATGAGAGTATGTGGGTGTTTCCCAGTGATGGGTTGCAGCTGAAAGGGCATCCGCTGCGTAAAACATATGCTGGATAAGTTGTTGGTTCATTCCGCTGTGGTGACCTCAAATGAATAAGTCAAAAAGATAATGAATTAATTAATTAATTTTATTTAAAAAATTTACCAAATATTGGGCTTGTCCATATTTGACCCAGAGCTGGGTTATGACAGCCCAGCAATATTTTTAAAGTGCACACTCTTTGCGAACCCGTCTATAGCCGCATATTACTAACATGCTCTTTAAATGACTAACAAATAGCACCATTGACTTTAGACCAGTTTTCAGTTAGTCAATGGAGCAGTCTAATTTAGTTGCCTTAAAAAAGCAGCACATCAACAATGCACCTGAACACACCTCGTTTTCAGACAAGCCACAGGCACACAAATGGGTGTAAGTGCATTTGTATATAAGCAATGTTTGTCAGGACTTATTTTTTCCCTGTATTTTAACAGTAAATACATCAGACTGAAACTAGCAAAAAAAAAACACTTGCGTCATACCTGGTGCCGCATTGCGCCTGCTATATGATAAGGCCCAACACCCGATAAAGCATAATCGCGACTCTATAGGTTTACACAGAAGAAAAAAATACATTCAGGCTTGGATCAGCATGCAGGAGAGTTTATAATGCCAGAATTCATCAGAAATCCTGATGTACTTGTATACTGTGTGTGGACCCAGTCAGACCATTACACGCTTCTACTCCTCGCAGGTGAAGGGTTTTGATATGATTTCTCTCTAAATCCCTCTCTCTCAAAGAGATAAGCTCGTGCCTCATCCGTTCCCCAGCCTGCTCTATCCTTCACCTCCAGCATGGAGAGATGGACACTAACAGATAAATGAGAATTCACACCCTGAGGGTAGTTTCTCTGTCTCCTGCGTCTTCTGCTTCTCTTTAGGTAAGGCTGGCTGAGAAGAAGAGGCTTTGAGATCCTGTCCTTCCCGGAAAGAGAATCATCCCGAAGAGGATATGACTGGGGACGATCAAAACAAAAGCTCAAAAAGATGAAGGACTTGGATGATGTGAAGCTTTCATGTAACAGCTTCTGAATTAATAAAGATTCAGAATTTAAAGAAATATTCCAAGTTCAGTCCTATAGCATTTGTGGCATAATAGACTCATCCTTTTCTTTCGTCCGACAAGTTTTCAATACAGGCCATGGTGCTCAATTTGGGCAATAATGAATCATTTCTGAAAAACTGACATGCTGATTTGAGACAGAAGCAGGCAGAAAGGCAATATGCATTTGAATTATGTTGATCAGGATGTGAATGTGATTTGAAATGAAGTAAACAAAGCAGAGATTGAAGTTATATCCTGGAGGTCAAAGGGTAAAACTCAACTGCTGCATCAACTGGTGTATGAGAGTGAGGAGTGATTTCCCAAGTCAATGATGACTGACACATTTAGAGCTCTCTAGATTAAGAGCATATGCCATTTGAGTCCCTCAAATCACAGAATTTTAAGTTCAAGTTAACTAATGTAAAGTTGCTCACTGTATAGTTGGTTTTGTTTGTCGGTTTTAAAATAATAATAATAATAATAATAATAATAATTATTATTATTATTATTATTATTATTATTATTATAATAATTCATTACATTTCTATAGCGCTTTTCTGGATACTCAAAGCTCTTTACACATTGGGGGAATCTCCTCATCCACCACCAGTGTGCAGCATCCACCTGGATGATGCGATGGCAGCCATATTGCGCCAGACCGCACACTAGAGGTGTGAACCTACACTGGTCTCACGGGTCGGTTCGGTTACGATTATCATGCCATCGATTCGGTTCAATTCGATATCTCGGTGCATCACGGTGCATTGACGATTCTTTCCATACAGTTTTATATTTTCTTCACAGCACAGCAATTATTGCATTAAAATGTATAAATATATTTATATACTTTTTGTAAAACAATTTTGTCCTTTAATACCAACAGTCAGAATAAAGGTAAAGTTGGTTTTATATTCACACATTCGTTCATTTAGAAGTCTCTATATTGTTTATCATGTTACTTTGAATATTCGATTGGAATTAGCATACAAGTAACAAACAACATTAACACTATCTAATTGACTGTGAACAATGTTGTACTTTGATAGTCATTGGCTGCTAATATGATTTCCCTATTTAGAATTTGCAAATAATACTTTTCTGAAATTATATTATTAAGGAGAATGTCTGAATATCCCAATATAAAACCAACTTTACCTCTGTCTTCAGATATATAAACTGTACCTTTAAGCAACACAAGCATTTATAGCAAATAAACAAATATAAATATCCCGCTCGCTTTCTGAGCCTTGTCTACCAACTACAAAGTTCTTTCTTACACCCATTTGATTGGTCACGCGCTCAACAGAAAGGGCTGCGATTGGCTCTTACACGCTGGTGCTCTTCACAGCTGCGCTCATGGGCCACAGTGAGAGAGAAATGGAGTTTACTTTCATTCTCTTAATCGCCGTGAAATAGGGGCTTTTGCTGTAAGTGTCAGTGAAACAGTGTTCAGCAAACACACACGCAGTGAAATTGTGCACAGCTTCAGAGTTTTTACGTAGTTAGAGCGTTGTACTCGCGCTCGCCGCTCGCCTCCCTCGCCATAGTAAGCTACGGCGACATAGCGCATGTGAGATCAATGACGTCAGTATATAATAACCGGTTATGATTATTACTGAACCGATACCGAATTGTCCGCGTCTGCATCGCGGTGCACCGAAGAAACGATTAATTTTGACACCCCTACCGCGCACCACACACCAGCTGATTGGTGGAGCGGAGACCGAGCCAATTATGATATGGGGATGGTTAGGAGGCCATGATGGACAGAGGCCAAATTTGGCGAGTATGCCGGGGTTAAACCCCTACTCTTTTTCAAATTTTTAACGACCATGGAGAGTCAGGACCTTGGTTTAACGTCTCATCCGAAAGACAGGGCTCACTGAGCAGTATAGTGTCCCCTTCACTATACTGGGGCATTAGGACCCACACAGACCGCAGGTTGAGTGCCCCCTGCTGGCCTCACTAACACCACTTCCGGCAGCAATCTAGCTTTCCCATGTGGTCTCTCATCCAGGTACTGACCGGGCACAGCCCTGCTTAGCTTCAGTGGGCGACCATGTGAGAATTTAAGAGTGCTAGCTGCCGGCTAAACCCAAGATCAAAACCATTTGGTGAGCAGTGATTTTCCAGCTAAAACCATTTTGGATCTAGCTAACTGTTGCAAAGTGCAAAAAATGTTAAGTGCTGCCATTGTTTTATCAAAACTATACTTACAACAGTATTTCACAGTTTTACAGTTTATATATTGGCTTAATGCTTTGTAAAGACTTCAAAAACATTGCAAACTCTGTTGATTGAGCTTAACTTCCTTGAATTCAAGTGAAGTAAACATCAAACCCTCCAGCGGTTTTTACATCTAAAAATAGTAGAAAAAGATTAATTTCAAAGAACTGATCCATCTTTTTAGCAGCTCCCCTCCTCCTCTCCATCTTTCACTGCCTCGAGTCATCGGCAGCCCAGAGCTCAATATAAGAGCGGACGGAGCAATTTATCAATCCTTCTCCAGCCAGACTATCAAAAGTGAGAAGGAAAAGGAGAAAGAAGTGAACTTTTCTGCTTTTGTGAAGTACCTCGCCATTTCACATGACTAATTCTCCTCTACAAAACACTGTCTAATACACCTACAGACTGATTGCTCCTTTCTAGAGAGACAAAGACAGACAGAAAACGGGAAAGGTTGAGAGAAACAGTGCAGACTGGCTGCTGAAGAATAACAGGAAGAGCAGAGACATTCAAGGACAAAATGGAAGGTCAAAAACTAGGCGTCAGGAAAATGGAGGGAGAATACAGTGAGAAGATTAGGGGAGGGTGAAGAGCAACATGAATTGGTAATAGAAGAGATTGATATCACTCTTATCTGCATGGAGATGTGCGGGTGATAAACGTACAGTAGATAAATCACGTTTCTGCTGATATTCACCAACATTTATCCTTACTGAGACTACAAAGAGAAACAAATCAAGATCGCTGCAAAAAGTAAGACACAAAACTCGAAAGAAATGTGCGTTAGTGTGTGTATGTGATGAAAAGAGACTATCGGACATGCTCAAAAACACACAAGTGGCCCTTTTATTGTCTTTTATCTATAGCTTTGACTACAATTAGGCTTTTGTGCAGATTGTTTCTAAGCTGTTATTAATACAGGCAAGGCAAGTTTATTTATATAGCATATTTCATACACAAAGATAATTCAAAGTGCTTTACATGAACAAGAATAAAAGAAACATAAAATACAAGTATAAGACATAAAAACAAACAATAAAAAATTATAAAAGCAGATTAAAATGTGTTAAAACAGGTTTTAAATGATAAAAAAAAGAAACGAAATACATAAAACACACTTATTGGAAAAACTCACCACTAAAAAATCACTATGTGCTGTAAGTTCACATAAAACAGCATTTTTTTTTCAATCAAATAATCAGTTCAAGACTCCCTTACTAAATAGAAAATCAAGAATTTTAACACCATGGAATAAATAGTTTTCAGATTTGCGTTACTTTCAGATTTGCTTTACTTTCATAATGCGTCATAATGCCTATACACTATTTTAGCATTCTGGGTCCATTTGGACACAATTATTCAACACATGCTCATTAGAAATACGAGCTACCTTTTGGTTAAACAAAAAAAACATACATACATTTAGGTTTGACTGCAGTTTCTAGGTAAAATGAATGCTATGGGGCAGTATGATGCCAACAACTTTGGTTCCTTTTGACACTAATGATATTTTCAGGGACATATCATCGACAAATAAGCAAATCTTAATAAGCAAAGTCTTTGCTTAACTATCTATAACTTGTAATTGGATATGTTGGAGTGCTCGGGTTCGAGTCTGATGAACCACAGTTTCAAAGAAAAGATTAGAGCAATGTAAAATCAAGGTAAAACTATGTGGTCACAAAACACTGTGGAAATATAAATTTTAATAACCTAGTTTTGGGCGACAAGGTGACAATGTGTGGAGTTTGCATGTTCTCCCCGTGTTGGTATGGGTTTCTTTCGGGTGCTCCGGTTTCCTCCACAGCCCAAAGACATGTGGTGTAGGTGAATTGAATAAACTAAATTGGCCATAGTGTATGTGTTTTCCAGTTCTGAGTTGCAGGTGGAAGTGCTCACGCTGTGTAAAACATATGGTGGAATAGTTGGCGGTTCATTCTGCTTTGGTGACCCCTGATGAATAAAGGGGCTAAGCCAAAGGAAAATGAATGAATGAAAAACCTATAGTTCCAAATTAACAGTAATATTTATATAGCTGAAAAGTTTTATTCTTTGGTTTATAAATATATAATTTAATTCGAAACTGTAGCAGCCCCGGTGTGAGAGACATTAAACCTATTGCCTTCCTGAGCACTGGCTGAGCCAAAGTGATGCAAATGCTATGGGCAGGGTCTCAACGTCTTTGTGGATCCATTTAGGCCAAAGAAAATCTTTTGTTGATAAAAATGTGTAGCCAGTGGCTTGGTATTTTTTTTCATCTATACCTACCAGTGCCTGTTTTGTTTTTCCACCTCCACCTACAAACTCTACACCCTCCTAAAACATTATAATAGACAGAACAACTCAGATGTGTTGTAATAGACTCATTTTAGACTACTCTTGTCACTGTAAGAGACTCCTGTACACTGTAAAACTCCAAAAATTAAGGTAACTCAAACTGTTTGAGGAAACCGATTGCAACAAACCATTTAAGTTGAAAAACTAATCCTAATAAGTACTGTCAACTTAATCCATTTGAGTAAAAGAAGCAATTTGAGTCCAGTAAAACCCAATAAATGAAGAGAACTTAAACCAACTGAGTACTGTAAAACTCAATAAGTTAAGGTAAATCAAACCATTTGAGGAAACCGATTGCTACAAACCATGTTAGTTCAAAAACTAATCTATATGAGTAATGTGAACTTACTCCATTTAAGTTGAAGTAATGAGGTATTCAATTAACTCATTACCTTCAACACTGAGTTCAAAACTTTTCAAATGAGTAGAATTAACTTTCAGTAAATTTTGAGTTAACTACACTCATTTCGTTTGATAAAGTTGACTGTTGGGTTTTACAGTGTAGGCTCTTGCACACTCGTGGACTTTTTGAATACACTGTTTGACTGCAGAACAACCAACACGCCTCTATAAAGAATTCTGGTTGAAATGAGTCTCCTGGACTGGATTCTCATTTTTCCAACAACTTGGTGCCATGACCCAGATAGAGACTGAAACCTTCATTTTTCCAACAGCACTTTCTCTCAGGTTTACTTTTGAAAACACTATTGGTTGGGTTTAGGGAAGAGTTTAGGTCAGTGTTTCGCTAGATGATCTGTACGACAAGCTCCACCTTCTCGCTGATGTGTTCAAGAAGGACGTGTATTTGAAATGTACAACAAAACGTACAATAAGTAACATATTTCAGATTTGCAAAAATGAAGGCAGCGCCCTCTAGTGGATTTGTCAACTGAAATGATCAAATAAATGCACCCGGAGCAATGTCTCTTAGCAATGTATTGTAGGTTAAAGCAAGCATGTCCAATGAGTATATTTAGTGAATACTTTTATCTGTTCCAGAGCAAAACAGACCCAGTTTTGCATTAGGATGGTTAATCTGTAATATTATAAATTTTTTAAAATACAATTCTCAAAAACTGAGAAATAAAATCTCAAAGAAATGCATGTTAGTGTGCACATGTGAAGTGACGGGACTATCGGACGTGCTCCGTTTTCCTCTCTTTGATCTATTAGCCTGCTAACACTGGCGCAGCTATGTTGAATATTCATATACGCACAATCTCTTTCATCCTCTCTGTCATTCTTTCCCTTTCTATATCTCTCTCACACACACACACACACATACACGCACACACACACACACACACACAGTCATCCAGGCCAGAGAGTACAATAAGCCCAGGTGCTTGTGTGTTAATGGATGTTATGCTCATTATTCATGTTACGGGCCTGTGCACCATTAGCACCGTGAGTGGGACAGAGGCTTGAGCGGGATTTAAAAGGCCTTCTGCTCTTTTTACTGACTGCTTTACTGAGCAAACAGTCGTTTAGCGAGGACGCTGGGATACGTCACTTCTCTCTGGTGGTTGAGGGATGGAAACGGACCATCTTACGCTATTCAAATGTATGCCATCAAAGCCCAGGGACGCATGTTCTCCTGCACACATGGTCTCAAAGCTCTGTGTTGCTAGGCTACATCACTAACTAGGTTACTTCATGTACAACAGGGATCATTTGTGTAATGATTTCACATTAGTTTCCAGCAGTTTTGTGGATTGTGTCCTGTTGGCCACAGTCAAAGAGACTGTCTTTTTTTTGTAAATGAAAGTGTGCTAATGATAATAATACAAATTTTATCTTATTGCATTTTAACTAAGTGATTTTAGTTGTAAAATACATTAAAGCTATTGCATTTTTGGCTTAATTTGTTTTATGTTTGTGGAAATTGCTATCTCTTCCAGGGCTAGACTGGGACAAAACAATCAGCCCTGACTTTTAGGGACAGAGCGGCCCACTACATTCAATCAAAATGCTACCCATCTGTGCAAGCCCTTGAATATGTTTACCAACTCCCATTCTATAAAAGCACAAAAGCCATATATAAGAAATAATGAGAGTTGACAAATTAAAAACTTTTAAAAAATAATTTATTATTATAATAAACTTAGGCGACGCAGTGGCGCAGTGGGTAGTGCTGTCGCCTCACAGCAAGAAGGTCGCTGGTTCGAGCCTCAGCTGGGTCAGTTGGCGTTTCTGTGTGGAGTTTGCATGTTCTCCCTGCATTCGCGTGGGTTTCCTCCGGGTGCTCCGGTTTCCCCCACAGTCCAAAGATATGCGGTACAGGTGAATTGGGTAAGCTAAATTGTCTGTAGTGTATGAGTGTGAATGAGTGTGTATGGATGTTTCCTAGAGATGGGTTGCAGCTGGAAGGGCATTCGCTGCGTAAAACATATGCTGGATAAGTTGGCGGATCATTCCGCTGTGGCGACCCCGGATTAATAAAGGGACTAAGCTGAAAAGAAAATGAAAATTATAATCCACACTGGAAGTCCATCTTGTGTGTGCCTGTGTGTTTTGAAGGAGCCCATATTAAATAATGAACATAACAAAAACTGCCTGCTGATGCACACAGTTAATGTTGATTACTAAAATAAAGATAAATAATAAAAGCAATGTGTCAGAGACCCTTAAAAAATGTTTAATTCAACAATGAAACATCAAACATAGCTTAAAGATTGTACATAGTCAATCAAATGAACTTAAAACAATTAATAAATGCAACAAATATTTGTTTGGGCCCGAACTACAAAACTAAATGTAAAAAAAATAGTATTAGTTTTGCTTAAGTCACAGCAAAAAAAATCAGTGTACATGTAACTCAACTTGAGTTTAACTTAACACTCCTTGGGTGTGCATATGACTCCCTCCATTTTGGAGTTAAAATAACACTTTCTAAAGTGTGAAATTTGTACAATACTCACAGAGTTCATTTAACACACTATGGCCCAGTTTCACAAACAGGGCTTAGATTAAGCCAAGACTAGGCCTCAGTCAAATTAGGCTTTTTAAGCCAAATTTATAAAAATGGCCTTAGAAAAATATATTACTGGTGTGCACCTGGAGAAAAAAATGACACTGATGTATTTTAAGACATCTCACTGCAAGTTATTTTGAGTTGAGACAGCTCAAACATGAAATTTAATCTTGACTAGCCTTAAACCTTGTTTGTGAAACTGGGGGTAAGAGTTTATTCTTACATCGAACTGAGTGTGTGTTACCCTTCAAAGTGTTAATATATTACCTTTTTTCCTATATTATCAATTGGTGTGTGTGAAAGATAACAATGATCAAATATGTTGAAAATAGTTCTAATTTATTAAATGTTCGTTAATCTTTTCAGAAATAATTCCAATACGTTCAACTCTTTGCATTTTAAAATGCAACAAGACATGTTTCAAGTTTAAGTAAAACATATTGGTTTGATCACTGTTTGTCTGAAAGAACCGTTTCGAGTAAAAAAACTGGACTTCCCATCACTAGTGGGAAATACACTGCATATTGGGTTAAAAGTTTAACACTGGAAAAAAACCCTCTTAAATATACGCTTTCACACTCGTGGATTAAAATGTACTCAGGTTTTAACACTGAACAACACCAAAAAAAAAAAAAAATCACAGTGTATATTTAACACTGGAATTTTTGCTGTGTTGCACACTAGTTTGGTCATGTATAAATATCATTATAACCATATTGTATAAATATTATTGTAACTATAAGCCTACATCATGCTGACGATCAAAAACAAAATGTCATGATATCTCATGCGATTGTCTTCTGACCGAGTACACCTTAAAATACATAAATGACACTCCTCATAGAGCTTTAGAAGCATACATTCTTTATGATATATATAATTTGTAAAATAAAGACTTGCAAGTTAAGAAAACAGCATAGGAGGAAGTTGTCGTGGGCCTTAGTGCAAATGAAAGTAAAAAAAAAAGTATATTTATATAGACAGGTAGGTAACTAGATAGAATAGACAGGAATAGATTCATCTGCAACAGTTGCCGATCCACTGCGCGCTGCAGATGCAAAAGGCCAAGACCTGCTCGCTGTTTCTGCTCTCCATATGCGTGTGGGATGAGAAACAGGCGTGACTCTCGACTATTTTGACAAATACACACAGACATTGCACGCTTACACAGAGCCCAAAATGGAAGTTTGTGAATGGGTCAGCCCAATGTCAATAAATAAAAGAACCAATGGGCAGCTGATTATGTCACATGGGCCGGTCTGACCGAAAAAGAAACATCTTACTTTCAGAGCGTCACAGATCACAGCATCGTCAATTAATTAGGCAACAGTCTGCTAAGTATTTTTAAGTATTTTATGGTCCGACCAGATCATTAGAAGATGATCAGCCTGGCCCAAAAAGTATGTCGGCCCAGCGGGAACCTACCCGGTCTGCCAGATGGCCAGTCCGCCCCTGATCTCTTCTAAGGTAAAACAGATCCAAAGGGACTACAAGATTGTGTCATGCAACACACACACACACACACACACACACACACCACACACACACACACACACACACACACACACACACACACACACACACACACACACACACACACACACACACACACACACACACACACACACACACACACACATCCTCCTAGTCTCCATTGATTAGACTCACACAGCTGATGCTGCTCATGGACTGATTACACACACATATATACAGCTCACTTTGACACTCTCATTGCTGAGTCTTGTAAACTGTTTTGTGACCATTACGACGTGTTTTCCTTGCCTTGTCTTGCCATGTTTTTGACCCTCACCTTGTTTGTTTGTTTACGTTGCCTGCTGCCTGCCTGTACTGACCATCTGCCTGTTATTTGACTACGACTCTGGATTTCTTGTGTACATCTGTTTGCCCCTGTGTTGACCATTGCGTGCCTGACCTTCTCTGCATAAATAAACCTGCATTTGGATCCGCACTCTCTTTGTCCGGCATCACTTCACATTACAATAAGCATGTGCCTTTAAATTGCTGGAGAATGCAAGCTGAAATGGTTGCTGTTGAGAGTGGTTGCTGCTTCAAGTGGAAGTACAGACATTACTTTGATTTCATTGAGCGTAAAAACAAAAACATTGCTGTGAAATTCAGCCTATGTCCAGTCTCTAAAGAACTTTCGACTGCTTTTAACTCAACCAGCAACTTGTTCAAGCACTTAAACAGAAAGCAGTCTACGACGTCACCAAGGAGGACACCGGCACCCAAAAACACAGCGGCCCAACTCAGCATAAACAGGCTAAATTGGATTTTTGTGCAGGATCAGGAGTGAAGGTATCTTCTGAATGTGAAGTAAAGCGCAGCTGCTTATGGAGCCGTTCACATATTGTGCCTTTTGCGCGCGCTCACATTTTCCACACACTGTTGAAAACTGCGAGTCATGTGACAAGAACTGACCAATCACCTTCATGCTTTGTATGGAATATACACATTTTGGTTGACGAATTACCTCAGACAAACACAGAACACCCAAACAATGCAGTGCTTTTGCATACTATGGATGTCAATGGTTACAGGTATCCATTTTTCTTCTAAATGTCTTCTTTTGTGTTAAAAAAAAAAAGACAAACAGTTTTGCAACAAGTGAATGATGAGACAATTTTAAGTTTTGGGCGAACTCTTTAAGTCTTTTGAATTTGTCAAGCTGCTGTGATCAACCCATTGTAATGTTTTTCAGTGAATATTAAATTACTGAAAGAGCTGCAGTTTATTTTTATAGGTATATTTTATATGTTTTAAAAGTAACTTCAAAGTAAAGTAATTAGTAATCTGATAACTTTTTATATAAAGTCAATAATGTAATGTAATCATATTACAATTTTCCAGCAGTAGTCAGTAATTTGAAATCTATTACTTTTTTAAAGTAACTTACCCAACACTGGCGTTTTATAGAAACTTCAAGTGAATATTTGACGACAGTGAAGGTAATAAAAATAAACAGATGAACATGTCAAATTAAAGATCCAATAAAAGCCAATTTCATCAATTTAGATCATAAAAATTCCTTAATTTTGTTAGTAAATAAAAAACAAAATTAGCAATAATAAAACATCTTATGACAGTATAATTTTGTATTAGTTTAATACATCCTTAAATGTAGGTTTTGTGCTAGATGTTTTGATATATACAGTTGAAATCAGAATTATTAAACTATTAAACTACCTTTGAAATGTTTTTTTCTTTTTTAAATATTTCCCAAGTGATGTTTAACAGAGCAAGAAAATTTTCACAGTATGTCTGATAATATTTTTTCTCCTGGAGAAAGCCTTAATGGTTTTGTTTTGGTTAGAATAAAAACCGTTTTTAATTTTTTTAAAAACATTTTAAGGTGAAAACTATTACCCCTTTAAGCTATATATTTTTTCGATAGTCTACAGAACAAACCATCATTATACAATAACTTGCCTAAATACTCTAAACTGCCTAGTTAACCTGATTAACCTAGTTAAACCTTTAAATATCACTTTAAGCTGTATAGGAGTGTCTTGAAAAATATCTAGTAAAATATTAATTACTGTCATCATGGCAAAGATAAAATAAATCATTATAAATGATAAATTATTAGAAATGAGTTATTAAAAATATTATGTTTAGAAACGTGTTGAAGAATTTGTCTTAAACAAAGTGGCGAAAAAAATAAACAGGGGGGCCAATAATTCAGGACTTAATTCTGACTTCAACTATATATATATACGTTTGTTAAAGTAACCTAAACAGCATGAGATGGATGCTCATTGAATGTGAACCTTCTATGTGTTGGATCAGAATTTTCTGATGTATTTATGTTGTCAGTTGAGGAGGCTGAAAAGGCAAGCAATTGTTGGTCATCGCTGTCTGTCTCTTCTCATCCCTCTGAACTGAACAGCAGTTAAAAGAAACAAACAAACAGGTGTGAAAACAGGCCTGCAGTGTTAAGCTCTCTCTGCTGACAATCACTAGCTGGTTTTAAAGACCATGTAAAAATTCCTAATTCATGATGATTTAAAAAAAAGAAAATACACAAAAAAAGAATGGTAAAATATCTGTTTCCTTTTTTCTGTAACAGTAAAGTACTTATTTTATGATTATTTTTTACTTTAAATACAGAGAAAAATAAAAACACTCATAAAATTAAATAAAAAGTGTTCCTTTAATAATTTAAATTATTAAAATAACAATAACAAAATAAAAGATACAATAAAATAAAATACAATTTTAAAAAAGAGTTAGTTTAATAAAGTTATTATTATTATTATTATTATTATTAATATTGTTATAATAATAATAATAATAATTATTATTATTATTGTTATTATTATTATTATTGTTGGTGTTGTTATTATTATTATTATTTTTATTGATTCATTCATTTTCTTTTCAGCTTACTCCTTAATTAATCAGGGGTTGCCACGGTGGAATGAACCGCCAACTTATCCTGCAAATGCCAACTTTTACACAGAAATGCCAACTGACCCAGCCGGGGCTCAAACCAGCGACCTTATATATTTTTATTTAATATTGCCTCTTAAATAAACTTTATATTTACATTTATTCATTCATTCATTTTCTTTTCGGCTTAGTCTCTTTATTAATCTGGGGTCGCCACAGCAGAATGTAACACGGGGAGAACATGCAAACTCCACACAGAAATGCCAACTGACCCAGCCGGGGCTCTAACCAGCGACCTTCTTGCTGTGAGGTGATTGTGCTACCCACTGCACCCCCGTGCTGCCTATTTACATTTAATTATTCAGTTTTAAAATCCAGTATTGTGCAATAATGAATACAATTATGTCTTCTTAATAAATAAATGCATTTTTGACCTTCTCTCTCACACACATTGACATAGCACAACACAACAGTCGCACAGGCATGTCAGTAGTGTATAATATTAAATAATTGCATTAAAATAATTGCTGCAATTTACTTTTATGGCAGCCATGTCAAATTAGCAAAAGCTGCAGCTCGGTTATGCCATCCAAATAAAAATAAATGGCGACAACTGGTTCGGTTGGCTAATGACCAGACTGACAGATGATCCTTGTAATCATTCTTGTTTATATCAATCTGTTGTCTTCAGGCAGGGGACAACAAATATCTGGCACTTCAGATCTGTCACACCGTGTGAAGTACACCAAGATGACGTTGATAATGGCCACTTTCTCATCCTCGCAGACTCCACATTCAGTTGTGTGTTTTATTGACGCCACAAAGAATATGGTATTTTTATATGGCCAAAACTAATCAAATAAATTAAACCTGATGTCCAAACAAAGCATATGTTTTTTTAACGGGCAATGCATATTATAATCTGCATAAAAGACTATCATGCATTTGAGTATAACCTTGCATAACACAGCAGGAGGAACAGCAGGTTTCAATGAGCTAATAAAATGCATCGATGGTGCTGATTCTGGAGGTATTTTTCCCATAGGGATTTTAAAAAGTATTCATAAAAACTTTATAAGCCATGAACCAAACCAACCATGCACAAGAAGAATCTCAACATCACAAGCCATGACTTAAAGCAAAGCATTTATGAAATTCAGACAAAAAGACAATGAAACTAGACTGTGTAAGGTTTTAATGAGGGAAAGGACTACAATACATTATAGTATATATTTTTTTAATAATATGGAGAAACATGAAACTAGGGTGACACGGGGGCTCAGTGGTTAGCACTGTCGCCTCACAGCAAGAAGGCCGCTAGTTCGTGTCCTGGCTGGGTCAGTTGGCGTTTCTGTGTGGAGTTTGCATGTTCTCCCAGTGTTCGCGTAGGTTTCCTCTGGGTGTTCCGGTTTCCCCAACAGTCCAAAGACATGCAGTGTAGGTGAATTAAATAAGCTGAATTAGACGTAGTGTATGAGTGTGAATGCCAAAGGAAAATGAATGAATGAAACAATTAACTTGTTGGTGTCACGGTTGTGGATCTGTTTCTCTTGTATGTGTGTGTGTGGGTATGGGTGTGTTTGTTTGGGTGCACCTTCACAACGTGGCTGTGTGTGTTTACATGTCATCAGCTGAGCGGTCACGGGCTTTGCTGTTGTTCAGCATTGCTCAGCTGTTTATCAATGAACCACAGGTGTATCTCGTGTTGTCAGTTCGTTGTGGTTCACGTCTGTGTCTGTTTCCTGTTAGGCAGCTCTCTCTGAATCCGCTGGTGGTGAGTCATCATAGAGTCTGTTGCCTTTGGACTTGTGAAGCACGGCTTTGTTTCATTGATGTTGTCACCGCTGTTTGCACTGATGACACCCACAAGAGATTCACTTTGTTTTGCTGCTCTGAAGAACTATTACCGCTGTTAATCGTTGTCGACTTCCTTGAGAGATGCACTATTGCTCTACCCCTTCCCTCGATATCTGGTGAGATATCAGTGAGAGACTTCACTCTGGATCTGTTGCTCTGAAGAACTATTACCGCTGTTTAGCGTGTCGATTTCCTTGAGAGATGCATCATTGCTCTACCCTATCCCTCGAGATCTGGTGAGATCTATACCAGCTGTTATTTCCTGTTATCTCTGTTAATAAATCAACTTGCATTCACTTGCATTTGGGTCTCCTGTGTATCTGTGACAGTTGGTTGTATCTGTTCAAACCAACATATTTTCACGGAAATTAGTAACTTTTGGATTTAGTGGCTAATTCGTATGAATTTGTATGATCTAATTTGTACAATTTAGTCTGATTTGCTCATCACCCAATGACGGTTGGGTTTAGGGGCGGGGTTGGGTGCCACGCCTCCTTTTTAAAATCGTACATTTGAACGATTGGCTGAACTTGTACGAATTCGTACGAAATACTTACATTTTGTCAAGAGATCAGGCTGGTTCAAACAACATATTTAAATTTTACTGGAAAATATCAATTTATGCAAACATTTCAAGAGTTAACAGACTACATTTGGTCTTTGTTCAAACTTAAAATGAGCTGAAACAACACAATTCTTGAGTTTTTTTTGGGGGGGACAACTTAATTGTTTTATATTCAATCCACTTAAATTTCTACAAAAAAGCTTCATTCCTTCATGTTGTCTCAACACAAATCGATTGTATGGAACCCAGCATAGGGCAACGCAGTGGTGCAGTAGGTAGTGCTGTCACCTCACAGGAAGAAGGTCCCTGGTTCGAGCCTCGGCTGGGTCAGTTGGCGTTTCTGTGTGGAGTTTGCATGACCTCCCTGTGTTCGCGTGGGTTTCCTCCGGGTGCTCCGGTTTCCTCCACAGTTCAAAGACATGCAGTACAGGTGAATTGGGTTGCAGCTGGAAGGGCATACGCTGCGTAAAACATATGCTGGATAAGTTGGCGGTTCATTCCGCTGTGGCGACCCAGGATTAATAAAGGGACTAAGCCGAAAAGAAAATTAATGAATGAACCCAGCATTTGTTTACAGTGAGACTGCCATTACATAATCTGCAGAGCTTCATGGAAGTGGGCAGAGCCAAATAGCTAAATTGACTTGTTTTGGTTCCAGCAAGTCTCTGATTGGTGGAATCTTCTCTATTATAGATAATTTATATTACCTGACTGAATTTCACTATTAATCATACGTTTAATTAAAGTATGGGTTCATATACAGCCTCCAGGGCCATTCACACAGAACACCTTTTCCATTAAAAATGTGCTACTTTTTCATCTTTTTTCTATGTAAACATGCACTTGACAGATGTGTGACCGTCTTGCAGTGCCTCGCACTTGAGCGCCGCATTTTTAAGATGCCGTGTCAAGTTCAAAGTATTTCAAAATTTACATGCAACTCTGCTCATCAATGTCAAATCCAAAGCAGTAGACCAATCAGAAGCAGTCAGAGGCAGAGCAAGTTTTGTGAGCTTCTGGTTACATTAAAAAATTGGCATGAAAACTATGGTTTCCTTCTCACGTTTTTTAAGCCAATGGTCAGTTGTTGGGCAGTATTGGGCGATTGGTGACTGTTTGTGATACTAATTTGTTTTGTTGTTTCACATGTCACCTCATGTCACGCTCATGTCAGAGGGAGTTGTAGAATTGACATCAGCCGCGGGTGAAATAGAGTGCTCTGATTGGCTGTCCAGCTACAAATCAGAGCACAAGAATAAAAACTAAACTGACAAAACTAAGCAAGTTAAGAGGAAACACAAAGAAACCGCCTATCATTTGTTGCATTTCTTAAATATCTGAAAACGCTGTGGATCATCAGATTATAAGACATATTTACACTAGCGAATCTCTCTGTGGTGAGCGAGAAGTACTGTAAAAATGTTACATAAACAATGCTTTGTTTACAGATTGTACTTGCCAGCACTAGTTTCCCCTCATGGAATGACAATAAAGATACTGCTATCTGTAGGTTTGGACAGATACATCCTCTCAAGCAGTTACAGAACATACATTCTCGTTTCAGAATGCTGACATGGGGCAACAACACAGTCGGTTTTATAGCCACTATTTATTTGACTTTGGCTTTGTGTGTCATGGGCTTTAGATGCAAGACATGTTCAATGTGAATGGCCCCTCACACCCCATAACAGGTCTGCCTTTAAAGGTTTATCAGTTCCCTACAAGTGAGTTTTAATGAGCATAAATGAGCTTAGAACCTGATCGTTGTTCTTCATTAGCAAACACACATTTTGTAATCTGTTCAGCTCAACCGAAGGTACACACACTGTATTGCTGAGCTGACAGATAAACAGCTAACCTAATTTAGCATTACGACAGACTCAGCTTACCAGACCACATTTATAAATGCAAACAAGTCAAGTCAATGCAAATATGCATCAACTTTCCAAGGTTTAATCCATGTATTGAATTCTCTTTAAGAAGACACATTGACAAACCAATCCTCCCTCCCTTTTGCTCTGTGAATAAGTGTAGAATCTGTCGGAAATACACTAACATTGTTTCATTGTTTTCATTTCTCTGAGCATCAACATAATAGTGTAGATAACACTTTATTAAACAACAATAGCAGCATTTTGTTGAGCGTGTGCAATATTTTTAGAGCAAATCTTGAATCTTGTTTACAAACCACCCACTCAAAGGAGTCCTATTAATGCGCAACGTTGCTGTTTGAGCATCAAAAGAGCTGCAATGCTACAGGTAAACTCCAAAGGAAGTTGTTCTCTATATCAGTAACATAAAAGAGAACTTACCTTGAGTTCACCTTTGCGCTGAATGTATGTAAGAAATAACTGGTTATGGACCATTGAATTATTAGAAAAATAAAGTGCATTATTAATGTGCATTTTTTTCTAATAATTAATTGAACCAGAGCTGATTATTTACCTTAGGTTACCACACCCAAAGACGTTTAATTATATTAACAATGCAGATGTTTTTTTTTTTGTTGTTGTTGTTGTTGTTTTTGTTGTTGTCGTCAAAGAGGCTCATTAACATTTAAAAGTGCTTTTGTTCAACACAAAAGGGTCATTGATCTTGCCTTTGTCTAAATGAAAATCAATCTAGATTAGTGTTCATTTATTTCATTTTATATTTCTCAAGTTTAATTTTGGGGTGGCGCAGTAGATAGTGCTGTCGCCTCACAGCAAGAAGGTTGCTGTTTCGAGCCTCGGCTGGGTCAGTTGGTGTTTCTGTGTGGAGTTTGCATGTTTTCCCTGTGTTTGCGTGGGTTTCCTCCGGGTGCACTGGTTTCCTCAACAGTCCAAAAACATGCGGTACAGGTGAATTGGGTAAGCAAATTTGTCCGTGGTGTATGAGTATGAGTGTGGGTGAATGTGTGTGGATGTCTCCCAGGGATGGGTTGCGGCTAAAAGGGCATCCGCTGTGTAAAACATGTGCTGGATAAGTTAGCGGTTCATTCCGCTGTGGCGACCCCGGATTAATAAAGGCACTAAGCCAAAAAGAAAATGAATGAATGATAGTTTAATTTTGATTTCTGTAAAATCTATATTAAATAATCTTTATATCATATTTAATTATTATCTAATAAAAACAACAACTGTGGTTTGTGCTAATGACTTCAAATGTCATTGTATTTTCAGTATAGCTGCTTATTAGTAGGCCCACATGGAATCTGCGCGTGCAGAAATCTGCAGATTTTAGCCCATCATTTACTTGTGTAAATGTATGTAAATTTACATTTATTCAGTTTTTAAATTAATTTCTGTAATATTATTGACTAATATGAAAATGTTCATATGATTTATTTACAATACGGTTTGTAAAGTAATATTTTCTGTCTTTTAGGAGATATATTATATGAGAGATTTGCTTTGTTCACCAATATATTAGTGGATCTAATTGGATTTGCATTGTAAACATTAAATAACAGTTAAAAAGGTATTCTTTTTTATTGAATGTATTAAGTTTTTAGTTACGATACTCGGATAAATCCACATTACCGCATAAATCCACAGATTATCTACAAAATTCTGCTTGGAAATAGCAAAAAAAAAGTCAGTAGATTCTTTGTGGCCCTACTTATTAGTCATGATTTCTACATGAAAACGTGGATTATATAAACAAACACATTGATTTGATTCAATATCTAAAGTGTTTATTGTCATATGCACAGTAAGGAACAGCTTCTCTGTACAATGCAATTCTTACTTTGCTGTCCACACTGTCCACATGCCAATACATTTTAATGCATATTAAAAATATAAAATAATTATTTAACAAAATAGGCATGCAAAAAAGTAAACATAAGTATAATCTGTGAAATAAATAATATATAAAAAAGGTTTCTATAGACATATATATACATATGTGTAAATGTTAAAAAAAACCATTGTGCAAAATCAGCAGAGAATGGAAAACGTGTAACAGCATACATGCAGTATTTAAATGTTAAAGTGCTGTTCATGTTTAAGATTTTGAAGGAAATTATTCATTCGTAATAGGAGACATTCAGTTAAGAGACATTGAGAGATGTTTCTTGAGCATTGAATAATCATAGGATGCTTTCCGATAGATCACATGACACTGAAGACTAGAGAAATGATGATTAAAAATCAGCTTTTCCTCAAAGGAATAAATTACATTTTAAAAGATATTCAAATATAAATTGGTTATTTTAAGCTGTAATAACATTTCACATTAATACTATTTTAAATTTATTTTTATATTAAATAAATCCAGCCATGGTGAGCAGAAAAGCCTTTAAAATCACCTCCTTCCTGCGCAAATGAGACTGCATCGTATTGAATTTAACTCTTTAGAGATTTTGTTCACAGATGCTTGTGTCTATTGATCACGGTAAAAGCTATTCATCAAATGCTGATCAAATGGTGGAGAAAAATCATTCGAACCATATACACTAGGACATTTCTGAGCATTTAAAAGAGCTGCTTGGATCACAGTAATGAACCAATGGCACTCACTGTAATACACCAGATTTCCATTCTTGTCATGCTTTTTTATACATAATAATAATAACAAACACAATTTCCTCAATTAATCAGTGCTGCTTATTTCCATGCACTAGATATCTGCTAGCTTGTGCCATAATGAAAATCAATGGGCACGCAGATGTACTCCAATTGAAACTCTGTCCATTCAGTTTATCTGCTTCAATAAATCTCTAGATTTTCCCCCATACATTTTCTCTGGAGCAATATATTTGGTGGCTGTGCATATAAGCAGCTAAGAGAGAACAATAGTGATCGTAAGAGAAAAAAATGTTATGGTTTATTACGAGTGTGCACCACTGTCTAATGATGTGTTCTCTTGGTTTGTTCAGTCTGGACCAATAAAGAAAATCTTGGTTTCTAGTATACCAAGTGTTCACACTATCCATCAAAACTGCAAAAAAAAAAATATATAAAATAAATAAATAAATAATAAAATAAAATAAAACAAAATAAAATATATATATATTTTTTTACATATTTTGTAATCAAACTTAACAAAAAAGTGTGCTGGACTGAAGTGTCTAACTGTCTGTGCATGCATGTGAATTTTATTAGCTGAGAACTCACAAAAAGCTTATAAAATTTGTAAAAGAGTGAAAACAGTGTCATGAATTCCTCCATCCATCACACAAATGAAAATCTACTGTATGAATGTGTGTTTCCAATGATCGGATTAAACTGTAATGAGCAACACTGCAACTACACTAACTGGCCACTTTATTAAGTACACATTACTAGTACTGAGTTGGACCCCCTTTTGCCTTCAGAACTGCCTTAATTAACAAGCTACTGGAAATATTCCTCATAGATTTTGGTCCATATTGACATGATAGCATCACACAGTTGCTGCAGATTTGTCAGCTGCACATCCATTATGCGAATCTACCGTTCCACCACATCCCAAAGGTGCTCTATTGGATTGAGTTCTGGTGGAGGCCATTTGAGTACAGTGAACTTATTGTCATGAAACATTGTTCAAGAAACCAGTCTGAGATGATTTGTGCCGTTATCCTGCTGGAAGTATCCATCAGAAGATGAGTACACTGTGTTCATATAGGGATGGACATGGTCAGCAACAATACTCAGTGAAGTTTATTTATTAACTAATTTCGAGAGGATCACATGCTTATGATTGCTTGCAGCTGCCCCCGCATTATTCAATTTATGATTTACCAATCAGACGATTCCTAAGCCACTATAAATACCCTAAGTTCCATGCAACAGCCATCTTCGTTTTTTAAGAATCCCCCCTTCCACCCCTACTCCTCCTCCTTTTCTAGATGCCACCCACCTTTTTTGGGTGGCATGGTGGCCCAGTTGTTAGCACTGTTGCCTCACAGCAAGAATGTCACTGGTTCTAGTAATTATCAAGCCAGCCGACATTTCTGTGCGGAGTTTACACGTTCTCCCTGTGCTCATGTGGGTTTCCCCCGGGTTCCCCGGTTTCCTCCCACCATCCAAAAACATGCAACTTAAGTTAATTGACTAATCCAAATCAGCACCATAGACATGCTCCTAGTAAGTAGTTATCTCTTAAGAGCAATCACTATCTGTTCATTAGCTACTACAGCAGGGGAGTTCTCGAGATCTACCTGAGCTCAAACTCCCCTCTCGCATTGCAAACGAGCGGGAACCCCGGGCTCGAGGATCTTATGAGCTCAGGGCTCTCTCCCGGGACAGCATGCCAAACAAGCTTTATAGTCAATCATCAGCTAAGTGTGAACTCTTGAAACAACACATAGGCTGTAGCGTTGACAAAATGCTCAATTGGTAGTAATGAGCCCAAAGTCTGCCAAGAAAATTGAAATAGAGATGGTTGTGCGTGAAAATCCCAGTAGATCAGCAGTTTCTGAAATACTCAGACCAGCCCGTCTAGCACCAACAACTATGCCCTGTTCAAAATCACTTAAATCCAATCTTAATCACTTAAATCCTGTCTTCCCCATTCTGATGCACGATTTGAACTGCAGCAGATCGTCTTGACCATGTCTACATGACTAAATGCATTGAGCTGCTGCCATGTGATTGGTTGATTAGAAATGTGCGTTAACAAACAGTTGGATAGGTGTACCTAATAAAGTGGCCAGTGAGTGTATAAACCAAAAAATGTATGCTTGGGCATTCTGTCCTATTTATGGTCTCTTTTGCTTTATAGTTTTTTTTGGTTTTTAGTTGTCTTTCATCTTTTTGTTCAACTCACCAGAGTTTTGGAAGTGGATCGAGTCCCATGTTTTCATGGGTTTCTGCTTTTGGCAGCATTCACGTGTATTCAAATGAACCACACTAACAGATAAATTACAGCAAAATTAATTTTATCTAAACCAAACGTGCCACGTGTGAACACACCTTATATCTCACGAAGAGCATGAAGAGTTGCCTCCACATGACGGCATTATAAACCCTGTTAAAGTCTGACAGTGGGAGTGATCATAGCTGATAGCACTGTAATAGAGTCTGCCATTATGAAGCTATTGGAGAGGCTGTGATTACTGCACATCCATGACACTATTATGGAGAAATAAACACAGATATGCATTGAGAAATATATGATAATGTCCACACAGTTCAGTTCTGTAACAGAACTAGGTCACTGCTTCTCTGCTACACTCAGGAATTTATGCATAATAGCTCCACATGCTCCATTTTTCCTCTCTTGTCCTTTCCCCCCATTATTTCTGGGATAATTTCACCTCCCCTGGTGCCCACACACACACAAACGCGCAGAAGAGTGCACTCATGCACACACACACACACACACACACACACACACACACACACACACACACTCACACACATACACACACATGCATACTCACACGTTTGCACATGCATACACGACTGCACTCATGCACGCGCGCACACACACACACACACACACACACACAAACATAATGATAATCTCCCTTAAGTGACTGGCTGCCCCTTTGAATGCTCTCTTCTCAAGTTTCTAATGAAAGATTACAACATTATGCTCAGGAGTCAAAAGGATCGATTCTCTCATGAATAAATAAACAGGACAGCTTCATCTGGATATTTTGGGTGGAGTTGGGTACCATCTGCGTTGATGGCTACTTTTTATATATGACATTTTTGTTTTTAAAATACACAAATCTTTGTTATTGTAATGAGTCGGGGAACAACAGAATTGAGGATGCAAATGAAGCTTTTTTTGAGAATTGTCAGGCAGGCAAAGATCAAAACAGGGACAGACAGGAGCATGTAGGTAATCAAAAGCATAGTCCAAGTCACAGGCGAATGGTCGGGACAGGCGGCAAAACAATGAAAACAATGAAGGTCAAAACAGGCTAGACAAGGCAAGGAAAATGCTTAGAATTGCTCACTTACAGCTAACAAGACTCAGCAAAGAGTGTGTGTGAATGAGACTCTTTAGGTAGTGTTTAGGTGTCTGAGGTAGTCCTACTAATCAATCCATCATAAGCTTCCAGCTGTGTGTAATCAGGTGGGATCAGGAACTGGTGTGTGAGTGCAAAGTCTTCAGGGAGCTGTATTTCATCAAGTGGCCGATGTGTAGTTCTCCAGCGAACTGCAAGGCCTAGATCCCTGGTAATCGTGACAGTTATACTTAAGTCATTCAGTGTTTGTTTTTGAAAGGAGTCTCTAATTTCTATCAAGGCTACATCCTTAGGGGTACTTTTTTAATGTATTCTAAAATTGTATTTAATATTTAACTTTATGTGATTTTTTAAAAATTGTTTCGTTAGTAGGTGCATACAAACATAACGGTCAAATCTGAATGCATAACTAACTCAAAAATCAAAATGTATTGACTACTCACCCTCAAGTGGTTCCTAACTTTAATGAGCTTCTTTCTTCTGTTGAACACAAGGGAAGATATTTTGAAGAAAGCTGAAAACCTGTAAATTCTGTCATCCATAGTAGGAAAAACATATCATAAGTCAATGGTTATAGGTTTCCAGCTTTCTTCAAAATATCTTCCTTTGTGTTTAACGATGACAGAACTACCCCTTGAATAACAGTAATAATTAATAACTCCAGTATAATAATAATTATAATAATAAACTATAATTTATAACATTTGAAATAGGAAATCATACAATATTTTGCAGTATTTATATTTATAAGCTTGCTTTACTTATTTCAAAGTTTCACATTATATTCAGACATACATCAAATTTAGTGTGACCTATGAATATTAATGTGATCAGTTTGTAGCAATAAATGACAAAAGATTTTCTTTGCATTTTCCCCTGGAGCCCCATCTTCACTTCTCTTAATGAGAATGGGTATGTGAGCACAGATGTGCCATAATAGGTTTAACCATGAAACGTGAGAAAACCCAAGAGACTTTCTTATTCCCAGATTGAATCCACAGAGACTCGCAGCTCAGCTGTCACTCAGCAACTAAAAGACAGCTCTGAAGGGTAGCTTACATGTTTTACCGTACTCCAGTAATACCAGCATCCTTGCTACGTAAATATGAAGCTGCGTAAAACTTTAGATCTTTTGCTTAAGTTATTAACCGAAATAAAACTGAAGATGCGCATTTTTAGTATTATTTTTGTGAAAGTTTCCAACAGTTTATGGTGATGTAGGTGATTTTGCAACACAGGTTCATGGGAAAATGTGCCTTGGTGTACATTATTGTGGACCGAGAAATAGTTTGCATCCAGCGAAAGACGGATCCACAAACCAGGTCAAATGAAACCCAAAAAAGCACATGAGGTCACAGTAGAAGCACATGGTCATGATGAGTTTTCTCTTCTAGTTTGTTTGGTTCCAATGAGCCTCAGTTACAATTTTGGATTGTAGTTTTTAAGACTTTCTGATCACAAGACGCAACTAACTTCTGTATTTGGAGATTGTTCGGATCCCTAAACCATCTTCCTTCCATGTTCATAACACTTCTAGTTGACTGGAATTTTTTAGTCATTGCTTCATGGTGGAGATGAGCTAAGGACTAGAGCTGTGTCTCAATCAGCGCTCTAGATCTTCAGTTGTGGTAGATCTCCAGAAACAGGGTTGTGGATCTCTGGTGTAAATACATTTGGCTACTGTTAAGGATAGTAAGGACCCTGGCTCATTACACATTAGGACACTGATGTTGACTTGAGAATGTCCTTACTGTACAACATCAACACTGGTAAGGTAATGTCTGTAAAAGTACATTATAGATGAATACATAATGTATAAAGGCATTGAACATTGAAGGCATTAATCAATTTGATGCAATTCTTGATTCTGATTGGCTGGAAATTGTGCAATAAAATTGTATAATGCACAGGTAGTTCCAGTCTGTTTTGATCACAGTTAGAAATAAATTCCCTTAAACATTAGTAGTAACCATAGCAAGTCAGTGACAGTTGGCGGAGCCTTCATTCCTCTATGTAATCTCGAGGACATTGATGTGTGCTTCATCAGAGAGCTAATGTGGATTAACCAACTCGCTCAAAAATATTTGCGAAGTGGTAGCTAACACATGTTACTATGAGCTATAAGATATGCCCGGGTCATTTACATGCTCACACATGATCTCTCTTTCTCTCTCTCATGCGTGCTCTCTGACTCTACACTCAAATTTATTATTTTTTTTTACTTGTTCAGACTGCTTACTTAAAATGAGCTGAAACAACACAATTCTTGAGATTTCATTGGGGCAACTTAATTTTTTTATGTTCAATCCACATAAATTGGTAAAAGTGTTCAGTTAACTTAATCGATTTGTGTTGGGACAACATGAATGAATTGTGTGGAACCCTGCATTGTTTACAGTGTACTTGTGACTGATTCAAAGCAGGGACTGGGAGATCTAACATGTCATAACTGACAAAAATGTATATAGTCACTTGCACATTGCTAGTTTTATCTTGTCTATACCTTGGCAAATAAGCAGGATAATAAACTGCTTGCCATCTGTTAAAGGATTTAAATGCTCTTCGTGTGAGGTAGTTCTTTGCCTCTGCATCTTGCATTGTAAATCCTTTGATGCATGACAAATCGTTGATTATCCCTTACACTAATGTTCGCTAAAATGTTTGATACTATATTTGTTTGTGCTTAAAGGTAAAATAATATCGATAAATAATCTATCACATCATTAGTTTGGTGAGTTGATTCATGTGATTTATGTTTTGCTTTTCAGAACTACCAATAACTAAAGATAGCATAGATGCTGCCTGGTTTTTATGGTGCATTACAGGACTTTTCAAATAGCAAACATTTCAGAAGTTTGCAATTAAGGCAGCCCTTAAAACACACTATTCCCTGACTACTGAACTAAAAAGTTTGTACACTACCTGACAAAATCCTTGTCGCCTATCCAAGTTTTAGGAACAACAAATAATAACTTGACTTCTAGTTGATCATTTGGTATCAGAAGTGGCTTATATGAAAGACAAAGGTCTCTAGATTACGCTTATTTTACCAAAATAAAATATGATCATGCCTTGATTATTAATTATTTAATTAGGACAGTAAGGTCTGACTTTGCTTAGACAAAAGTCTTTTCACTTAACAGAAATAATGTACAGTATAGAAAATAAAATCATGGTGCAGTGAAAAAAGGATTAATATTTTGTATGACTCCCATGAGCTTGGAGGACTGCATCCATACATCTCTGCAATGACTCAAATAACTTATGAATAAAGTCATCTGGAATGGCGAAGAAAACTTTCTTGCAGGACTCCCAGAGTTCATCTAGATTCTTTGGATTCATCTTCAATGCCTCTTCCTTCATCTTACCCCAGACATGCTCAATAAAGTTCATTTCTGGTGACTGGGCTGGCCAATCCTGGAGCACCTCGACCTTCTTTGCTTTCAGGAACTTCGATGTGGAGACTGAAGTATAAGAAGGAGCGCTATACTGCTGAAGAATTTGCCCTCTCCTGTGGTTTGTAATGCAATGAGCAGCACAATCGTCTTGATACCTCAGGCTGTTGATGTTGCCATCCAGAGATCTCTCTGGAGCAGATCTCTTGCACGCCCTCATACTGAATGTAACCCCAAACCATGATTTTTCCTTCACCAAATTTGACTGATTTCTGTGAGAATCTTGGGGCCATGCGGGTTCCAATAGGTCTTGTGCAGTATTTGTGAAGACTGGGATGCAGTTCAACAGATGATTCATCAAAAAACATCTACCTTCTGCCACTTTTCCAAATGATCAACAAGATTATTTGTTGCTCTTACAACTGGCATTGACGACAAAACTTTTGTCAGGTAGTGTAAACCGGAGGTCATGACTGCACAGTTTCCTGCTCCTAGTCACTCAGATATACTTAAACAATATCAATAGAGATACACTTAAAATATGGATATTATTAAAAGGAGTTCCAATAATTGTGATACCTATTTTTAACAAAAAATATTAAATTTTTATTATAAAAAGTGTACTGTAAATGTGCTGACTAAGTAAATGTTTAAACAATTGAAACATTTTTTTCACAATCTACTTTGCTCACATCTACAAATATCTGCAAATATAGTGGAGTGAGTAGAGTTTTGCACTCAATCATGGAGTTTTCTGAGTGAAAAGTTGCATTTATAGACACATATGAGGTTGCGTGTAAAGGGTGAGAGTGATAAAGAGACAGAAAGAAACAGAAGTGATTTAGCAAAAAGTGTGTGTTGTGATTGAGCTGTTCTGCCGCCACAGGCTTCGCTCTGTGTTTAATGCCAGTGTCGCACTGTGTCTGGCTCTTGTGTCTTATAGATCTGTGTGGCGAAGCAGGAGGAAGCTGTCAATCACAGAGTCAACACAGAAACGCTAAAGGCTTTTGAGCGTCACAAGCAGGAGTCGATCCTTCCCTCCTTCTCTGCTGGAGCTCAAGTGGTAGAAGGAGGAAGAAAAAAAACAACAACAACAACAACAGAAGGAGAAGATGTAAGGCTGAGAAGCAGACAGACAGGAAGAGAGAGCGCATCAAGCTGCTTGAAAAATGCCACAAATACTGGAAGTTGCAGGACCAAACGAGACTTTCATTCCTCAAAGCGCCTCAGCGGATATGGTGTAATCACAGGGTATTCGGCCTTCTTAAGAGGCTTACTAACTGTAGAGAGCACACTGTATATGATCAGCCTGAAGCACACTGGGAAAAAATATTGCAAGAAGATGATTTAGGTTTAGAGGATGTACATGCATTTCTATCCATCCATCCATCCATCCATCCATTTATTTAAGCAAATTAGGTTAATGTGTTAAACAAATGCCTGGCTATTTAAACAAAACATATTTAAATAATTCAATTTGTTAACTATAGTTAAATAAAATAATCAATAAAGAAAAAAAAGTACAATCATACAACTAAAAACTAAACATCCATAAACTATTATTGTATGCATCATAGTTGCAGCTGGAAGGGCATCCGCTGCGTAAAACATATGCTGGATAAGTTGGCGGTTCATTCCGCTGTGGCGACCCTGAATTAATAAAGGGACTAAGCCGAAAAGAAAATGAATGAATGAATGTATGCATTATACAGTTAATGTTTTTTATTATCAATTATCTATCTAAATAAAAAAAGCAACAGCCCAAGGACAGAACCCTGCAGAACACCAATATAGAAAGAAAATAATTATTTGATTAGCTAATGAATGATAAACTAACTAAAACTACACTTAAAGGAAAAACTGCAATTAAATTAGACAAAAAGGTAAATGAAAAAATATAATAAGCGATAAAAATATTAAGTTGATGGTTCAAGCACTGGAGTTGTTGTTAATATACACTCACCGGCCACTTTATTAGGTACACATTACTAGTACCAGTTTGGACCCTTTTTGCCTTCTTCCTTCCTGAGATGGGTTCAACAAGGTACTGGAAATATTCCTCAGAGATTTTGGTCCAGATTGGAATGATAGCATCACGCAGTTGCTGCAAATCTGCAGCAACTGCATGATGCTATCATTCCAATTGATAGTTGGCTGCACATCCATGATACGAATCTCCCATTCCCCAACATCCCAAAGATGCTCTATTGTATTAAATTCTGGTGACTGTGGAGGCCATTTGAGTACAGTGAACTCATTGTCATGTTCAAGAAACCAGTCTGATATGATTTGCGCTTTATGACATGGTGCGTAATCCTGCTGGAAGTAGCCATCAGAAGATTTGTACACTGTGGTCATAAAAGGAGGACATGGTTAGCAAAAATACTCAGGTAGGCTGTGGCATTGACACAATGCTCAGTTGGTGCCAATGGGCCAAAAGTGAGCCAAGAAAATATAAATAGAGATGGTTGTGCGTAAAAATCCCAGTAGATCAGCAGTTTCTGAAACACTTTGACCAGTCCGTCTGGCACCAACAGCCATGCCACGTTCAAAGTCACTTAAATCATCTTTCTTCCCCATTCTGATGCTCGGTTTGAACTGCAGCAGATCGTCTTGACCATGTCTACATGCCTAAATGCATTGAGTTGCTGCCATGTGATTTGTTGATTAGAAATTTGCGTTAACGAGCAGTTGGACAGGTGTACCTAATAAAGTGCCCAGTGAGTGTATATACAGCCTAAATTATTAATTATTATTTAATATTATTAATATTGTATATTTAGAATAGAGATATAATATAATCTAATAATACTAAGATGTTTAGATTATTAAAATAATAAATAGAAATAGAATATGAAAAAAATATATATAATTTTTAAAATTCATATTCTATTTCTATTTTATATTTTAATAATCTAGACAGTGTGACTGTTTAATGGATGATTGCATATTATTATATATTAAATACATGTAAATATTTTAATATAAATATAAATTCACAAAGGGCGGCGCGGTGGCACAGTGGGTAGAGCTTTCGCCTCACAGCAAGAAGGTCGCTGGTTCGAGCCTCGGCTGGGATCAGTTGATATTTTTGTGTGGAGTTTGCATGTTCTCCCCGTGTTGGCGTGGGTTTCCTCCAGGTGCTCCGGTTTTCCCCACAGTCCAAAGACATGCGCCATAGTTGAATTGAGTAAGCTAAATTGTCCGTAGTTCTCCCTGCGTTCGCTTGGGTTTCCTCCGGGTGCTCCGGTTTCACCCACAGTCCAAAGACATGTGGTACAGGTGAATTGGGTAGGCTAAAATGTCAGTAGTGTATGAGTGTGAATGAGTGTGTATGGATGTTTCCTAGAGAAGGGTTGCAGCTGGAAGGGCATCCGCTGCGTAAAACATGTGCTGGATAAGTTGGCGGTTCATTCCACTGTGGCGACCCCTGATTAATAAAGGGACTAAGCCGAAAAGAAAATTAATGAATGAAATTGTCCGTTGTGTACGTGTGTGAATGAGTGTGTTTGGGTGTTTCCCAGTGATGGGTTGCAGCTGGAAGGTCATCCGCTGCGTAAACATAGGCTAGATAAGTTGGCGGTTCATTCTGCTGTGGCGACCACTGATAAATAAAAGGACTAAGCCGAAGGAAAATTAATAAATAAATTCACGTACACACCCACTGTTATCATAGAGTGATGATGTTGCAGAGCATTCCAACTGAATGAGTTTTGACCTTGTAGCTCAGATGGCAGTGTTATTGATATGGGGAAGTTGATTTCAAAGTAATGATGGTAAAAATCAGCAGCCGCATCAGAGCTGAACAGCCTGATGTCAACACTGTAACACGACTGACCATCTGAGAGGAATCTCAATGAGCAGAAGCACAGGATTCGTGAGAAATGTAAGCATGCAGAAGGGAAAGCGGGATATATTTGGAGGAAGCACAGTCTTGGACCACAGGGCTGTTAGTTCTGCCTTTCACAGGGGAATGAATTCTAATCAAACCAAACAGCTTGTCATCGCTCACTCATCATAATCTAATTAAGTGCAATCTAAATAATGATGACATTAGCCTTCTGATTGCATGGGTATAAACTCTCAGAAACGCATCAGTCCCATGTCGTCACGCTGCGCCACTGTCATTTGTTTTGATTTGGAATGACTGGCCAGGAGTGCTGTTTATTTATTTTTATTCTTATTTTTGTCTTTGCACTCGGTACTTTTTCTTTGCCTACTTAAAGTTCTAGGAAATGCTCAAGAAAAGCATGGATTTTTTTGGTAAATGTACGATATATTTATATATGCAATACTGTTCTAGAAATTGATGCTAAAAATGTTTTCTCTTACGTTTTGCCCAGTTTTTGAGCATCTCTTAGGCTCACCAAGGCTTATCGGAAATACACATCATCATATTATTAAACATTTTTTATAATAACAATTATAATAATGGGCGGCATGGTGGCGCAGTGGGAATCGCCATCGCCTCACAGCAAGAAGGTCGCTGGTTCGAGCTTTCGGTTTTCCCCACAGACCAAAAACATTCGCTATATAGGTGAATTGGACAAACTAAATTGGCCATAGTGTATAAATGCGTGTGAATGTGACAGTGTATGGGTGTTTCCCAGTACTGAGTTGCGGCTGGAAGGACCTCCGCCGTGTGGAACATATGCCGGAATAATTAGAGGTTCATTCCGACCTGGTGACCCCTGATAAATAAGGGACTAAGCCGAAGAAAAATGAGTGAATGAATGAATAATAATCACACATAAAAATATAAATAAATAAACTAAATAATTAATTAATAAACAACAACAATATTATTAACAATAATAATAATTAGAGGTGACACAGTGGATAGCACTGTCACCTCACAGCAAGAAGGTCGCTGGTTCAAGTCCTGGCTGGGTCAGTTGGGTCTGTGGAGTTTGCATGTTCTCCCCGTGCTCCGGTTACACCCACAGTCCAAAGACATGTGGTATTGGTGAATTTAATAAATTAAATTGTCCATAGTGTATGTGTGTGAATGAGTGGATGTTTCCCAGTACTGGGTTGCATCTGGAAGGGCATCCGCTGTGTAAAACATATGCTGGATAAGTTGGTGGTTCATTCTGCTGTGGAGACTCCTGATGAATAAAAGGACTAAGCCAAAGGAAAATGAATGAATGAATGAATAAGAATTAGTTTTAGCTCTTGAAATTTACATAATATCCACTTTATTTCACTTTAAAATGTTTGACCTTGCTTTTGCTTGTACAGAGTAATTACCATACATGTGTTCCACTGCCATCATATTTACATGGTCTTCATAGTATTTCAAAATAGGAAGTAACTATTAGCATGTTGTTGTTGTTTTAAACTACTATAATAGTAGCATTTGGTTGGTGAAGATTTGTCCTGGGAAATGTTTATGGTGGTGAGAAAAGGGAGTGGGTTTTGATACTTCCCTTAATTTTATTTAAAGAACATTGTCAAGCAAATGTGTTGTGTGCAATCATCACAATATCAATACTTCAATAATAAGCCAGCTAATGTCAACTAGAGCTGTTCTTAAAGTCCCTGTGAAATCAAAATGAGGTTTTTTAGATGTTAGTATTAGTAAGGATATCTATAAGCTAGTGTGCTCCAAAACAAAACAGTGACAACATTTGCATTTAGAAGATATAAACATCCAAAGCTTGAAGTTTGCCACTTCAGCTTAAATGGATCAACCATTTTTTAAAACACAAATGCTCTGAAGTATCTGACATGTCTTGCCCTCTTTCAAGACGCTTTTCGTTTGCTTTCCATTTGATACACTTGAGCTCAACCTGTCTCACTAGTGGAGCTGTGATAAAAATATATAAAAACTATTGGCTGTTTTTATAAGGGGAGGAGCTAATATATGTCTCACCCTGTCTTTATTCATTTTTATTTATTTATTTTTTTTAATACTTTTATTGTTTCGGAAAAATGTGATACATACATACTGTATTAGTAACCAAATACCAATCAAAGAACACCCACCCCATCCCGATAGAGCCATAAAAATATATATACAAATGCAAAAAAATTGCAATAAAAATAAAATAAATAAAATAATAAAAAGACAATGACAGTTTAACACATATACATTCCAATGAAAGTGAAAAAATATATTAAAGTTAGTCATAACAAACAAAGTGCACATTAACACAGTCACATTGATTGGGATTACTAAACGGTCGGTACATTCTTATCTAAAAAAATAAAGGAAGAAGTCCCACATCTTGTAAAACATGTGCATTTTTTGTTTGATTGAGTATATCAGTTTTTCCATTGCTATAGAAGAAGAGATTTCCTTAATCCAGAGTGACAAAGACGGACCATGAATACTTTTCTAGTTAATGGCAATTAGGCGCTTTTGCATGCAATAGACACAGACTTATAAACCTCTTTTCATATGACTTCAGCGATAAGGCAGGTGGGAAAAGACCAAGAATACAGATTTTAGGGCAATTTCTTTACCAATAGTTTTAGAGATTACACCTATTCATTCTTTCCAAAAGGATTGCAAGTGCTCACATTGCCAAACACAATGGAACAGTGTGCCCTTGTAAGTCAAACATTTTCCACAGATGTCTAAAATATTTCTATTAAATTTATTTAACATTTCTGGTGTTATATATGTTCTTATTATCCAATTATATTTAAAACGGGTATTGATCAATAATGTTTGCGCTTGAACACAACTTTTTTCCCATTAATTTTCTGTAACATCTATCTGAAATTCATCAATCCAAGCCAGTCTTTTATGATTTGTAGATTCTTTGGAAACATTAACGAATTTTCTATATAGTGTAGAAATGTTGTATTTGGCACTGGGATCTTTAACTGCAATTTCTTCTAAACTAGTTAGGGTCAGGCACTGATATGAATGAGTTTTAGATCTTATAAAATAACAGATCTGAAGATACTTAAAAATATGAGGCTGAGGAGTTTTATATCTTTCCTTTAAGGTTTCAAAGGTCATCAGTATAATATCTTCATAAAGGTCTGATATCTTCCATAAGCCCACCCTGTCTTTTAGATTCAGTTTCACCAGAAATTTGGTCACATGTTGAACAAAAAACTCACTTCAAAGCACCTTTAAACTACAAAATCATCAAAATATCTATATTTGAAACCGTGAGGACTAGTTAATTCTGTAGCTGCTCAGTTATACATTGTTCAAGTTACCCTTTAGAGTACATACATGCATGCATGCATAAATACATACATACATACATACATACATACATACATACATACATACATTCATTCATTCATTTTCTTTTCGGCTTAGTCCCTTTATTAATCTGGGGTCGCCACAGCGGAATGTACCGCCAACTTATCCAGCATATGTTTTATGCAGCGGATGCCCTTCCAGCTGCAACCCATCTTTGGGAAACATCTAGCCAACCCAATTCACCTGTACTGCATGTCTTTGGACTGTGGGGGAAACCGGAGCACCCGGAGGAAACCCACGCAAATGCAGGGAGAACATGCAAACTCCACAAAGAAACCAACTGACCCAGCCGAGGCTCGAACCAGTGACCTTCTTGCTGTGAGACGACAGCACTACCTACTGCGCCACTGCGTCGCCTACATACATACATAAATACATATATTCATTCATTCATTTTCTTGTCGGCTTTGTCCCTTGCGGGGTCGCCACAGCGGAATGAACCGCCAACTTATCCAGCACGATTTTACACAGCAGATGCCCTTCCAGCCGCAACCCATCTCTGGGAACTTCCACACACACATTCACACTCATACACTATGGACAATTTAGCTTACCCAATTCACCTGTACTGCATGTCTTTGGACTGTGGGGGAAACCGGAGCACCCGGAGGAAACCCACGCAAACGCAGGGAGAACATGCAAACTCCACACAGAAACGCCAACTGACCCAGCCCAGCCGAGGTTCGAACCTGCGACCCAGCGACGTTCTTGCTGTGAGGCAACAGCACTACCTGCGCCACTGCGTTGCCCATAAATACATATATACATTCATTAATTCAAAAATTCCTTCATTCATTTATTTTTTTAACTTTCGCTTGCAGCTGAATCCCACTGTTACTGTGTATAAATACAATAGACTCACAATGCGTCCACCATCCATTCATTTCAGCAGAGACCAATGAGATCAGCTCTATCCATTGTTACAAGGTGAGTCTTTTCAAAAGTCTTGAATTGATTCAATTATTCTGATAATTCAGCATTGTCGAGAGCACTCTGTTTTACAATAACACCGAACAGTCCACAAAAGAACAAGTTTGAGAAAGCATTTATTGCTCCACAATGTGAACAGTGCAATAATCCTTCCACAATGTTTTCACGTTGATCTTTTTGGGCTTCATAAAGAGCACGGAGCGAGCCGAACTGGGTTACATCAGTGAGATGAGAATGTAGACTCAAAGATCAGCACTCCGCTGTCCATTAGGATATTAGCTTTCAGGATAATCTATGCCACAGAGCCTGAGGTAATACACATTAGTGTGAATAAAATGACTTTGTCTTCATAAGAGCTTACAGTGAGATCAGGCCATTTCTCTAGAAGAACGCTTTATTATTAAGAATCATGCTTGATGGTGCTGGACTGTGTATTGTTGAATGTTTTGATGTAGTGTTGTTTTTGACTGAAACTAAAACTAGATTCAATATAATGAATGCTTCATGAAAAACTTAAGAAGAAAGTAAATATGTAAAAAATATTGTAATGATAATAATAATTCTCCTTTAAATTTAAATTAAACACACATCTGTCAATCAATTTCCAGCTGGACCAATAGGGCGTGGCTACAGCAGCATGCAATCGCGACTGATATATTACATGGGAAAATTCAGATTCACTTCTAAACCAAAATGTACACTCACCAGCCACTTTATTAGGGTCACCTGTCCAACTGCATGTTAATGCAAATTTCTAATTAGCCAATCACATGGCAGCAACTCAATGCATTTAGGCATGTAGACATGATCAAGACGATCTGCTGCAGTTCAAACCGAGCATCAGAATGGGGGAGTGAGATGATTTAAGTCACTTTGAACGTGGTATGGCTGTTGGTGCCAGACGGGCTGGAGAAAATAGAGAAAATATCCAGTGAGCGGCAGTTCTGTGGGTGCAAATGCTTTGTTAATGCCAGAGGTCAGAGGAGAATGGCCAGACAGATAGAAAGGCAACAGTAACTCAAATAACCACTCGTTACAACCGAGGTATGGAGAAGAGCATCTCTGAACGCACAACACGTCCAACCTTGAGGTGGATGGGCTACAGCAGCAGAAGACCACACCAGGTGCCACTCCTGTCAGCTAAGAACAGGAAACTGAGGCTACAACTATGGTAGAATTTGGCATTAACAACATGAAAGCATGGATCCACCCTGCCTTGTATCAACGGTTCAGGCTGGTGGTATAATGGTGTGGAGGATATTTTCTTGGCACATCTTGCGCCATTAGTACCAATTTATCATCATGTCAATGCCACAGCCTACCTAAATGTTGTTGCTGACCATGTCCATCCCTTTATGACAACAGTGTATCCATCTGCTGATGGCTACTTCCAGCAGGATAACGTGTCATGCCATAAAGCACAAATCATCTCAGACTGGTTTCCTGAGCATGACAATGAGTTCACTGTACTCAAATGGCCTCCACAGTCACCAGATCTCAATCCAATAGAGCACCTTTGGGATGTGGTGGAACGGGAGATTCACATCATGGACGTACAGCTGACAAATCTGCAGCAACTGTGTGATGCTATCATGTCAATATGGACCAAAATCTCTGAGGAATATTTCCAGTACATTGTTGAATCTATGCCACGAAGAATTAAGGTAGTTCTGAATGTGTACCTAAGTAGCCGATGAGTGTATATATTCAATATTTGAATATTTGTATATCCTTTTAAATATTTGTTTTTGTGCTATGCACATGTTTGCACCGTACTGTACCTATATGAAATAGTTAAAAGTTGTATAAGCTCATCAATGTTTTGATAGAAAATATCCATTATTTTTTGAAATGACAAAACAAATGAATACTTAAATGGAAAGTTCCCCCAAAACATGAAAAACAGTCCAAACCTTCATATGTTTCTACACAAAAGAAGATATTTCAAAGAATGCTGGAAGAAAAAAAAACTTTTTGCTACTGATCAATTGCTATTGCTTATAAAACATTTTTCAAAACGTAAAAAAAAAAATCATACAGGTTATGAACAAATGAAGAGTAAGTAAATTATTCCTTTAAACTGGAACAAAATCAAAGCTGCATAGAAATAATAATAAAAATACATATATAATAATGACAAAAGCCAATAAAATGGCTTAAGTAAAAAAAGTGTAAATGTTATATTTAAAAATAATCTTAAATAGCAGATTTAGTACATTTTAATAATAAAATAACACACATTTACAAAAACGCACAATAAAACCAGCTGGAAAGATATAGTAAAAGAGAACATAATATGGTGACTTAAAACATTATAATAAATCATCATATTTCACAGATTTAAGAAAATTCTGTTAAATCTTTTAAAACACTTGTAACATACAATAATTAAATGCTATTATGCTTTTAGTAATGTACTATAGGCTACTGTGGTGTCTTGAATACAATTGTTACAATGAACAAAATTAATCCACTTCATAGGCAGCCAGGAGAAGTGCATGGAATATTCAAGTATAATGAGAAAGACAACTCATGCTAATGTACTCATATAAATAGCCTTCAAAAGCAGTGATCCTTGACTATTTGTGTGATTTTGTCTGTCTGCATCGTTTAACAGACTCAAACCTCCAAATGCCTGCCATACAATGATCCATTCAAATCATTCTGCTTCATTTACTCTGCAGTATCTGAATCACATGACCCCGAAGAATTGCATTCTGCCTGCAGAGAATCACAACGGCGGCTCAAAAAGGTCCAACAAATGTTAACTATTTCTACCAATTGGTCCTGGGCATGCATGCATTCATTTCGGTAAGGAAAGGTGTGACCAAGTTCACTACGCAAAAAATCGAAAGGAGTTTTAACATTTATCACAACGGCGAAGATCAAATGAGAATTAGACACTGGCATTCAGACCAAAGAGACATTCAAATTAGGTTTCTGCTTTGTAGAAATAGCCAACATCAGGCACAACTCTCCCGTGGGAGCTTATATGGTTGGATATATATTTATTTATTGCATGCTTTTATCACAAAGCACCTTTCATGTGTTTTTCAATATATCAAGAGACCTGCATCTACCAACATAAAGAGACACGCAAACACACACACATGCACACGCACGCTTGTGCAGCTATCTTTATGGGAATTCCAATAGATGTAATGATATTTATAGTGTACAAACTTTATATTCTATCCCTCTACTCCATCCAACCCTACCACTAAACCCAGACCTCACAGGAAACAATCTGGATTGTTTTTATAAATTAATTGTTTATAAATACACTCACCGGCCACTTTATTAGGTACACCTGTCCAATTGCTCGTTAATGCAAATTTATAATCGGCCAATCACATGGCAGCAACTCAATGCATTTAGGCATGTAGACATGGTCAAGATGATCGGCTGCAGTTCAAACCGAGCATCAGAATGAGCTGGTCTGAGTATTTCAGAAACTGCTGATCTACTAGGATTTTCACGCGCAATTATCTCTAGGGTTTACAGAGAATGGTCAGAAAAAGAGAAAATATCCAGTGAGCGGCAGTTCTGTGGGCGCAAATGCCTTGTTGATGCCTGAGGTCAGAGGAGAATGGTCAGACTGGGTCAAGCTGATAGAAAGGCAACAGTAACTCAAATAACCACTCGTTACAACTGAGGTATGCAAAAGAGCATCTCTGAACGCACATGTCCAACCTTGAGGCGGATGAGCTACAGCAGCAGAAGATCACACCGGGTGCCACTCCTGTCAGCTAAGAACAGGAAACTGAGGTTACAATTCACACAGGCCCACCAAAATTGGACAATAGAAGACTGGAAAATGTTGCCTGGTCTGATGATTGTCAATTTCTGCTGCAACATTTGGACAGTAGGGTCAGAATTTGGCGTCAACAACATGAAAGCATGGATCCATCCTGCCTTGTATCAATGGTTCAGGCTGGTTGTGGGGATGTAATAGTGTGGGGGATATTTTCTTGGCACACTTTAGGCCCATTAGTACCAATTGAGCATCGTGTCAACGCCACAGCCTACCTGAGTATTGTTGCTGACCATGTGCATCCCTTTATGACCACAGTGTACCCATCTTCTAATGGCTACTTCCAGCAGAATTGTGCACCATGTCATAAAGCGTGAATCATCTCAGACTGTTTCTTGAACATGACAATGAGTTCACTGTACTCAAATGGCCTCCACAGTCACCAGAGCTCATCCCAATAAAGCACCTTCGGGATGTGGCAGAATGGGAGATTCGCATCATGAATGTGCAGCTGACAAATCTGCAGCAACTGTGTGATGCTATCATGTCAATATGGACCACAATCTCTAAGGAATATTTCTAGTACCTTGTTGAATCTATGCCTTGAAGGATTGAGGCAGTTCTGAAGGCAAAAGGGGGTCTAACCCTGTACTAGTGAGGTGTACCTATAATAAAGTGAATGTAGATTGATTTTAAAATATATTATACAGCAAGTGATCACATAACAATGCATGTGAGTATAAATAAACAATACTTAAATAAATCAAAACAAAAAGAAGAACTAGAGAGAAGAAAATAGTCAAAAATAAGTTGTTTTTACTTTTAAAAATACTTAAATTTTGAGCAGTTTTGCTTATTGGGACAAAAAATGTCCCCACAAGGCCAAAATTTACTGGTATTGCTATACTTGTGGGGACATTTGGTCCTCACAACATAAAGAATACAAGGCACACACACAAACACACACACACACTCAAAATGTACAATCCAGAAAGGCTCCAGGATAAGTCGACATTGACAGTATGGTCCTGTGTCTGCCCAAGAGAATATGGGGCAGCCTCAGGCATCCCAGGACCCGTATATCCACAGTTGGTGATCTAGTTTTACAAGCATAGACATATGGGATGTGTTCATAATTTATGGACAATGCTGGAATGGTCTTCACTGACTGCTGTGGATGTAGCATTGTAATGTTGTATTTCAGCAATTTAATTCAATTGTTTTTTTTTTTATTGAATTTTTACTAATGAATTAAATTGTGGGCGGCACGGTGGCTCAGTGGTAAGCACTGTTGCCTCATAGCAAGAAGGTCGCTGGTTCGAGTCCCGCTTGGGCCAGTTGGCATTTCTGTGTGGAGAAATGTTCATCTGCTGTGTAAAAAATATTCTGGAATAGTTGGTGGTTCATTCCTCTGTGGTGACCCCTGATAAATAAGGGACTTATATTATATTATTATGATATTATTATATTATATTATATTATATTATATTATTATTATATTATATTATATTATATTATATTATATTATTATATTATATTATATTATATTATATTATATTATATTATATTATTATATTATATTATATTATATTATATTTTATTATATTATATTATTATTATATTATATTATATTATATTATATTATATTATATTATATTATATTATTATATTATTATATTATATTATATTTTATTATATTTTATTATTATATTATTATATTATAGTATTATTATATTATATTATATTATATTATATTATATTATATTATATTATATTATATTATATTATTATATTATAGTATTAATATATTATATTATATTATATTATATTATATTATATTATATTATATTATATTATATTATATTATATTTAGAAGCAACAAATCAACATATTGGTGCAATAATGCTGAAAATTCTGTGTTTTAAATTAACTATTATGTTTTTAAATACACATATTTTTAAATGAAATCTTTTTTTATTATTGATCTTTATTTACTATTATATTTAGTATTTTGTATAATGAATGTAGCCTTAGTTTAACATAAAATAATCTTTCTAAAACTTCGTCCAAAAAAAAAAATCGTATTGACCCAAATTCTTTGAACAGTGGTGTATACCTAATTTGTGTCATTTGAAATAACTCTTTTATGCTATTTGAGGTAACTGCTTTCAAATAATCTTTTTGCAAACCTCAATCGGAGTCATGCTTTTTGCAGAACATAATGATTTTTTTTGTTCCAACAAGAACACACACCCATTCATATCCATATTTAACCTCCAGGAGATAACCGAGGAAGCAAGGAACACTGTGTTTATATACACTGTGTACTGCGATAATACCAGAGCAAAAGAGGACAGCAGATCAATGAACGATAACAAAAGCAAGCCACAGAGAACAAGATACCTTGAGATACATCAACTTTTTTTGTTCACCGACCTATACTGGAACATTTTGCTCAAGCCAAGAGCAAATGTGTGCAATGCACTTCAGCGCATCAAAGCCCTGCTGACGGAGGAAGAAATGGAGAGAGCGAGAGGGAAAAGCACAGTACTGATGATCCAGCCTGATGTTTAATTCATTATATAGGTTCATGTCTCCATAACAAGGATTCTATAATTCCATGTGCAGAGAGAGCAAAAAATGTTCATGCAGCAATTCTGAATCTTTAAAGAGGTTTGGGCTCACACAGGGAATCGAAAAGTTGGTTTTAAGGGGGTTATTTCATGAGAACAGATAGCAATTAAGAAATAACCCACGGGAGACCATACATTACAATGACTTTACTATGGTTAAAGGGGTTTATAATGTACAATGTGAAGCATAAACGGTTAAGACCTCTTAAAGTAGAATTCAGAAATATTATTAGTGACACATGTGGCCATTAGGTGAACTGCTGTTTGCAACGAACTGCTCATACTTGTGCACATTGTAAAATATGCTGGGTTCCACACAATCAATCTGATATTAGGCTAACATGAAGGAATTAAGTTAACTTATTTGTTTTTACAAATTCAAATGGATTGAACATAAAAGAATTAAGTTGTCTACTCAAAAAAAATTGTGTTGTTTCAGCTCATTTTAAATGAGCAAATATCATTTTTCGAGTGCATCCAAGAGACTAAAGCCCTGGTCAGATCACATGATTTTTATTGTCGGTTACAAAGTCAGATTATGCGTTTTTTTCTTGATAAAATCTTGACTTGCTGTGGGTAACAAATGTGCCAGACTACTCGTTCCTTCACGATCAGTCATCCCATGACATATGACGAGCGTTATTTCCCAAAGCAGTCAAGTGTTGCTGTAAGAATATTTCTTATCTCAATTTCAATTTTTATTTTTAATCTTATTTCAATCTCAGTATACACTGATGCTTACTGACAGCTAGGCTACATTATTTAAAGGCGTTTGTTATGACATTGATAGTATCAAACTTATGATTCTTTTTAATACTAAGATATTTTCTTTGAAATCTAAATGTATATTTTCCTGCCAATGTTATTAAACACTCCCTTGCCTGAACTTGCCGCGAGTGAGACGGAGAATTAAAGACTTATTTTCAAAGGAGCAGAACAAATCATCACCACACAGTTGAGTAGCCTAGTGGACAAACAAAAGTACAATTTGTATATTTTTCTTGGAAAAAAAATGCTTTTGAAACAAATTTCGTTTGCTATAATTTGTGTCTTAGTTCAAATGTATTTTTTGTTAGTCAGTTATCTACTAGAAAAAAAGAATAAAGAATAACCTTTGAGGTGAAATGCTTCAAAACAAGTCTGCTACATCCTTTAGTGCCAAAACATGAGTTGCCATGAGATTGTGTTGGTTTGATAAATAAAATAATAATCTAGCCTAAATAAAATTTAAGTGAAATATTCACAGTTTCAGAGAAGCCTGTTTTCACCATTAATGACAAATTTGAATAATCAGGACATGCTTTTGCAACATATTCGCAGCACTGAACATGTTCCCATATTACCTCGGAGGAACAAACTCTGTTGGAAGGATGAGAGAACTCAGAAACTCGATGTGAGAATGGAGATGTCTGCATATTTGTGCCAGTCTGTCAAATAAAATTGCTTAAAACACCCTAATATTTTAGAAAAATAGTTATAGTTTGCATAACCAATGATTGATCATATTCACCCGTGACCCACCCATAAGTAAATATGCAGCCTATTTTTGATTACCTGACCGGATTAACGAAAGCACCAGATGGGATAACCGAGAAATTATGTGCTGCTATTGCGCAGTGTCACCCATGTGACGGAACTCGTTGTGAAGAAAGAGAAAAAAATTAAACATGCTAGACTTTCTGCGATGATGCTGTGAGGCGTCGCAGGCATGATATCGGTTGTCGTGAACTATTCCACATTACACAGGAAGAAACGAGTCTTGTGAATCTTGTGTCACGACGATTATTTGTCGTTTACAAATCCCCACAACACCCTACGTCAAGGAAATTGTGCCAAAATCGTGTGATCTGACTGGGCTTAAGTGTGACTTGGTGACCTGATATACTCACAGCAAAGATCATTTGCGTTCTTTTATTGGAAGCAAAATGAAGTTAAAAACACTTTTGAAGTGCTATACGTATAACAGGCATTCATACATTTTGAACACATGCAGCTGAGAGCAACGTTCATATGAACATGTAAATATTTGATGTGTTCTTTCCTCTAAATACCAAAATAAAGACAAAAATGACAGCTGTGAAACAACTGCAGTTCAGAAAGCATCTAATTATACAAATTGATATATTTGCGAAAGCTTTGCAATTGAGGTAACAGAGGAGGTAATTAAAATTACATTATTTTCATCAATTTTCTCTGCAATAGTTCCTCCCATAAAAAGCAGTCTAAAGGCTTTCCTAAGTTGGGCTTCCATCACTCTGTGTTTATGCACATTTTGAGAAATGAGTGTTTGAACCGCCAAATTATTAATAAAAATGTTTTTTGCGCTCATTTGTGGTGGTTTTAGACTTGTGTGAAACACGGTTAAATGCATTAAATAGATAGTATTTGCAGAATAAAATATTTTCGTAGCAAACTTTACACTCACTTGCCGAACCAGTTCTCTCCATTATGCGTGCGTTGTTTACTGTTAGTTGCTAGGTTACCAATACTACAGTCAGCTGCTCTAACTACTCTGGATTTTTTATTTTTTGCTTTTTGCGAAAAGATTTGCTTTACGTTTGGATGAAAACAAACAGTTTCAAGCTGTTTTGTTTCTTGCCGTTGACACATGGGCAATAAAAAAAGCCATTAATATATAATGTGTATATTCACAAAAACATGGCAATTATTATAATAATTATTTGCTCAAGTAAGACAGCTAAAACATAGACAAAAAATTATTTAAAGATAAATTATTTGTTTTATTAAATAGAAACTAGGCATGGGCCAGTTTAAGATTTTGATGGTATGATAGATAACCTTGGATAAAAATATCACAATTTCAGGAGTTCACGGTATTGTGATTACTGTTTTAAAATATGTTCTTTTTAAATGTCTGGGTAAAAAACTAACCCCCCTCCCCCGATTGATCACAATATATTTTATCTTAAAAAACATTTAAAGTATTTTGGAACAGTAAACATGTGTCAGGCTAAATAATTCAAATGAACCACTGACACTTGCTGTCTTCACTAGTTTCAAAGACACAGACTTCATTACAATTTAAAATAGCATCTTTGGAGATCTTTCTTTTCTTTGAAAATAAAGTGAAGCCACTGCACTGTTCAAGTCTATAGCAAGCTTGTATGTTGATTTATAAGTGATTTGTTTTTCAGATGTTTGCTGAACCGTGGGCTGACCAGTAGCTTTTGATGTAGAGTCTCCGTTTCAGCTGGAGATACTGTTGCCCTAAAAAACTAAATAAAAAACATATGTCGTAAAAAAAAAAAAAAAAAACATGAGGAAAAACAACCCATTTACATCTACTTTAGGAACAGTAACAAAACTTTTTTGTGGTTTTAAAACCTTGACTTTATCACACCATGGTAAACCTTGAAACCGGTTAT